>JARHVA010000371.1:2257500-2260000 GCA_037957365.1 Torreya grandis | reverse complement strand
ACCTAGGATATCCCTTCACACATACTTTCATAATTACCTCTTTCTTTAGGATGTAAGTCTCATCTAAATCCAATAGATGGTATTCTTGACTCAATATTTAGGCCTAAATAATCACACCATCATTCTTCTTTGACTATAAGAGTCATTGATGTTTTCACTATTGATAGTCATACACTTGATTATGTTGATGGTTATTCCCTAGATGACCCATTATTAGTTAGTTATACTCAAAATAAGGATGTAAAAATTATTCATTATGGATATTATTTACAAAATTATTATGAGTCTAATTTACATGTACATAACATTCAATTGGTATCTACAGTCTCTTGTCTTTTTACTAAGCCTAACCTTATATATTATTCAAATGATGTTCAAAAGTATGAGATGGAGTATGTACCATCTTATACTCACTCTATTATAGTCACCTCTGAGCCTTTTAGGGTTATCCTCCTAGATCACACCATGACATGATCTTCCCACTTTTATGGAATTATTGTTCCTTTAAGCAACCTTACCATAGATATATTGGATAAATTATGCTAACCTACTTTGAGGATATATATCATAACTATATTTCCTACTCAATATCCTACTCATATATCAATGGATCAAGATGATTTTCTTGACAATGTTTTACCCATGTCAAAACTTGATTCTTCACCTAGATGATTTCTAGATGATCCATACTGTGAGTTTCACATGATAGTTGGTCATTGGGAAAAGTATTGTTCAACATACCATTGATTATTAGGATAACAACAGACATAGAACTATGTTCCTTCCACATATAACATACATAATCACTCAGTTACTCCTAAACACACTTGCATTTTCCATGGCATGACTAAAAATACTTCATCATGCTATTGATAGCTTTGACAATACATTATAATTATCATAGATTGAAGGATATTAGCCATATCCTAGAGTAAATTACTTGTATTTATTATCCCTCAAAAGAGTTACCATGTTCCCCTTATTATTATTATCAAACTCCTAATTTATCCATAAAGCTCATGCATTTGGAATTCCTCACATGAATCTCTATGAAGATCAATTAGACCATGATAATAACTAGATATCAGTTACAATAGGATTTATTAGATGTTATTGATGATGTATATCATGATATATATCAACATTTTTTAGCACACCTTTATGTGACATATCATATTATTCTTCACACTATCATATGATTAGATTTTATATTTACATTTTATTATGAGCATTAGTTATTCCTTATGTTTTATATATCATTTATATCATGTTTTTGTTTCATTTTCATTATTTCACTAACTTTCACATGTATTTTTCATCTATGACATCATGTTTATATTATGATTTTTTTCATGAAACTATTTTTATTGTTAAAATTTTCAATTTTAATAACACCTCTTGTCCTATTTATCAAATTTCACTTTAATTTTATAATTTTCCCTCCTTTTGATATGATTATTACTTTCATAGGTATTTGTGCCATCTCTTTGGTAAGATAATATAGCCTTTGAGTGACTTGGATATATTCAATATAGCCTATGCCATTTTTAATCACACTACCTTACATATTTTTGATCAAATAAAATTATACCCATTATTTTACCTTTCATTACATACAAATATATTTTATAATCTCCATATTTCATTTTTATTTCCCTTCATTAGAAGCATACATAGGTTAATTTTGAGATTGCACACTTACCTGTGAGAAAGTATAGAAATTTTTTGATACCATGATCTTTGGTACTCTTATGTAGAAATAAAGTCTAACCTTTCTTATGTTTGCTACTTATTTCACTCATGTTTGGTATTTTGAATCCATATGGAGTAGGAACATAAAATACATAAAAATTTAAAATTCATATCATAAAAGAAAATAAAAGGAAAATACAATCTTAAAAGTTAGATCAAACTAAAAGACATGATCGCTTGGAACATATCCTATCCTAGTCAAATCTCAAACTCCACAATCAACCTCATATTACATATGACGTCCATTGGGGTGTGATAGGTGAGTAGACTAGGATAATAGGTCTCATTTTATCATATAGTGCCACCTAATTTCTCATGTAGTTAAATAATATTTATAGTAGACCAATTGCTCTATAATGGGTCCTAATGAATAGGAAACACATTGTGGTAAGGTAGGTCCTAATTTTTCCTACTTATATTCTTAATGGGATTATCTATGTACTTAATTTTTTAGTCTAAGCTTTTGTTCACTAGTTGGAATTTCCTAGGTCCTTGATGTCAATAATTCATAGCACTAGCATACTTGTTTAGTGTGTCTCATAATTGATAAGGATTTATATATCACCTATTATCAATTCAGTCCATATTTTTTGTATCATATTTATCCTTGATATTCCCCTTGATGGATATCACTTCTAAATTATCACATCTTTGATCACACTTTCTAACTAAATATTTTGGTTTTCCTTTTGTGAGTTATAGTGCAAGACCTTGGATAGGACGAAGATTTCCTCACAATTACCCAGCC
>JARHVA010000371.1:2205000-2250000 GCA_037957365.1 Torreya grandis | reverse complement strand
ACAAACACACACACACACACACACACACACAATTATATTTTCTACTCATGTAGATAAGCAAGTTTTCCATACTTAGTCATTTTTGTACAACTTAGATTTTAAACAAGATCAATGGTGTGCATTGCTCCAAGAAGCTAGGAAGAAATAAGATGAGGACAAGTGCATGATTTTTAATGGCTGAGAAAAGGTAAAGGATAAGGATCTAATAGCGAGTAGGTGTTCATATAGATTTATCAAATGGTGAGTATTATTATTTCAAGTCTTAACTGATCCATAAAGATTGATGGAGTATGTTGAGTCAAAGTTTTCAAAGTACACAAGATGAGGCCAAAGTGATAGATGTTTAAAGTTTGATCATTAGATATAATGTATTAAAGTTACAATAATATTGATGATGTGAGATTGATCCAAATCTGAGAGGATATGAGATACAATGATAATATTCAAAGTTTAATTATGACCGTTATCATTCAAATATTTGAATTTAACACATGGAAAAACTAGAGATTTGTATTTTATCCATATATTTCAATAAAAGTCAAAATTTATAGTGTTTTAAAAATAAAATATAAATAAGACACCATGGTGCATCTAATGAAACTAATTTAAAGATATAGAAATGTGTACAATTAAAGATATTATGGTTTAAAGTTGACTATGTGTTTGTGCTTATTTTGTAAGTGACCCGAGAAGGATGTTTGAGTTTATGTAGATGTTTTTATGATATCTCTTGGTGAGTTGGATATCAAGGAGTGTTTTAGACTCCATGAGGATTTTATATGTTCATTATGAAGGATTTATCATTCATATTTTGTATGAACATAGGTTGAGAAGCTGACTGTGTGTTTTTTCATAATGTTCCTATATACCAGGTCAGTGTTTGAGTTGTTTGAGCATATGCATGGGTGAGAAAATATGATTGTGATCATGTAAAGATTTAAAAATGGACATAATGAGTGAACCAATGTATTTAATTGTGTTCATATATTCTTTTTTTATTTGATGAAGTGCTAAAGGAGTGGAGGGGTTCACTTGAGACCTTTAAGGGATATAAGGGCCTTATTAAAAGGTGTAGTTCATTAAGGTTGACCTATAGATGATGTGGATGACTTATGAATATTATTTTGAGATATGTCTTCTTTTGAGATATGTCATAAGGGATAAACATGACTAATTTTTTACCAAGGTTTTGATTATCAAGTATGTTCTATAAATAATGAAATCAAAGATGGTGATTTCTAGACTTGTGAGTGTGAGATGAAGGAGAGATATGAGATAGGTTTGAGTGTGTGGTTTATGGATCAAAGGAAGTGTAGAGTTCCCTAAGAATGATTTGATGAAAATATAATTTTTAGGATTCTTTGTATGACCTATTGGTTATAATTTTATTGGTAGAATAGTGTTCTTGCTATTTGAGTATGAGTGAAGGTGAAGAGTGATAAACAAAGGTCCATCATCAAGTGTTGAAGACATATATTAAAATGTGTATGTGTTCATATGTATTATTGTGGTATATTAGAATATAATATGGTTGTATCCTCCTTACAAGGTAAAACTTGTTAAATGTTTAGTTGTTCTTGTAGCTCAACTTGACATGTGTGGCAACACCTTATGGGATTATAGTCTCACTAAATAGGGATTGTATTTACTTGATAATTTATAGATGGTATAAATTGGTTATTATTATTATAGGATAGTATTCCAATTTTAGGTTCTATTGGGTTTTATTCCCTAAGAGGTTTTCCTATGTATGTCATGTGTTATGTGATTGATCTTGCATTGTCTCTCTTATTAATTGCTATAAATGATGTGTATGAATATTTGTGGTAACTAATTAAGTGTTTGTAAATATCATAACTGAAGTTGGATTATTTTTTATCACTGATTCACCCCCTAGTGATTTTCCCTCTAACGAGTGGTATCAGAATAGGTCCTTTGGTAAAGGCTTTATATCTTGAAGGTGATCCAATGTATAATATAGGTAGTCATCAAGGAGGTTTATCTACTAAGAAAGAACTAATGTTCAATGGATCTAATTATGATTTTTGGAGTGAAAAGATGAAGACATATATTATGTCCCTAGGGTTTGATGTATGGAAATCTATTCTAGATGGTTATGTTGCTTCTATTACTCTTAAATCTAGTGTTGCAAATAAGAAGTTATTTGAGAATAATTCTAAGGTGATGAATGTTATCACTTGTGGTCTTTCAAAGATAAAATATACCAAGGTAATCCATTGTATATCTACTAAAAATATATGGGACAAAATGTAGATAATTTTTTAGGGACATTCAAAGGTCAATCTTGCTAAGTTTCAAACTCATAGAAGGCAATTTAAAAGTCTCAAGATGAAGGAAGAAGATTATATGGCATCCTTTCTATAGACAATTGATGAGACTATGAAAATCATTAGAGGTCTTGGAGAGAATATTTAAGAGGCTACTATAGTAAAAAAGGTATTAAGGTCTCTATCTCTTAATCTTGATCCAAAATTATCTGCTATATAAGAGAGTCATGATCTTACTCAATTGAAAAAGGATCAATTACATGGCATCCTTACTACATATGAGATGAGATTAAATGATGTTATACCACCAAATAAGGAAGATACATTCAAGATAGAGATGAAGACTAAGAATAAGTTCCAAGGTAGGAAATCCAAAGAGGATGACATATCTAATTTTGATGATGATGAGCTAATTGATTTGATTACTATGATATTGAACATAAGCTCATAAAATTATAAGGGTAAACTACCCTTCAAATGTTTCAACTATGGAGAGATAGGAAATTTTTCTCAAAAGTTCCCTCATAAACATGATAAAAATGTTGATGAAGAATATGGTGAAGACAAAGAGGAAGACAAGAAGACATACTTGAAGAAAGGATTAAGAATGTATAATAATAATAAGAATTACTTCAAGAACAAGAAGAGTCTTTACACCAAAGAAGAGTATATCTCATCATATAAGAGTAAAGATAATGACTCAGACTATGATCATGAAGATGATAATCCTACTAAAGATGATGCTCTATTCATGGTTAAGGAAGGAAGTTACTCACATAAAAAGGTGTTTACTTAGAGTGATTTAGATGATGATGAAGATGAGGTAGATTGTGATAATATATTGATGAATGTTCTTGAAGAACTAAAGATTGAGAAAACTATCTTTAAGAAGATGAAATCTAAACTTATGGATTATGAGAAAAAATTTAGTGTGTATGAGGCAAGATTGAATAAAGACACCAAGGAACATGAAGATATGATAAAGCATCTTAGTTATCAATTGGAATTTATGTCTACAAGCCTAAAAGATAAAGAAGATGAATGTTCAATTTATGAATATAAAAATGAGAATTTTATATTTGAACTATAAAAGAAATCTACTAAATTGAAGACATTATGAGATTTGAAAATATCTAATGTGATTTAGATAATATTCTGAGTGGTCAAAAGCATGCTAGTGATAGAACTGGTCTTGGATATGAAGAAGAATAAAATAATGTAACTCAAAACAAGATTAAGAATAATGTGAACTAGGACATTCATACTTTAAAGATAAATCATCAAACAAGGAATGAAGGTGTTGGCAGAGTAAAGACAAATTAGATCAAATAGCCAAATCCCATGAGGTATGCAAGATTCAATGGTTACTAGTATACATGTAATTAATTTGGTCATAGGGATAGAGAGTAAAAGATACCTATTAGAAATGATTTTGTATGGAACTATGTTGGGGGTCATCAGTCAAAAGGAGTTTGGAAAATTAAGTGCTTCAACTATCTTAATGTGAGACACTTTTCAAACTATTATCCACATAAGATTAAATAAGGTGAGTTATCTTAAAAAGGGGGAGTTTTTTTTATTTGTCATGAAAAAATACATATGGAAATTTTTGATGAAAACATGGTAAGACAAACTATTTTTCCATCAAGGATTATGGTATGCTAAAATTGTGATCAAAGAGGTCACATTGCTAGACTATGAAAACAAAGGCCATCAAGTCAAAATGAGTTCAATCAGGATCCTAGAGTGAAATAAATAAGGCATGTTAACACATGGAAATTGAAGGTGAAAATTTTTAGTCATGATGAGACTACAAGTCCAAGTAATCTATTTGATTTGGTGGAGAATGCTTTAGAAATATAAGAGTGCCAAGGGCTCTCATTATCTACACATGTTGAGAATGAAGAGATCAATCTCAAAGAGAATACAAAGGTTTTGGTTGAAGATAGTATGAGATATGTATGGATCCAAGTGAACATCTTCTATTATTGACCATGTATCATGCAAAGAACATCAATTATTTATGCCTAATGATGAGGTTCCAAGATACAAGGTGGATTCTTTAGATGAAAAGGTATGTAATGAATATGTGTTATCTCCATGTATTATCAATCCAATCATAAAAGAAAAGGATAATGTTGTAGTGAATGAGTAAGTTTTTTATATTAAGACAAAGAAGAAGAAGAAGAAGAAGAAGAAGAAGAAGAAGAAGAAGAAGAAGAAGAAGAAGAAGAAGAAGAAGAAGAATAAAAAGAATAAGAAGGAGAAGAACTATAAGTATCATATGACTAAGGAGGAGAAGGAATATGAGGAGTCATGGGCAACTCCTAGTTTAACACCATGGTAGAGAATTGTGGTGTAGAGGAGTTATATGCCTATGCTTCTTAAGAGACTCTTTTTAGTGAAGAATCATGTTTGTGTTCTCAAGATGTTAATTCAAATCAAAGAAGGTATTTTTTTAAGTGGGAACAATATGTTTATGTGTTTTTTGTAGAGGTTTGTGAACATATAGTACAAGGTCGAAATGGGTGGTTTCAAGTGGCATAATGAGTATAATGCAATGCCAAAAAGTTTTTGGTTCTTAAAAAGGTCTATGCATTTCTTTGTGATGTGTTCCTAGTGCTTTTGTGGTTTGAAGGTATGTTTTGTGCCAATTGAATATTATTTAGTACTCTCAATTTTCTTAGTTTTTGGCTTAAGGGCAAGTGGGCCTAAAATGAGTTATAGGAATTCTATGTTCTTAAAGGTTTAAAGGCTCAAATCTTGGTCTAAAAGTGTGTGATGGTTGTCTCCAAGTGTCCAAGAAGTTTTATAGGTGTGCATTGACCAAGATGAAATTTTTTTAATATGTTTGTTTTGAGATTCTAGGGTTTTGGGCTATAATAAAAAAGTGGTCTAACTTGTGCATTGATGTCCAAGGATTCTTAATATGTTGAATGGGACAAATGGGTTATCTAGTAAATCTTCATAGATATTTGAAGGTTTGTGTTTTTTAAATTATCCATGTTTTTGTTAAAATGAATATCTAATTAGCTAGTAGGTTTGTGAATGAATTATGCTTCAAAAGATGTTCTTGGTGATGAAAATTGGTGCACTTGAGGGGGAATATGAGAGTGCTCTAGATATGAAGTTTTAGGTCTTGAAGTTGCGTCTATATAAATTTTTGGGTTCTACAAGTTTTAGGTAGGGCTACAAGGAGGCTAAATAGGCCTAGTTTGAAGAAGGCTGCTTTTTTCTTAGTTTATTGAAAATATCAAGGTATGTTTATTTCAAGCTGAGTTTTCAAGTTGGTTAAGAGGATGTTTCATACTTTGTGAGTGGCATGAATTCATGTTGGTGGTCCTTGTAGTAGCTTGAGAAAGAAGGTTAGTTAGCATATATGATGGTTCTTCATAGTGTGTGGAGTTCTAAAGATACTCAATAGGTGTAATTAATCATAGTTCATAATGGGAGTCCATATTATATGTTTCTTGATGTGTTCCATTATATTTATGTGGTTTTTTGTGTTATTTTTTCATTGGTTGTAGTGCTTGGTTAAAGAGAGTGTTGGCACGGAACAAGAAGAAGTTGTCAAGGTAATAAGTGGTAGGCCCAATTAAGGGGGAGTTTGTATCATCTTTTTAAGATGGTCCTTTCCTATTTATAGTATTTTTAGGTTCTTAGGATTAGTTAGTGCCCACTTTTTCATTATGTAAAAGGGGGATAAAGTTCTTGTTGTGTGAGTGCTTGAAGAATGAGAAGGTGAGTCATATATTGCTATATATTATGGTTGTTGACATCAATGACAAAGGGGGATATTGTCAATATTTGTCATGGTGATGTCATGGAGGTGTAATAGAGAGTGGATAAAGTGACTTGATATTTTATGTGACATTGACAAAGTGTGCAATGTGTTTATCCTACTATGCTTGAATAAGGCTTGGTTGATCTTTAGAGTTTGCATGGTTTTTAGGGATGAGTTTGAAGTATTGATCATGTGAAAGTGGTCCCATAAGATATGTTATATTATTTGAGATCTTGTGTTCATGAGTGGTATTCATCTAGTTATTCATTATGTTCATAAAGACATTTTGGTTTAGTGGCAGAAAATAAGAGTGGGTAGTTTGATGATGTTATCATTGTCATATGAGAATGTGTCAGGGGGAGTTGGTCATATGGTTGTGATCATAATTTTTCTTAGTTGATATGTACTAAATATCAAGTCATGCATTGAAGTGTGGTAAAAGATATGAGGGTGAAAATTTGGCTTCTCAACTAGAATTCATTATTTTCCCATATTTAGCCAAATTTATATGTGGCCAAAAAGAGCCAAGTAAGAATGGTGATAAGGTCATCATTCATACACATGGAGGTGTCAGGATAAAATTATCATATAGGTTTATTCATTTTTTTACCTAATTTATTTTTTCTATGTTTTAGATCATGCATCAAAGTGTGGTTAGATATATGCATGTGTAAAGTTGGGTTCCCAAGTAGTTTGACTTTGTTTTCCCATACTTAGCCAATTTTACAATGTGGCAAGAGGATCTGAGTGAGGATTTTGATAGTTTTATATATTTCACATGTGAATGTGTCAAGATAAAATAATCATATAGATTTGTTCATTTTTTTCCATAGTTTATTTGTGCTAAATTTGAGATCATCCACTAAAGCATGACAAAATTTATGTAGGAGCAAAGTTGGTCTCCTAGACAAATTCTAAGCATAGTTGGCTCTAAGATAGAATATTTTGAGAGGGAATTAATAGTGATATATCTCATATGTGTGAGGGTTATAGGAAAATATTATTATATGGTTGGATTATCCTATGTAAAGAGATCATATGGTCCAAATTTGAGATCATGTGTGGAAGTGTAAAATAAGTTATTAAGGTTCAAAAATGGCTACTCAGGTAGACAAGTAAGGTTCCCATAGTCATTTTTTTACAAGTTAAATTTTGAACAAGATCAACGGTGTGAATTTCTCCAATAAGTCAAGGAGAAATAATATGAGGATAGTTGTATAATGTTTAATGATTGAGAAAAGGTAAAGGATAAGGATCCAAAAATTATCAGGTGTTCGTATAGATAGATTGAATGGTGAGCATTGCTATTTAAATTCCTAACTAATTCATATATATTGATGGAGCATGTTGAGTCAAAGTTTATAGAGTGCATGAGATGAGGTAAAAGTGATAAATGCTTAATGTTTGAGCATTGGTACCTATGCATTAAATTTTAGACAATATTGATAGTGTAATATTAATCCAAAGATGAGAGGACATGAGACGTGAGAATGATATTCAAAGTTTAATTGTGACCATTGTCATTCAAATATTTAAATTTAAGATAGGGAAAAACTAGAGCTCTATATTTTTTCCATATATTTTAATAAAAGTAAAATTTGATGGTTATTTAAAAATAAAAGATTAAGAAGAATCCATGGTGCATCTAATGAACCTAATTTAAATATTTGAAAGTGTGTAAAATCAAATATATTATTATTCAAAGTTGACTGTGTGTCTGTGCTTGTTCTGAAAGTGACTTGAGAAAGATGTTTGAGCTTATGTAAATGTTGTTTTGATATCTCTTGGTGAATTTTATATTAGAGAGAATTTTAGACTCCATGAGGATGATTTGTGTACATTATAAAGGATTATCAATCGTTTTTTATATGAATAGAGGTTAAGAAGTTGACTATGTGATTTTTCATAATGTTCTTGTGTACCAAGTTAGTGTTTGAGTTATTTGAGTATACGTAGATGTGAGAAAAGATGATTGTGATCATTTGAGGATGTTTAAGGGGACATAAGGAGTAGACCCATGTATTTTAATGTGGTCCTTTGTTCTTATTTTTCTTGATGATGTGATAAAGGATTGAATGGGTTCATATGAGACATATAAGGGCTACTAGGGCCTTATTAAAATGTGTAGTTCCTTAAGGGTAATCGATAGATGCTATGGAAAACCTATGAATATTTTTTTGAGCCATGTCTTCATGTGAGAGATTTTTTAAGGTCTAAGGCATGCCTAATGGCCAACCAAGCTATTGATTATCAAGTATGCTATATAAATAGTGAAATCAAAGATGGCAATTTCTAGACTTGTGAGTGTGAGATGAAGGAGAGATTTGAGAGAAAATTGAGTGTGTGATTTGTGGAGTTAAGGAAGCATAGAGTGCCCTATGGATGATTTGTTAAGAATATTAGTTTGAGGACTATTTTTATGACCTATTGGTCATAATTCTATTGGAATAATAGTGCTTTTGTTGTTTGAGTATGAATGAAGGTGAAGAGTGATAATTAGAAGTCCATTATTAGGTGTTGAAGACCTAAATTCAAATTTAGATGTGTTCATAGTTTTTTTGTGGTAGATCAGCATCTAAGCTAGTTGTATCTTCCTTGCAAGGTAAAAATTTATAAAAGTCTAGTTTTTATTGTAGCTCAGCTAGACAAGTATGGAAATACCTTATGGGATTCTAGTCTCACTAAATAGGGATTGTAGTTCTTTGATAATTTTTAGATGGTATAAATTAGTTATTATTATTATCAGATAGTAGTCTAATTTTAGGTTATAATGGGTTTTATTCCCCAAGAAGGTTTCCCATGTAAGTCATGTGTTATGTGATTAATCTTGCATTGTCTCTCTTGCTCATTAATATGAATGATTGTGGTAACTAATTGATTTATTATTTTTGGGAACCTAGTGTGTAGTTACTAAATAATAAGGGTTTGGAGTAAAGGGAAAAATATAGTTTGATATGGTAAAATATATATTTTTATCAAGTAAATTACATGAGGAAGATAAATAAACTTATCTAAAAATGGGCTGAAATAAATGATTCAAGAGCTAAAATTTGAGATGCAAGATTGGGACACTATCTAAAATCTATATCTAGCCATTATTATATTATTGGATAGGAGCACCAAAATTGGATATGATTGGTACTGACACTATAGTCGACCTCTATCTCTATTGTCCTAAGGATCTAAGCTTTCTAAGTTTTGTTTACCAGGTCAGTGTGAGCCTATGTGCCAAATTTTAGAGGCTACAAGTTAATAGAGCTCATTGTAGGTATATTTTAATATCTAAAACCTTATATTCATCTACACACATGCAAATAAAAAATGAATCAAAATCAAAAGGGAGAAAAACTAGGTTAGGGGAAGAATGATCGCATTATCTAGGACCCTTACTATTTTGATCACTGCCTACATTAACCCTCAAGTTAGGGTCTCAGATCAAATGTAGTTCTCCCTTAGGGAATGTGCATAATCAATTTTCATGGTAGATTAAAGAATGACTTTCACATAGGCCTTTCCATGATCAAGCATGCAAGTTGATGTGTGATGAAAAATGTTGAGATATACTATTAACTAATTTTTAACTATGTATTGTGCCAAAGTAGTAAGTGTTATATATAAAATGCCTTGTGAAGTCCTTTATATAAGATACTCATTATTATGAATTTTTGAGCTTTATTTTCATTTCATAAACATGGGAAAACTTAAGGATGATGCTTATAAAAGGGGTAAGACTCAACTAGTGAAACAAATTGACTATTAGAACTCAAATTAACCTTGGATAGGAACACTAGAAATGGGACACCTTGGGGTCCAGCATTGTAGTCCAATCCCAATTCTCTTATCCTATAATCCTAAGACCTAGGGGATGTCAAGAGGATAGGAAGTCTGAACTAGTTGAGGTGGAATGACTGAGAATAGGTAAAAAGGTGACTTAAGCCTAGAACAAGACCCAAAAGAATAAAATAAAGACATGGCTAAATGTGAACAAAAGCTCATATTCTCTAGTCAGAGTCTCTTATAAAAGGACTATGAAAATACATGATATGTGTTTTATTTAACCAATTTAGGGTGTATACATTTTCACCCATTTTAATCTATTGATGTAATGAAATGAAGTGCTAGAGTAAAAGAAAGAAAATAAAATGCATGCCTAAACTTGCCTATGTGGAGATGAATGTGCTGAATAAAAAAGTCCATCTCACTTCCTGGATAGGGAAATGAATGGAGACATGAATAGTGCTTGGAGAAAGAAGGAATCCCTAAAATAGATGCCCCTATATTAAATCTAAATATAGAATCCATATAACATGGATAAGGTGGGTAATGTTTTCCCCCTGTGTTGAATTTGGTTGAAAATGAGAAATACTCAAAGGTCCAAAACTAATGTTTTCCCTCTATCCCACACAAACTCATGTAATTTTGAATATTTTCATAGAATCTATATACTATAAAGAGAAAAATCTATCATTCCCCCACTCTAGATAGTCTAAACTAGAACTAAGAAGTGCTCAAAGGCCCAAAACAAATGTTTGCCCTCTATCCTACATAAATTCATGTAGTTTAGGTCTAGGTAATGTTATGGACCAACTAATATAGATGATCATACAATCCAACCTAGTGATAACTTGGGTATAGCTAGGTGTAATTTGAAACTATGGTAAATGTGCAAGAAGAAAATTGCATGCCTTACTATTATAATCTATATAATCCTGGATGATGAAGAACATGAACATATGTGTCATGCTCCCAAATCTGATTTGTGAGTGATGTGTATGTATAGTATATAAATATATATAAACACATGTGAAGTGACATATCATGCCATGCCCCATGTGTAAAACTAGATATCAAAACATTATGCTCTACACTATGCCTGTAATCTACTGTCTAGTCTTATAACTATGTCATGCTCTATGAAGCTATATGTGTGAGACGTGTAGTAATATACATGCCCTCAAATCTGGTATCCTATCTGAATATATATCAAAATCACTATGAATCCATATAATCTAAACCACTATATATCTAACTAATTTGTGTATCTATAAATTGAAGGTATGTCCCTTTGAATGTCTTGAGTAATGTTGAGTGACTCATGTAATCTGAATCACTATTTATTTCAACCAATCTAAGTTGAAATTGATGATATGAATACTTGAAGTGTATGAAATATGCTGAGTGACCCATGTACTTTGAATCACTATATATGTTAACTAATCTGAGCTAAATCTAATGATCTGATTATTGGAGGTGTAATATCCATGGTGTATCCACTTATAAGAGTGAATGGTTTATGTTGGGTGAGTGGAAGAATAGGAATAGTAGGAATGATGCCCCCTTTTTGGGAATAGGGATGAGATATCATGATAGAGGATCTTGAGCCAAAAGTGATGACGAGTGGCATAATGATAGAAGCAAGGTTGGTATAGTTTGAGTTGTTTGATAGTTGAATGTGTCTTTGATTGGTTAGGACCAAGTTGAATGTCTATGTATAAGAGAGGTATAAAGATGTATGTGTACCATATTAGGTAGATGATGTAGTAATAGAGTGGGGCTCATGTGATGTTGAAGGTATCATTTTTACGATTTTATGGAACAAAATGGTTTTCAAAATGAATCAATGGGGTTGAAATTATAGTCAAAATGGTATTTCGCTTTAAATGAAAAGGTTGTTTGATATAGGAAATTTGGATTGTTGTTTTATTCATTTTTGTATTTAGTAGTTTGAGATTTTGAGATCTAGAGTAGGAGATATGATGAGGATATGAGCACTTGACATGACCCAATTTGAGCAATTGGTAACCTAGATTGAGTTTGGTGGGGAGGTTACCTTGGTAAGTAGCTACAATGCTTGATTTTTGCCTATTTAAAAGCCTATTTTTTATGCTTTTAAGATGTTTTAAATTATTTTTAGGAATTTTGACTAATTCCAGTGCTCATATCTAGGATTCAATGCTCCCATCAAGTATTCAATGCTATTATCTAGGTTTTGGCACTATTATCTAGCACTAGTGTCATATTACAACATTGTTGTCTATTATGGCTAGTTTTATGAGATTTTGATTGGTTATCTATTATTTTTTAGCTTGGATATTTACTTTGGAACATTTGACTAATAAATATGTTATTTTATAGTTTTTAATAGGGAAAGGTATGGATGAGGGAGTTATATAGAAGCTAGGTGATGGAGACACTAAGATTGTTGCCTTTGTCAGCTAATGAGAGGGTTGTGATGGATAGGGTAGGGTTGGGTCATGTGTGTGACCTAGGCACTATACAATGGGATGGGTATCTAGTTACCACCTTATGTGAGAGGTGGAATGTAGACACATAAACTTTCTATATTCTTATAGAGGAGATTAATGTTACTCTAGATAATATGTACCATACTTTACATTTTCTAGTTACTAGATGGCATGTTACATTATAGGATGATATGGGTGTGGATGTTATTGACTGTGCACCCTTGTATTTTATTGGTGTAACCTTAGGTATACATTAGAGAGGTAGTGATAGTGATGTATTATTATCAGTTATTATGTAGTTGAGTGTTCTGCACATGTATAAGTGGTTGGCCATGTTGTTGGCTTCATTCATTGATATGGATGGGAGTGGGGTGTTGATTGCATATAGGATACATAAGGTCATGCATAGTATAGAGGTGTATGGTACTATGTTCTCATGGAGTAAGACTATGCTTGCCCATTTATACAAGGACCTTTATAGTTTTAATTAGGAGGCATTCAATGGTGGTTTGAGTGTGGCTACTTTATTGCATTACTAGGATTATGAGCACATAATATTTGTGCACCTGATAGGATTATCAAGAGAGAGGTGGGCACCTTCACAGCCATTTGGAGAGTGTTGGATGAGTATGTTCGCTATCTAGTCTCATAGGATAGATCACTATATATGATTTTTAGATAGACTAGTGGCTTAGGATATCATATGGAGTCCCTATAGAGGATTCCCTAGGTGGCTTGAGGATGGAGTATAGTTGTGGTATATGAGGGTCAGTTTTTGGTTACATGACCATTAGGTTGGAGTGTATGACTAATTTTAGTATGAGTGCATGACTAGATAGTTTTGATCATAGGTGTGGGTGAGGAGTGCATGGGCACTAGTGAGAGTAGGAGCTCATGGGAGGCCTACTAAGGTTGAGTTAGCACCATTACCTTTATATGCATAGGATATAGCTATAGATATTTCTAATGTAGATGATGTTAGATGCATAGGGGCATATACCACATGATGGGCTAGGCATTGATGGGCTCCATTATATCCTATTAATGGAGTGGGTGTTTTTGAGTATGAGGATCCTATGTTGATCAAGATGATGGGAGGTAAGTAGTAATTATATTTGAATTATGTATAATTTTGTGCTTATATTAGTTTAAATTGAAATTATATATATAATGTAATGTTGCATTTTGTATGTAGGTGGATTAGGAGTTGCTCAAGATGAAGCACAAGCTAGTGTAGGAGGTAGAGATGATGAATACTAGGAGAATATCATTGAGTCTACACTTTGTGAGCTTATATGGCATGTACCTGATGATGTTATGAAGCAGGGTTTGATAGAGAGATCAATAGTTATAGTTAATATTTATTCACATTTATTTGATAGGGCTGTTATAGCTATTATTGTATGTGTTAGGGTAGTGAGAGAGAGAGATGACCTAGATAGGCATAAGATGCCTTCACTTGATTATAGATCAGTGAGTATATAGATTATGGATGAGTACATGGATCTTTAGAGATGGTATGTAGACTTTCATGAGGATCATGGCTGGTTACTGGAGTGAGAGAGCCATCATAAAAGGCATTCAGGAGCTTGAAGAGTTGTGAGGTTATCGAGTGCAAGAGTGGACTATGGGACTCATACTAGAGGAGAGAGTGAGATTGAGAGTGAGGTCATGATGACCATTCATGATTTATTGTACATTGATATGATGTATATGTATTTGACATCTTGGTTACATTATATATATATATATATATACATACATACACACACACACACACACACACACACACACACACACACACACACACACACACACACACACACACACACACACACACACACACACACACACACACACACACACACACATATGGATACTAGTTTGATTTTGACTTATGTGTATTAGGCTATGGGATTTTGGAATGGATTCATATATTTTTTTGTAATTTGTTGATTAATAGTATTTAATATAGTATTGATGTTGAGGTTTTGCATACATTTTGTAAAATGGTACTCAGGATATGTGATTTTATTATTTTGATAAGTGTGATGTTAGGCATGATGTTAATCATATGTAAGCAAAAATTTGTTGTTTTTTTAAATGAGAAATTGTTGGGATACATTGAGCTAGTTTAAGGTTGGTAAATTATTTGAATAAGTTGATTTGGTTTAATGTTGGTAAAATAGGATTTGGTAAGATTTGGATTTTTGATAAGCTGGTTTTGGCTATGGATAGCTATTAGGAATTAGGAATGTTAGTTGTTAGTATATGGTGATGTAAGATATCACGATGTGCATTTTACTTCTCTGAGAGTGGCTCAAGAATACAAAGGCTAGCTATAACTTTGACTCCATCATTTCCCTTCTAAGTGAAACTTATGAAATAAAACTCATATGACTATGTGTCATATCACTCTAGGTTGTATCACTATCTAAATCCTATTGGCTAAATTAATAAATGTCCATACTACTCATGTAGTTTAGGAACATGATTTGTATCCGATACTATTTATGATACATAAACTATAGTTATACATGGAGATTCTACAAAATGTAACTTTATTAGTCATGAAACTTAAACTATGTGTTATGAACAAGTCTCATTTATCCATAATTATATACTCTATAGAATATTCTATGATGTGTATGATTGAACCATAGATCAAGCTAGAACTAAAAATTATGATGAAAGCTTGTTTAATCTCAACCATAGTGGATTTATATGTGAGATAGGACCTATAAAATTTGGATGTAGTGAATATTTCTCATGAGTAGTACTATGTGATGTGGTTTCATTTAATCTTAACTGTAGTGGATTGCTACATGATATAAGACCCAAAAAATCTATCCATAGTGAATATTTATTGTGAGTATTACTCTACTATAGTACCTGTGACTCTATTGGATATGTAAATGGAACTGCACTATGTACTCCTTAAGCTACACTACTATATGTAGGCTATTCTTGATATACTAGTTTCCAAACCTTCTAAATAGGTGGAATAGGAGATCTCCTATGATATTATATCCATGAACCTATATTTATCTCTCAATGAGTGACTAATGATTCTTGTGAAAGATTATCCTGGGATGACTTAGTCATGGATGAATGAGGTCTATGGTTCCATGATGGAGATCTTGATGCCCCTTATGTAAATGTTATGATACCATTATTAACACATCTAGTAATGCAATCTCTAAGTCCATAGCAATCATTATCTCTATGTCCATGGGTATGATGATAGTTACAAAAGGGTCGATGTGGTTGTCTATGTAAAATATTTGGATCTCATCGATGAGTAGAAGGTAATGTGATTATCCTCCTATCTAGTAGTGATAATAATATGACAGATGGACTATCCTACTCTAAATCAAACTATAATGGTGCCTTGATGTTATTATCTATAGTGCATACTATAGGTTATACTCTAGAGATTGGCTCTTTATTCTTAACTAGTTTCTTTTTTGGTTGTGGTCTCCTATCTTGTTTAGGACATGGTAGATGATGTGTGTTATTAGATGTAGATGTAGATATTCCTATGAAATCTAGAGTAATCCGATCAACTGAATCTACCTTAACTAATCCCAATTTATTTTCCAAAGCTAGAATTGTATAACATAAGTGCTTGAAAGAAGACTTTATTTGATATAGTAAATACTTGAGGAGAGGTTGGCAAAGACCTTAATGAAGATATGCTAAATCTCTAAATCTTTTAGTTTGTATATCAATCTTAACATGTGATTCTTGAATCATAAGATATAATCACTAATGGGCTCTAAAGTATTTTGATGTAAAGTTACAAGTTTATCATATGTGACATGAGGGCCCATGTTTGCTATGTAATTTCTAATAAATGCCTCCTATAAGTCATCATATGTGTGTAAGGAACTAATGGGGAGTAGATGAAAGAACCAATTTTATGATTTTCATACTAATGTCTACTATAATAACTTGAGTAGAATCAAAGGACTTACATGAGATGGCAAAGTCTACTGAAAGGCTTGAAGGTGTATGAATGGATCTCTAGTTCTATCAAACTGAGGCAATAATGTTGTCTAGAAATGCTTAGGTAATGAATATTTTATTAACGTATTTAGAAGAGGGTTACCATATAAATCATTGTCATCCATCCAAGACTTATAGGCCTTGTTTTATATAGTAAGGAAATGTACTTGGTGTTGTAATTTACCAACTACATGCATTGAAGAGATAATCTCTTAGGATGGTACACTAATATCTTGAAGTGGTTCATTTAATCATTGAATTTTATTATTAATTTTATCCATGATAATGCTACATTTATCAATTGGATCATAAAGAGGGGGTGTACTCACTTGAACCTTATTAAAGGGATGTGGGCTACCATTCTCTTTAGGTAAAGAGTGAGAACTGAGTTCTACCATAGTGAGGGGTGGCTTGGGATATTCATTTTTATCTTTTAGCTTTAGTGAATTACATTATAGTTGAGTAGAAGATGTGATATTAGCATTAACATGTGAATTATTTGAAATATAATCATGCATAGAAGTAGAAGCAACATTTGAAAGTGTATTATGGTTGAGAAGAGTTAGAAACATTAGATGCATATTCTACTTCACTATATGAATAATAATCATCATTATTCTATGCATTATCATCATTGGAATATTGTTCATAATCACTCTCATTTTCATATTCATTTACATGTTTACTATCATACTCATTATCGATTTTAGTGTAACTAAGAAGAGGTGTAAGAGAAGAATTTAATTCTTTGTTAATATGAACTAAAGTATCATTTGAAATTGGAATATCATGTGCATAAATTTTATCTATCGATGGAGCATATGCATTATTTTCATGAGAAGTAATAGAAAGAGATTTATCATTTAGATCTTCTTTGTACATGGTAGAGTTAAGAACATGAGATGTATCACTTGAACTATGCAGTGGTAATTTAAACATATAAGTATAAAAGGAGAGAGAGAGAGAGAGAGAGAGAGAGAGAGAGAGAGAGAGAGAGAGAGAGAGAGAGAGAGAGAGAGAGAGAGAGAGAGAGAGAGAGAGAGAGAGAGAGAGTGCGCGTGCATGTACACACATGTGATTTCATGTTTTTTGTGATGTGTAGTATTTGTAACCAATTATAACAATATGATCCATGATACCTACCTTAACCTTCTTTACTTGGATCCCAGACTAAGTAGGGATGAGATTTTTGTAGGCTTAAGGCTACCTATGAGCCTAAATACACACTCTTAATTTTTTTTTCTTATGTATCATGATTGAAAATAATTTATAAGATGAAGATTCCATATTTAAATGATATAGGCTCATTGTTAATACCCTAATCCATTTGGTTACTACAAGGTGTGGGAACACATCATCCAATAAGTAGACTAAAAGGGGAGAGGTCTCCCAGGCTAGTACTAGTGGTGAAGTCTTGTGAGATAGAGTAAAAATCCATAAAATTTAGAAAACATGGGGTCTTATAGGTGATATATAAGATTCCCACAATATTATTCCTTTGTGGTATCTCATAGAGGGTATCTAGTCTTAGTTTCTAGATAACCTATCTCAATATTAGCACTATTAGGTTTTTTTATTTGTTGAAATTTTTACCATACTTTCCATCTCAATATGGAGATAAATTAATAAACTTTGTATTATTGAAGGACTTTGATTTTATAAATATGATCCATTTTGTTTTAGTCATTTTTAGCATCTTGTTAAATTTTGTAATATTTTACTTTTTAGCTATACACTATAGATGGCTAGAATGAAATGTTATGGATATGATGTGGTAAATGTTATGAAAATGTTTATATTTATGATGGATATAAAAATGTATGTGAATGTAATATTTTAAAAACATATATGTATGAATAAATATTTTTAGATAACCATTGATCTAGTTTATTCATGTAGAAAACAACACTCAATTTATAATAAGGAATGAAAGGGGGAATATTATGCATGAAACAATGAAAAGGAAAATCAATTAACTAAAATATCATAATGGAAAAAGGAGTGATCTTAGTCCATATGTTTTATCACATGATTCTATTTCATTTTAGGATTATAAAAATAATAGTTTTATAGGCTTTGTTTAAACTTAGATCAATAGATGGTCAACCATGGAAGAATTGGTAAAAGGGATTGTTTTAATTTTAGCACATGATTCTAGCCAATTTATTTGGGTTTTATAATTTGATAACTTTTACATTTGTTATATTTACTTTTATTATTAGTGTGACCCCCTATGTTTAACCCAATGTGACTAGGAGAAAGTAAGTGATCATCACCAAAGGATAAACACATATGAATAAGGACATCTTACCTTAATTTTAATAAAAAACAACTAATAATTTATAAATGATCATCATTAAATGTTAGTTAAGAGTGATAGATGCATAAATTTTGTTTATATTTCTTGGATTTGATCAACTTGGCCTTACATTTTGTTATTAATTTTTTAGGTAAGGTGTCTACTTACAGGCCTTGGCCCCATGCAAGGGATCATTACTTAATACCAATGCATATGAATAAGATAACCTAGTGAATCATATTAGTGTCATATTTTAAAGATAAATAATGGGGGAATATACAACAAGGATGCTTTATACTAGGCTATAGACTAGAGAATTTGAGATTTATATAGATTTTTGGGAAACATGATCAATATTAGACTCATGCTAGTTCCAAAATTAATTTTATAGGGATTGAAATAATAATTATTAATTATGAAGTCTTGAAATGATTTACTACAATGAGGTTTTTCCAAGTGAAATTATAGATAAATAGTTAGCTAATAAAAATAAATAAAATGCATAAACAACACAAATGATGGCATACATCTTGTTTAATGAAAAGATGGTAGTTTGAGACATATGCTATAAACACACACACACACACACACACACACACACACACACACACACACACACACACACACACACACACACACACACACACACACACACACACACACACACACACACACACACACACACACACACACACATTTTTTGGTGTAAAGAGTTTATGGATTCATAAAAATCCTTACTATCTAAAGTTTACAAGAAAAAAGTTCATTTTTAAATATTCAATCACTAGATACAAACATAAAAATTGGGTCTAAACCTATGACATTCATACTTATTTATGTTAATTATATTATCAATTATTATCACTAGGTCATCAAAATGAATTGGGAATTTATTTTTGATCTAGTGACTGAATGTAATTTCCCCCACATTAATAGAGAATTCATTAATTTTTTTAAGGTAAATATTCATGGTGGTCCTCAATAAGTATTACTTCATTCTCAAATATTTTGAACATATAAAAATTAGAAATTTTCACTACTAAATCAAAAAGTTCTAAACCTATAGACTGGTGGGGCTTCTAGGTCCCAACCCCATGGGGGTTTAAAAGGATATTTATGATTTCAATAGTTGATTTTGTAGATATGGTTTCCACCATTGTGGGTTTTTCATCTCCATAATATATTAACTTTTAAGTGGATTAAATAACTCTCTCTTTGGATTTATCACTTGATGGTGTCTTGGGATTTTATAAACTTTATTTTTGGAACCCATTTAATGAATCTGATGGGCTATTTATTTTTTCTTGGGGGAGGACGTTTACATATTTGATTATGGAAATGATAATAAATATGGATTACTAAATTTATTTTAAGATTGTACTGATGGAAATTGAATGGCTTAGGATTTACTTTAGAAAAATAATATGTTTACAAGAAGCAAAATTATTATTTATTGAAACAAGGTTGAGGGAATAACTTTCATCATATGAGTTCATGAATTTCAAAATATCATTCTATAATTTATGTCTTTGTTAATTTATTTTGGGTCACAAAGTAATAAATAATAATATGGTCCCAATAAAAGAATACTTGATTCTATCATAAATTCAAAGGGTGTTTAGGGTATATGAATAGTTACTTTTGACATAACTAGGCTATTGGAGGAAATAAAAGTGAATTATATTAGAAAAACTCCATCATTGACCATTTCTCTTTTGACATAGTTATTATATATCAAAACTTGTAAATATAAAGTAGGATATCCAATCCTAGCCATTTATGCATCAAAATTTAACTATCTAAGATCAATAAGTACTTGACATCCCTAAAATTTTGTCTAGGTGGTATATATCAAAATCAACATGGTTGATTCAAAATTTATAAATTGGTGTAATATTAGATAGATGATCAATACATAAAGCATTAAGGATACATAGGGGATGGTAAGTTGAGTTATTCAATAATTCCATGAATGAAATGCAATAAAATGTCTTTGTAAGATCCAAAAAAGGATTATAGGTCCCAACAGGTTTGGGTGTTTCTCAAATTTCAACATCTAAATAATTTTTTAGATGGGTATTTATTGGTTTATGATCTAGAGTATAAGTAATAATTTTTTCATATTCATCAAATTCTAATTCTATCAATCCTATGAAATGGGTCTTCCCTTGAGTATCGAGGTAAATTAAAGCATCAAGTGTCATAAAAAATTTTGGCCTCTACATTGTAGCTTCCAATAGGCATGGGTTAGGTAGTGATAATATTATTTGATGCATTTTAGTTTTTTATAGTTGATTATTTGGGAAATGGTTTAGTTAAAAGTATATATTTTTCATTTTATGGTGTTACAAGACCTATTTGAGAAGTTTGGGGGTTCCCATTAGGGCTTTCCAAAGAGCATATTAATGAACAATTTATATTAATCCTTAAGGAGTCTTTGAGTAAAATTATTATATATTTTACATGTAAAAGTATCATGAATAATAATTCTATGAAAAAAATAGTATACATTTGGATCATAATCCCTATGTCTTCAATTTTATTTATGTTTATTGAAGCCTTGGTTATAATTTTAGTGTTAATTATTATATTAGGAAGGATAATTTTGATTAAAGTATTGGTTATGATATTACACTATTTGTTTATTATTTTGATTATGATATTTATTTTCCCATGGTAATGGGTGATTGAAATGTACAATGTGGATAATCAACATAGGATTGGGGTTTATTTTATTCATGTTCTTGTTGTTTTACTATTCAAGCCTTGGTTACTCTAAGCATAAGTTTTCTTAGTTTGATGTTTAAAACCATCTATAATGACATTATTATTGTGATTAAGACCTTAGGCCATTTATTACTTGGGGTTTTAATTATTTATTTGACCCCCAATAGTTTGGTTATGGGTAAAAATATTTCCATTGGGCCAATAAATCCTATAACCACTATTTATGGCCACTTCATTTATCCTCATCACTTTCTAATTCTTCTTTTTTAGGATGGATAAGGGATTTTTTAATGTCTTACCTAATTTTGTGATTAACTAAATTGGAGGAAGATGTCACATATTCTATTTGGTCGATATTTATAACACTAATATAGGAGTATATTATTTAATTCCACCTCATAATTAAGTGGGAAACAAACTCATTAGGCTCTTATTTTATATCAATAAATTCTCATATGCTAGTGTGTAGAAAATTTTCCTTATCAAAGTATTTAAAAAATTCAATGATGATTTACTTATGTTAATTAATAAAATCCTCAAAAATATAATACTACCAATCTATGTAAATTTGATTAAAAGTTTTTAATTTATTTTATAATACTACATCCCAAAGAACAATTTTCTAATTCTAGTGGTGTAAGACTTGATATTGGTGTTTTATCCCCCTATCCCTTATATTCAAAAGTTTAGTAAATGTGAAATGTAAGATAATTACTCAAATAAAGTGACAAAATGGATCTTTTAGGTACTTTTCAAGGTTCTTATTGAGTTGAAATCCATTGAAGAAACATTTACGTAGCTTCAAGGAGGGAGAACTAAATATGATATTAGAACAATTCCATAATGGGAATACATTATCATTTGAATTTTAGGAGGATATAAATATATAAAATAAATATATAAATATGTGTATTTTTAGTAAATATGAAAATATGGTATTAAAAAATTGAAAGGGGGTGTACCAATTGACCCATGACTAGGCAAAGAACACAAAGGAATAACACTATCCAATGTATGTTAAGGTGGGACATAATAAATGAAGATATTTATGAAGAATAAAATAAGGTAGTGTGATATCATCCATATTGGTAGTATTTACATATGACAGAGAGGAACCAATGGGAGTGTTATTGGGACAAGTATAAAGTGGAGGAGCATTGGTAGACATAAAATTGGTAATATTGCACAAGAGAAAACCTCTTAAATTTTAGTAAGATGGATTTTTTTTTTGGAAGTGGGTTTAATTTATATAGATTAGGTTGGTAATTCATTTATTTAATTTTATTGGAATAATAATGGATTTTAATATTATTTTTTTCATAACTCCTTAATTTGATATACTTGTTTGAGAGGAATCTTGGTTACTTTCTATATCTCAAATGTATCCCACAATGGTGGAGATAAGATCATTAGGATTAGTATTAGGGATTAGTTTTGGAATATCCCTTAAATGAGGTTTATATGGAATGGGATGATAGCTTAAGATTAAATAATTTTTATCTGGTTATTCATATGAAGTCAAATTAAGTTATTTAGTAGGCATTATATTGGAAAGGAATAGAGTTAGAAGGAAATGTAGGCAATTTCATTCTAATTAATCCCTTTTATATTATTTGAAAAAATTAATTATACTTATTTAATATTATATATATTTTATAATAATTAGTTTTTAAACCAATATGATTTTCAATGAAAACATTTGGATACAATCCACCTCCACTAGTTAGAGTCATGTCATTCGAATAATTATAATATTTTAATTCTGCATGGAATCTCATAACTTTTACAATACCAAATTATATTTGATGTGTTAAATTAATGAGGGAAATATATAAATATATGAATTTTAAATCCTTTGATTATTTGGATCATCAAAATTATCCTAACTAGACAATAAAGGTTTATCTTGGGTTCATAATATTTTTCTAAAAACATATAGGTACAGGGGCCTATTAAAATCCTCACTATACATATTTGAGGCATGTATGAAAACCCATAAAATAAATGAAGAGGATAAATAATTAATAAATAAAAATAGGGAAAATATGAAAAATGAAATGGCCAAGTATTTCAAATCTAGTTCATTAAATTTATATACACATAAATAAACATGTTAGCCTTATGTGTTTGACTAATTAGGGTCCGACTAAGAAAACTAAAAGGAATGATGGCTTGATGTAAGTAGTGAAATAATTGGATTGATTGTGATTATTAAACAAAACAAGTTTTTTTTATTGGTTGAGATACCCTATTAGTGTTATGGAATGTTTTTCCTAGTGGGTTTGTTCTTATATATCAATACTCTTCTATTGTTTCATAATTTTGTTTACAAAAATAAATTATTTTATGATGAGGGATTTATAATAACCTATATATAAAAATAATTATTATATTTAAGAAAAATAAATATTGATCTCTTTAAATGGAAAAAATTTAGGCTTAATTTATCACATTATTTGACAATCTTGATGAGGTTGATATCTTCCAAATAATGTCATCCACGAAAGTGAAATACAATGGGACGAGTCTAGACCCAAGGATGAAGAGTTGAATCAAATATGGAGGTTTTATTATTAGATTATAATATATATTTTTGGGTTAGTTATTTTTTTGCTAGTTGGTTTTGTTCATTTATGATATCAAATTAATTAATTATCAATTGTGGGAGTGGAGTCAAGTGAAAGAATTCTAGTCAGAACTTTGAGTCAATGTCTTACTATATGTTTTACATCAAAATAGGGGTGGATACATAAGGAATATATCATATTAATATGTGAATTCACTTTTTCTAAGAGTGTCATCGAAGGATATTAGAATATATGTGTTGAGTGATGTCTAAATTAAAATTTGGCTTTAACTTTTTAAAATGTTTGTGTGAGTAGGTTTATTAACCAATGTTTTAATAAATGAAATATTATAATAGTTAATTTAAATGTGTTTGATATAAAATTAAATAAATTATTCACAAATGTCAAAACAAACACAAACTACCATATACTAATTGAAATAAAATGAAAGTCTAAAAGTAAATAGACTTGTTTTCCTTTCCAATGTTTTATGAATGAAATGCAAACCAACTAAATGCTCAAAATGCATGAATAAATAATGTTATATATTTTTATAAATTATTTATGGATGAAAATAATAAAAGGTGTAATTATGGAAATCAAAACAAATGAATTTATTTTTGTAATTTGATATGCAAATGAAAACTAATAATTGTTAGAAATGCATTGCTAATTTTTATTTTTTTAATTTATAGGATTTAAATATGAGAAATTTTTTTAATAATTTATGAAATAAAAGTAATTATATATAGTGATTTTTATTTTTATACTTAATAAATGTATGCTAATTAAAAATAATCAAAATGTTGAAAATGAATGACAAGCTTTTTTTTCCTTCAAATTTCCATATATAAATGAATGCACAACTAAAATTAAATTAATCTAAATGTATTTTTCATTCATATTTATAGATTGATTCAAAATTGAAAATGAGATGAATAATTAAACATTCAAATATTAATTTCAAATTTAAATGATATTATTGACTATTTCAATGTTTTTAATTGATTTTAAACTTT
The DNA here is from genome assembly GCA_037957365.1 of Torreya grandis. Classification (NCBI taxonomy): domain Eukaryota; kingdom Viridiplantae; phylum Streptophyta; class Pinopsida; order Cupressales; family Taxaceae; genus Torreya; species Torreya grandis. The sequence goes on along the minus strand of JARHVA010000371.1, from coordinate 2,225,063 downwards.
ATGTAGTTTTATTGATGGAAAATTTAGATCAAAGATTTAAAAAATAATAATGTGCTACTGGGAATGAAAATAAGAAGCAAGGTTTAGATCTATAAAAGAACAAATTTGAAGCAATATTTTAAATAATAAATTACATTCACACATGGGATATTATGGGTAAACATTTTATGGGTTTAAAAGAACAAAGATCCAACTTTTAACATCCATAGAGGTAAAAAATAAATAAATAAATACTTATAACCAAAGAGGTGAAGGAATACCACTAATGATGTTTTGGAATGTGTGGGCTATCACACATAAAAGTTATAATGAGATAATAATTATTTATTCATGGATGGATATAAATAATGGAAATCATAAAATCATCACAAAATAAGGATATATAAGTTTGAATAAATGCAAACATAAACAATACACTCAAAGATAAATGGTTTAACCATCTTGAGGCTTATGTAGGATAAATAAGTAGTGTTGAATATTATGAATAAATATTCTCCTAAAAATTTATAGTATGTTGATTTTCACAAAGGGTATACAATTCAAAAAAATCAACTATTGTTATAATGCACATGAAAAAAAACATTTGTTTTATTTCTAATTTTCTAAAAATTATTAATCTAATAAAAAAGAAGAAAAAAAAACAAATAAACCTCTAACTTGTGATTTGTATATGGTAAATTATAATTATGTTTTTCGATATATCAAAATCCTCAACTACTACCTCCATGAAAATTTTCAATTTGACCTAGATATTTTTTATTTAGAAAGAGTGTAAGAAAATGAAACTTAAACTAAATAATGAATGGGAATCACAATATTTATGTGTATGGATATAAAAAATGACAAAGCATAGGTTATTCATTCATAAAATTTCCACTTCAAATTCAAGTAGGTTGAGTAGTAAAATACAATGGGTTTATGGCTAAATTTCAAGAAAAAAAAGTGTGGGTTATCTTTTCCTATAATTTATGATCTAAATACAAGAGGATGAAAGAAAACTTATATATATATATATATATATATATATATATATATATATATATATATATATATATATATATATATATATATATATATATGTATATGTATGTATATGTATATGTATGTATATGTATGTATATGTATATATATGTATGTATATATATATATATATGTATATATATATGTATGTATATATATATGTATATATGTATGTATCTATATATATGTATGTATATATGTATGTATATATATATGTATATATATGTATATATATATATATATACATATATATACATATATATACGTATATATATATATATATATATATACATATATATACATATATATACATATATATATATATATATATATATATATATACATATATATATATATACACACACACACACATATATATATGTATATATATATATGTATATATATGTATGTATATATATGTATGCATATATATATATGTATATATGTATGTATATATATATGTATATATATACATATATATGTATATATACACACATATATGTATATATATATATACATATATATATACATACATACATACATACATACATACATACATACATATATATATATATATATATATATATATATATATATATATGATTGTTTGTTTTCAATAAATTAACAGAGCATGGATTGTATCTTCTCAATATTTTTCTAAAATTTTCAATAAAATTCAATTATTCAATATTATAATCTCAATACATCATAAACAAACATATTTGTAAATAATTGGGTAATTGGTATAATTATGAATTAATTAGTATTGGCTGAGAGTTCACTAAGATTAATTAGGATCTCACTAGGATTGATTTAGAGCTAACTCAATCAATTAATCATTAATTAGAATTAATAGTCAAAGGAATAGCGACCATGATTTTTTTTTTTGAAATCACATATTCTTTAAGTTTCATATATAGTCCCCATAAAATTATTGAGAATGTCATGGCAATTTGTGTAACTACTGACGTAGTTGACAAAACTACCAGAATGGTTACACAACCACTACAATGATTTTTTTGTCCATTGTGAAATTATAAGTTTAGAAGGTTTTGATTCATATTTTATAAATTTGACACTTGGTAAATACCTAATAACCAACAAAAATGGGAAATGGGAAAGAAAATGTATCGAATCATGTTACTAATTTTAAGAGGTCTTTGTATCATTATCAGATCTATTTTAATGTTGCACCATTTAAAATTTGGGTGCATACATACATTTTTTAAAGAGATCAATATTGATATTTATTAATGGTTAACCTTCATTACATTAAAAATTATACCTTTATTATTTTACACCCATACAATATTTTCCCATAATAACACATGTTTGCATGTCATTTTTCCTTGACAATTTTCTTATGGTTTATTCACCCATAACACTAAACTTTATTTTTATCATTTCATTTAGTAGATTAAAATTATTTTAAAAAATAATTGATATGGTTTTTCAATTAATAAATTTAAAAAGGTGTTTTAAATTAATTTGAAAGAGTGCAATAACCAATAATATCATTTGATTTAACATTCAGATTTACATGTTTGATTATTCATCTCATTTTCAATTTTGCATCATTCTAGAAATTTGAAAATAAAATATAAAAAAGAACTTATGTTAATTTATTTTAATTTTTTCATCCATTTAACTCTAAAAATCACAAATAAATAAGATTTTTATTATCATTCATTTTTAGGACTTTGATTATTTTCACCTTTCATATATTTATTAAATCTAAAGATAAAAAAGTTGAGATCATTTAGTTATTTAATTCTCATATGCATATCAATTTCAAAAATGATAAAACTAAAACTAAAATTTGCATTTACAATAAGCTAGTTTTTATTTTCATATAAAATATGAAAATTATAAAAATAGGTTCACTTGTTTGCATTTCTAATATTACACATTATATTATTTAGCTAAGAGTTTTCATCATTTAGTTTTAATTTCCATTCAATAAAACATTAAAAATACAAAAATAAAAAAATCAATTTATTTATCTTAAAAATTTAAGATGGAAATTGAAATTTAATGGCTTAAGATTTCCTTGAGCAAAAATAATATATCAAGATGCAGAAGTATTATTTCATGAAATAGGGTTGAGGGAATGACCTTAAATGTATGAGTTCATGAATTTCAAAGTATCATGTTGTAATTTGTGTCTTTTTAACATTATTTTGGGTCATAAAGTAAAAAATAAGATTATGGTCCCAAAAAAAGAATAATTGAGGCTATCATAGATTCAAAAGGTGTTTTATCTAGATGAACAATTATTTTTTCCATAACCTAGTTATTGGAAGAAAGAAAAGTGAACTATATTAACAATAATTATATCATCAACCATTGTTATTTTAACATATTTATTATAGATACACACTTGTAAATTTAAAGTGGGATCTCCATTCCTAGCCATGCATGCATTAGAAGGTAACCATCTAATATCAAAGAAGTAAATGAAATCCCTAAAAGTTTTGTCTAGAAGATACATATCTAGATCGATGTGGTTGATTTAAGATTTAGAAGGTGGTGTAATATTAGATATATGACCAAGAATTAGGGCACTAAGAAGCACCAGGGGATGATTAGGTGATTTCTTTAATAATTACATGAATGATATGTGGCATAAAGTCTTTGTAATATTAAAAAAATATCATAGGTCCATATAATTTTTGGGCATTCCTCAAACTTCAACATTTAGATTATTTTATATAGTGGGATTTTTTGTTGATAATCCCTAGTCTAAATAATAATGTGTTCATCTTCATCAAATTATAACTCTAACAAACCTATGAGTTGGGTCTCCCCTTAAGGTCCAAGGGAAAGGAAAACATTAGGAGTCACAAAATTTAAAGCCTCTGCATCATATTTTCCAACTGACATGAGCTGGGTAGTGATATTATGATTTGATTCATTTTAGTTTTATTGTGGTTGATGATTTTGGAAAAGGTTTGGATAAATGCACAGACTAGACTTATTTGATAAGGTTGGGGGTTCCTATTGGGGCTTCCAAATAATATATTAATGAACAATTTATATTAATCCTCAGGGAGTATTTGAATAAATTTATTATATATTTTACATATACAAGTATCATGGCTAATAAGTCTATAAAACATATAGTAGACATTCAGATCATAATCCCTCAATCTTTAATTTTAGTTATGTTGATGAAAGCCTTGATTTTAATTTTGGTGTTACTTGTTATTTTGGTAAGGTTAAATTTGATTAAATTATTGGTTATGATATTAAGTTATTTAATTCATTTTTAATTTTGATATTGATTTTCCCATGGTGGTGGGTGATTAAAATCTACAGCTAGAAAGTTAGCATGAGATTGGGATTTTTTTAATTCCTATTCTTGTTGTCAACATTGTTGTTAGTGTTTTGGACTTGGTTAATATTAGCATCAATGTTCTTATTTTTATGTTTAACACCATATATAGTGACATTATGGTTGTGATCAATACCTTAGGCCCCTTATTCCTTATTTTCTTTAAATTATTTATTTAATACCATCTACTGTTTTGGTCCACTAGGATAATAAATATTACAACCACTATTTATGACCACTTAATTTATCCTCATATATTTTTATAAGTCTTATATGATCAATAAGGGAATTTTTTAATGTTTTACCCAATTTCATGATTAATGGACTTAGAGGAAGAGGTCACATATCTCTCTTTGGTCTATATTGGGAGCACTAATAGAATATTAGAGTACTTACTTCCACCTCGTAATGAAGTTAGAAATAAACTCATTATAAACTTCTTTTTATATGAATGAATTCTCATATATTAGTGTGTATAAAATTTTTAATGTCAAAGGATTTAAAAAATTCAATGATGATTTACTTAAGGTAATGAATAAAATCATCCAAAAGATAATAGTACCATTCTATGGAAATTTGGTTAAAACTTTACACATTTTTTTTAATACTACTACATCCCAAAGGAAAAATTTATAAATTTAGTGGTGTAAGCCTTGATATTGGTGTTTTGGAAGAGACCCCTCTCCCTTATATTCAAATGTTTAGGTAACAATAAATGTAAGGTAATTCCTCAAATAATGTGACCAAATGGATCTTTTATGTACTCATATAGGTTCCCATTGAGTTGAAATATATCAAAGAAAAAATTGGGTAGCTTGAAGGAGGGAGAGATAGATATACTATTAGAGAAATTCTAACATGGGAATACATTATCATTTGAGTTTGAGGAGGATAATAATCTAACACATAACTATATTACTATGTGGATTTTGGGTAAATATGAATATATGTTAGTAAAAAATTGAAAGTGGATGTACCAATTGACCCATGACTAGGTAAAGCACATGAGGGAATAACATGATCAAATCTATGGTTAGGTGGGACATAAAAAGACAACTTAATAAATGAACATATTTATGAAGAATAAACTAAGGTAGTGTGCTATTAGCCATATTAAGAGTACTAACATATGAGAGAGAGGAATTTATAAGAGTGTTATTGGGACAAGTATAAAGTGGAGGAACATTGGTAACCATAATATTGGGAATATTACACAAGAGAAAACCTCTCAGATTTTGGTAAGATGGATAATTTTTTGGAAGTGGGTGTTTTTTTAACTAGAGTAGGTTGGTAGGTCATTGATGAAATTTGAGTGTAATAATAATTGATTCTAATAATAATATTTTACACAACTCCTTGATTGGATAGAATTTTATGAGAGGAAGATTGGTTAATTTATATATTTTGAATGCATGTTGTAGAAAAGTTGGTAGTTCACTCCATCAGACAATTACCTGGCTATCCAAGTCACTTTTAAACTAGTTACAACTAGGCACAATCACAAAATAAACTTGTGGTGCTTAAAATTTATCACTTGATTGCACTAACATCAATTCACATAAGGCACAAGCCTTATGCACTCACTTAAAGCACAATAGAGAAATAATATGGGCCCACATTGGGCTAGTTGTGCCATGACACAACTCATTCTTTAGGGGGCTTGGTCTTTTTTAATAATGACATTTATGAGTTCATAAATTCAAGCCATTTATAGATTATTTTGAAGGTCTATACGCTTAAAGCCTATCTAGGTATCTACTTTTGATCATATAGGTGAAAGTATATATCAAGTTATTGTGTGGTCTTATGGGTACAAGCCTATGTTTTATCATGCTTAGCATCCTTTAGGTGCTTAGGGGTTTCCATGGAATATCTTATATCAAGGGTTCATGTTGGATTAGAATTTTAACATAGGTATCATGGCTTGGCATGGGATCTTTCCTAAAATTAGATTATTTCCACATAGTAAGTTGGCATCATGATAATTATAGGGACAATGTGAATGTCATGAACCAAATCTTGCAACCAACATTCCTATCATTTAGATTTAATTTATAAAACTTAGTCATCACATTCATCGTGCATTTAATTATCAAACCCAAAGACAATAAACATAGACGTAACCAAATAAAAATCTAGTGGATGTAATGCCAAATTTTCCATAAATAGAGTATATAAAAAATGACATAGATTAAATATTTGACTAAAGATACTAAAGGCCTAAAGACTCACAGGTGAGATTAGGAACTAAAATTAAAAGCCTTAAAGGCATCCATACTAATCCTAGTTTCAATGGTGGTCACTTCATGATGTCTAAAATTAATTTTGTAGGGATTTGTTATGTCAAATTTGCATCTTACACATACTATTTTGAGCTTGATTTTATAACCTATAGGATCACCTTTTACTAGGGTAGAACTGTGCATGTTGTTCATCGATCTAGAGATTTTATCAATCATTCTAATGGATCCATTATTTTATTCCATTTGTATTATGATTTCCATGTGCTTCCATTCTTTTAAAATGCGTAGAACATCAAAGAATTTGCTAGTTGCCTACTAGGTGGCACAAGAAGTCTATCTATTCTTCTAGCTAGTGCAAAGATATCAAAATAAAAATCATCCCAAATGATTTCCTCATGTTGAGATGTCTAATGAGCTGGAATGGATCCATAATTAGCCACAAATGGGCCTAACATTTACCCCATACAAAATTTATAGTCCATCTTTGGACTAGTTTTTCAGTGCCCTAGGTGCACAAAACTCTGATGTGTTCTCCTTTAATTCAGCACTAAAGTCATCAAAGCCATTTATGACAAGCTTAATTTATTCAATGGCACTATTAAAATTTGTTGAGGTATCACTAATAATGAGGACATTGGTTTTCTCTAACTCTTTTTTGAAGGCCTCTATCCTTCCTTTTCTCTCATCACTCATCTATCTAAGATTTCTCCTTATTCATCAGCCTTTATCTGCCAAGAGTTCTTCCATATTTTTATTTTGGTTCTTTATATATGAACTCAAGGTATTTACCTTTTCCATGACCTATATGCATTCAATCTTAATCATAATGGATGCCTTTACCATAAGCTCTTACCTCTTTCTAGTTGCTTTCTTGAGGCACATGTTGATGATCGATGCTTGGTTGAAGAAGTTCATGAAGATGGTGTTAGTTGCCTCTATGCCTTATTCTAGTTTCATGAAGAGGTATTACACCTCTTTGATATTTGTAGCTAGATATTTATTTATTATTACACATGGGTCCTCTTCTCTTGTTTCTAGATCTACCATCAACCTTGCATTTTCTCTACTATCACACACACCTTATCAACCTCCAAGAAGTTCAAAGTGTTAATGTCATCCAAGAGGGATGGCTCAACTTCTTCTATGTGCTCAGCCTTTTTTTGCAATTTTAACTTCATGAAATTTATTTCCTCTTATAATTACATCATGATCTTCTTCCACTTTGAAGCCCTAACATCACTGATGATGTTTTTCCATGCTACTTTAGAATCCATTCAGATGAGTGCATTAGCTAACTTAACTAGGTTCATTGCATGGGGGTTTATGAGAAATAAATAATACCTTTCTTTTGGTTTCTCTATGACCAATAAATACTTATACAAAACCTCAAAATAAGGATCATCAATATAAATATTAAAGGCAAATGATAATTATTGGTGCTTTCTTGTTGTGGTAGCTCTGGGGGGCATATATTCAAATATATAATAGTCTTAATTAGTTTACCCCTTTTCCACCTTTTCTCTTAGGATTATCTGAACACCCTCTTCTTTAGTAAAGTCTAGATCCATATGTTCTTATTCCTCTTCCTCAATGCTATCACTCTCTTCATCAATTTATTTTGAGGTTGCTTCCTCTTCTTTCTCCTATAGGGATTCTTCCTTAGAATTATTCCCTTGGTCCATCTCTTCTTCTACCTTGGTGTTAGCTTCACCTTCTTCTTATTTCACTCTTCATTTGTTCCTTCAAGGAACCAACACTAATTTCCTTGTCTCTAAGTACCCATTCAATACTTGGGAATGCATGTGGTGCATATTCTTCTACTATGCTAGTGGGGGAGCTAGGCACCTTTATTTCTTTCTACTTCATTATTTCTATGCTTGCAAAAACCTTATTCTCTTAATTTTCTTTTTTGACCCTTTCTTCCTAGGCCTTCTTTTTCTCTTCCATATTCCTCTTTATTATTTTCACAATCTTCTCTTCCTCAATCTTTATTTCCTTTGCCTTGACCTTATCAATTTATTCTTGGGTTGTGCCAGATGCCTTCATGGTCACTCTTTTATTTTCTAACTCCAGTGCCATCTCTATATGTTCATTATTGAGGATCATTTTCTTCCACTAGATTTTCTTTTCCTCCTTAGTTATTAGAGGCTCTCTATATGAGGCATTGAATGGTTTTTATACCTATATAAACATGGTGGTAGTGTTTTTATACCTCTCTAAACATGGTGGCCTTCATGTTAGGATTCAGTTTCTTCTCCCTTGGCTTAGTTAAAACAATGCCTAACATGAAGGCCATGTGCTTCTTCTTATTTGGTGTAGAGGGAGTGGCCTTATCACTAGAGGCAATATTTAATATAATGCACTCTTACATCTCCTCAAGTGGCTCCCCATTTTTCTTTTGGGAAGACTTATTTTGTGATATCAGTACCAACTTACCTTCATCACTAATCTAGAGGGAGAGGTCATCATCCTTTTGATCACTCATACCCTTCTTCCTAGGATTCATCTCATCATAAATCATATGAATATGCCAAATAATAACTTACTTTTGGAAGGGATGGATTTCTATGTGATCTAATTCATCCTCCTCATCCTTGGTCTCTTTCCTTCTTAGTCACACATACTATTTTTACAACCTACTTTGTTCCAAATCCATGGTTTTCACTAGGATATCCAATTGCTATGTGTTAGGGATTATTATAAGTGCTTTCCTAAAGTATTTGGCTAAAAATTAATAGGTGAGATTTATCCATCTAGATTGATTATCATCTATAAGTGTTGAGTGCACAATTCATAAGTGCTTCATATTAGTGAAGTTTGCCATTCCAAACATATTTTGGGGGAGATCCTCTAGGATGTGCCATTCCTCCCCAAACACTTTAATATATTAGGTGTACTACCCCATTAATCTATTCTTGTACTTTTATGAAAAAGTGTGGGGGGGGGGGGGGAGAAGGTGAAGTTTTGATATTTATATGTCAAGGAGTCTTGTTGCACTAGGAAGACCCAAAGATTATCTTCATTACCATCAAACCATCAAGCATGTTAATTTAATTCATAAAAATTAGAATTAATATAGACCCCCATAATAAGGTCTCTCACATTTTATGATACTCAAGCACATTCTTCACCATCTCATCTAATATTAAATTTCATATATTAAATTTAACCCCCTACATTATGTGATAGGCAATGCACAGTTATGCCTTAGTGACATTTGCCCATCAACTGTTGGGGCAAATTTTTGAACTCACAAGGTGAAAATATACCCTAACTTTGGGGTCCCTAATGTATTTTATGAGGAATGAAAAACCTCCCTTGTAGTACCCTAATATTTTATTGATATTTTCAACATAAACATCATCCACCATCATTTGGTGGATGTATGTGTTGGAGTCTAAAATCTTGGTAATTCTAACTATTAACCACACTAATATTTGCATGCACCTACCTATAAAATAGATGTGATCTCTATGGATGCATGAGAGGATTAATTGTATAAGTTTATTGTACTTCCCAAAGCATAGTAACTCATATATTTAATTTTCACTCATGGATACAAGTTTGTCTCAGATGGAGACATCAAACAATATCATGTCTGATTCTATTTTGGCCCCTATTTCCACTATCTAGTATTGAGATAGGTCTTTCACATTTATTTAGGTATGATGGTTGTATTCTTTGAGATGGTAGGTGTGTGTGAAGGATTCTCGGATCTCCCCAACTAAGACCTATTTAAGGAATTGCATCTCTCAATAGGACATTTTTACTAGTACCTCAGGATCAACCTTAGTGACACTAATTCCCTCTACTAGCTATGTTTTCTTTTTTGTTACAATCACTTCTTATATCACCCATTCCCTCTTGACATCCTTCTACACCTATGGTGGGATATAACTCATGCACTTTCCCCATTTTGAACTAGTTGGTGTTGAAACATAGTCTATTTAGCTCTTCAAATCCTTCAATTTTTGTTGTTCTTCTCACAATCATGAGGTCTACAATTGTGTCTTTGGCTCTCAAGCTTCAATTGCCATTAATAACATCTTTTACATCACTCTAATTTTTTTGTTGCCTAGTTCTTATGAAATTCATGCCCCACACTTTTCTATGCAAATATCAAAGCAAACATAATTCCTCTCAATATTTAATCATTCATTTTTGGTATATGTGGGTCCTCAAGGGTTCACTTTGGTAGAAATTTTTTACTTTAGATCTAGTTCATTGGTCTACTTTTTTGGTGAAAATTATCTCAATATTTGTAACCCAAACCAATCAACCCTTTGCCATTTTATACCTTTAATTCAACTACCTTCTTTATTGTAGGTGATTAATGGTATGATGACATTTATAGTTCTTTTAATGTGAAAAATCCTTTAAAATCCATGGAAATCCATTACCACCTACGCATTCAATGCAGATATTTGTGTCTCCACCATCACCTCAATAAATCTTGTAATGGTATTTTTGGTGATATGATGTGTAATTCAAATAGTCACTTCCCACCTTACTTTGGGTGGATGTCAACATGTCTTGATGATATTTCTCCTATGATTTATTCACTTGGTGTGACCTTCACCTTCCTTATGGAAACATGGGCACAATGCCTCACATGCACATGATTTAAAATCCATAGTTCCATATTATTTTATTATTATACTTTCAGTTCAAATGCACTTTATTATCTTGGTCAATTTATGTGTGCTTTCATCTCTTTGGCTTGGCCTATCCTACTCCATAAAAATCCCTTGTATTATCCCTCTAGTGATTCACTCTCTACTTTTAATCTCTTTCACATGATCATAGTGTGTATCTTCTTTCTTCATCTTATGCACTTGCATCCTATTCACCTTTCTTTCATATCATGTGTACAAGCACCATTTTTACCTCTCTTTCTCCCTTGGTGCTCATATGTTCAAACTATGGATAATTCCATGCACCTAAAAACATAGGTGTCTAGCCTCAAGAACTTTAGAAAGCATCCATGCTCAACTCACCTAACTAGAGTTATGCATATAAGAACTAAAATATTTCTCTTATGGGCCTAAAATCACCACTTATTCACTCTATAATAACAATCACAAAATATAGGGAAATGTTTGGCTTACACCAAACATCATTTAGGTTAGTATAGCACAATTGAATTGTTGACTGGTAAGTTGATGTTTGATGTTACAAACACCATTCTATTATAGATATGGCTTCAATCTATTGCCATTAAAATACCCAGTGATCATTTCACCTACCAACATGCACAACTTACATGCACCTATATCTAATATGTGGTGGATGACATATGAGCCTATCCACCTTATCTATAGTTTGCTTAGGTGCCTTAGGTACTTGGATTCATAGAGAAATACTAATTTTTATTCAATTAGTACCTTTTTCTCAATATTATTTTCATGTCATAGCTTCTATCATACCTTTTATATCTATTAGATCCATTTTTCTTGGGTGTGTACCTCATCTAATCACTCCAAGTCCTTCAACCTTGTAATTAATGAAGTTTGGTTATCTAGGTGACCAACTCATATAGTGTGTAATGATTATACTAATAATATCATCAATATAATTACCTCAATACCAAAAACTAGTTAAAATGGTGTAGCTTTGTTTAGACACTTGTAGGTTGTGTGGTATGCCCATAATATGATTGACACTTGATCATCCCAATCATTGTAACCAATGTCACATATTTTCATGAGGCATGTTCCCAATATTTTATTGAATACCTCAACTATGCCAATTTATTAGGGATAATATGGGGTGGTATTGTGGTACACCACCATATACTCAACTAATAGGATTTTCATAGTTTCATTGAGGAAGTGTGTTCCTTTATCCCTAGTTAAACTAAGTGGGCACCCATAACAACTTGTGATGTTTTCCCATATGAATTATGCAATAGTGTTAGTAGTGTAGTTTTTAGTAGGTGCTACCTTATCCCACTTGATGAAATAGTCGATCACCACCATAATATACCTTATGCCTAGGAACCTTGTTGTAAGAGTAATTAGCCCAATAAAATCAATGGCCGATTTCTTGAATGGTGCCTAAGAAAGAATATGGATGAGAGGCATCTCATCCCATCGGTTTAGCTTCCCTATGCACTGGCATATGTCACATTCCTTATCAAAATCCTTTAAATATTGTAATAATATTGGCCATCACAATCCTAATTGTAACACTTTATGCACCATTTCATCTCTAACATAATTATCTCATGTAGTCCCCTCATGCACCTCATGTAGAAAAAAGGCTCTTTCATGTTCCAAAACACACACACACACACACACACACACACACACACACACACACAAAGGACTTCATCTCAACTTAATTTATATATCTCTCCACTAATTATTTAAAATGGGTTGGTATGAATGCTAAGCTACTTCTTTTTGGTGGTCATGGTCTAGGGTACAAACCTAGATGTTAAAAATGTGGTTATCTCTACCAAGCCTTTGAGAATGTATTGAAATATGTATATTTACATGTTTGGCATGTCATATTCAATGGGAAATATTGAATTTATAGAGTTGATGTGGGAGAAATTGTCTGGTCTTGAGTTTTGCTTCTCAAGTTTCAACATAATTGAGAACTAGAATTCTTGAAACAGAACTATACATATACAAATGTGCCCATGGAGAATGAGCTTATTCACAAGGTGCTTAATTGCATCATGATTAGTGAGAAATATTAATGGGGTTGCTAACAAATATTTCCTAAATTTTTGGAGGGTATAGACTATTGTCAACACCTTGTGCTTGATAGTTATGTAATTTTTCTTTGTCGAGGTCAATTTACAACTTGCAAAGGAGATAAGATGATCCATATTACCTTCACTAGGTTGAGATAGAATGGCACCAATTATAGATACATATGCATTAACATGGGCATGGAATGGATTAATATAGTTTGGAAACTAAAGAATAGGCACATTAGACAACTTGAGATTCAAAGTTTTGAAGGCATCCTCTTGTGTTGTGCCCTGGTAGAATGGGCCATCCTTATGTACTAGCTCCTCTAACATCAATATGATCCATGCATAAATCCTTATAATAAATATATAATATTCATAATGTATAAATATAAATTAATGTATCTCTATGTGGAAGAATTTTGGAGCTGAATGATAATGGCAATCTTCATGAGATTGACAAGCAAACCATATTTGTAGACAATATACCTAAATAATGTGCCAAAATGTGTCATGAAGATGCACTTATTAAGGTTAAAGGATATCTATAGATATTTTCACCTCTTAAACATGAGGCATAAGTTATCATAATGGTGTATCATAATTTATACATATTCCAATCATCAAGGTACACCTAGAGGAACTTATGAATAAAATCCTTAAATGTGGTGATGACCACTTTGGAGAATATATCTAACACATTATTAAGCCCAAAGGGCATCATGTTTTAGGTGAAACAATCCCATTTGGTAAAAAATTGTGTCTTAGGCCTATCCCCTTCTTCAATTTGGAATTGATGGTATCCATAAAACCATCAGTGAAAGTATAGATTTCTTAGCTTGTGACTCCATCCAAGACTTCATCAGTGAATGGAGTCAGGAAGGGGTCAATGACATAGGAAACATTTAACGATTATTAATCCATGTAAATGTGAATGTGCCCATCCGTTTTTATGCTAATAACCACTGGGATCATCGATTTTAACTCTTTCATTAGGTAGATTACTCTTGCAACCAACATACCATCAATCTTCATTTTGACCTTTACACAAAGATTATGGATCATTATATAGGGGTGATTCTTGATAGGTCACATGCCATCCACCATATTTATGCTCATTTTCCTAAGAGAATGGTGGGTTACCTTCATGTCATGGTAATTACATGGAAACAAATCTTGAAACTCCTTCAAGAGATCCACAATTTGTGCCAGCTCCACATTAGACCAATATGGACATAGAGTAGCCACCTTAGGTTCTCCTTCCAAATTGATATTAACCTAGGTGGTCTTGAGTAGTGTGCAATAGAGCTCATTTCTCTCTCAATGTGTTTCCTCAAATTTCTTACTCCCCTCAATTTTTTTAATGTGGATATGAGTAGGGTCTTCCTCTTTAAGGTAACTATTATCCACTTAGTGTACAATATTTCTCTCCTATCAAGGAAATACAAGTTCATGCTTTCTAGGCATACGTATCTTCATCACTCAAGTCACTATTAATTAATAGTGCCTACTTATAAAATAAAGTTTGGAGCACTAATAATTTCTTCCTAAACATATATTTTAGGCTCTCCTCTAAAATTGTAGTGTCTTCAAACACTATGATTCAAATGACTTGCAATGGCTGAATTAGTTCCAAGTTATGTGAGGAAAAGGAGAAGGTGTGAGCAAAAATTCTCTTCAAGACATCCCAACTAGTTGTCTTGCATCATGTTTCATTTATTACATATCAAGCTCATGTCCATGTCTTTAAGGTTCTGTAGAAGGCATGTACCCATAGTTTCCTTAGGGTGTTTTTGTCACACTCAATCCAAGTTTCTTCACATAAATGCACATGCACTATAGGGTTATAATCACTAGAGTATGTAAATATTTCCATATCCTCATTAATTTTTCAAAATCTAGTATAGATGGCTTCTTTTACATCTTGCCAAGTTGGCATGTAAGCTTTTACATTGCCTACCAATGAACGGTAGTGATATTTAAAATATACACCAATGCACCCATTCTATATTTATCCTTTGGGATGAATGACTCTATGTCATAAAAATACTCTTATATAGGATTATTACCCTCATATCATTAGAATTATGCAATTTTACCTTTACTTAAGTGAAACACCTTATTTCTATTCTTCTTATTATAAGGACCCCTCTTTATGAAGTACGATTGATCTGGACCCAACCAATCCTCATATGTTTTTGTGCCTTGGATCTCATTACATGACACCTCTGACCAATGGTTTTTTAAGCTTCTTCAACCCATTAGTCATAAGCTATGTCAGTATTATTCAAGGTTGATTGTCCATCATCACAAAAAAACACTCCTTGGTTATTGGGGTTGATAGTTTTGGTACCTTATGTCATGATGTTATAGATATAGTTGATCTCATATTCATGATCAACACTTTATACATAAGAGGGTCCTTGGTTACTTGAGAGGGGGATCATGACCCTCTCATTGCCATTTTCAAAGGGAATATAGTGATTCTTGAAGTGCATGGCATTATTTGCATAGTAACATGGCCTACCCAAGAGTGATAAATAATTATCGTACTCAACCAACTCGATCACTTAAAAATCAACATAGAATTATATTCCCATAATATATATCATGGAACCTTTTATAATTTTTATTAGATGCATCTTGGATTTTTTAGCCATGAAAAGCACCTGAGGGGAAGGCCTCAACATTGGCCAACCCATCTTTTCCCATGCATTCCTTGTCAAGATATTGACCTTGATGCTTATGTCAATAAGGAACTCTCACATGGACCATCCATCAATGGTGGCATTCACTAGAAGCTCTTGGTCATATTCTATGTTCTATGTATGCTTGACCTCTTATGCCGTTTCCATGCATGGCACAAAAATTTCAACTATATGGGGCATGGTAATTTTAAATAGCTTCTACCTGACATGTTATAAAAGTAGATTAGTTAATAAGGGAATTATTCTTTCTATCTATAGGAGTTTCATGATATTTTTTATCTCTTATACCTCGGCCTCCTAGTTATCTTGATTTTTGAAGGAGGTAATAACTTATGCTTCTAGATCTTGTGCTAGTTGTAATTCTCCTTATAGGTTTTAAATGATGCTTATGGCCTATTACAAGACATCCTTCTAGTGTGAGAGTTATGGGAATGCATAGATTTGGGTTTTAGACACATGATGTGCTCAATATGACTCAATTCTTCATATTCAAGGCATAACTCTAATATTAGCACAATTTGCAACTAACTGGTGAATCCAGTATGAATATTTGTTTGCACTTTGATTGGCTTCATGTAGGTTAGTTGTGCCTTTAGATTCTATTTCTCTACTTTTGTCTCATACCAAATCATTCTTTTATATTTTTTATGTTGAGCTAGCCTTGGGTCAAATTTTTATATAATTCAAAGCATTCATGGACCAGATGTGGTCCTTAGTAATACCCACATGTTGGATGTGTCAGGGAGTTACACTATTAGTGATTAGTTGAACCACACCTATAACATGATCATGGTGGGAATATTCCTCCATTGAATCCTCTGCCTCACTCTCTATAACCTCTTTATGTCTTATATCCAACATTTTATTGGCCATATCCCTCATTTATTTGGTTTGCCTACCCTCTAACAATTGTAGTTGTTTGTCATGTACCTCTTTCCATGTTTTCATGTATTTCATCAATTACTTGGTAGTCAAATATGTAATGAGTGTAAGTGTCACATAACTTATAATAGAGGGTTTTGTTAACTTGATTGGTGCATTGAAATAATGGGCAATTATGAACATCATGTCTATCATGGTAAAATTCACAATTTAGAATCAATGTAAGCACATTTATTTAAGGGAAATTATTTCTATTATGGCCTTCCATCTTAAAGTCGGCACACCACAATCTACTTCAAGCATCTTAAATTGAACTAGCAAGCAACTTTTATAGTTGAGATTCCATGGAAACATTCTACACCTCCATGGAAGGGTTGATTCCTGTGTTAGTACTCCTGACTACCTTAGCTTGAAGTACCACTCTGAGCACTTTGTGGGGGGTCCATGAATGTCTTCAGAGACAATTCTCTTTTGAAGGGTACTAGTAATCCTCCAACAAACTATTACATGTGCCAGGAGGGGTGACTATCATAAGGAATATTAGAAAGAAGAGTTTTAAACCTAACATCATAAAAGTGTACACTTTATGAGATCCCTTAGCTAATTTACTTAAGTATGGTGATTTTATACTATTAAAACTCAAGAATATTGAATTACTTCATGAATTCCTCCTTTAAAATGTCATAATCAATCATGGCCTAGTTAGGATCAAATTTCTTATACCAGGTGTGAGTGTGATCAAGCAGAATTGTCACAAATTGAGTTGCCTTGCACTCATACTGGGTTATACCCTTAGTATGCCATTGAATCTCACATTTTAACACATGTTCTATGGCATTTTCCATGCCTTGATATTTTGACAAGTACATTTCCATCTCATATTATATTTACTATGGTGGGCACTAGCATCTGAGGTACTTACCCCCTAGAACTTGTCTTGGAAATGGTCCTCTATTTCCTCTGGTCAATGGGTTAGGCATCGACCCTATGGTTTTTTTTGTGACATTAAAGTATAGGGAATGGTTTTAGTAACTTATGTTGCTAGGCCACTCCCTATGGGTTATTACCCAATCTAAATAACTACCATTTGCTAAATTGGAATGCTTGTGCTTACATTCTATGTTTTTGAGCTAGCACTTAAAGGCCTAGAGTTACCTTCACTTAGATCTCATAAGGGAAAACTTGTTCAATTGAAAAATTATAATCTAATTTTACAAACAATAAAATTCAATATTGATAACAAGTTTATTTATCACTCTTCTTTATTCCTAAGGAGGATCCAGTGCATGAGCTTGCATTATAGGTTCAAAGGGGGTAGGTGATTCTAACACATCTTTAATGGTCAAATTTGATATAATATTAGATAATTATTCACCTATCAACTAATGAGATCAGTCTATGGCTTTAGTGTTTCTCTCTTCTTGGAGCTACTAAAATTCAAGAGATCTTTCCTCATGCCCTTCCCACTCACTACAATTCTTTCAGTACTTCCAGGATCCAAAGCTTCCATCAACCTTCACCTTTTTTATTATAAGTTTGTTTCTTGAGATATTAAGTGTAAATATACTCATTATTTTCCATTATGCTTTACTTAGACATCCCCTTTCTCCTCATTGCGCTACTCATATGTGAAGGGATTTTAGCCTTCCATTCATATGGTTTCAAAGCCATAATCCACAATCAATTTCTTAATTTTAATGTTGATTTCTTTCACAAACTTACCTATAGGATAACATAAGAATTGATGCTCTACTTATCTAGGGTAGTAGTATGTCAATACTATGAACTCAAGCACATAGATATTCAACACTCCTTACCACCATTTGTCTATAGCTCTAGTCTAAGTGGCATCAAGGTTTTGAAGTTCTTATAAGCACTCCTTTGTATAATCAAGGCACTATCTATAGATTTTATTCTATGGGTCACATAAGTATCCAACCATGAATACACATGCTTGGGTATTTCACAAAAAAAAAACCTTATACAGAGCATCATACATGTTATTCTAGACCCAATTCCTTGGATTATATTCATTATAGGATGGATGCTTTAGTGATTTTTTTTTCCCACCTATTCCAACTATTGCTCACTGTTATCAAGGGACAGTTAGAGCATTATTATTTTACACCATTACAATAACAAAATTCAACATAGGCCTTAGTAATAGAACCAAAATATTATAGAAAAGTTAGAAGTTCCCTCCATCAGGTACTTACTTGGCTATCCAAGTTGGTTATAGACTAGTTACAACTAGGTGTAATCATAAAATAAACTCATGGTGATTAATATTTATGACTCAAATACACTGATAGTAATTCATATAAGGCATGAGCCTTATGTGCTCTCCCAAACTACAGTAGATAAATAACTAGGGCCCATGTTGGGATAGTCATGCCATGGCGCAACTCATGATTTAAGGGGATTGGCATTTTGTAACAATGGCACTTAAAATTTCATCATCATAAGACATTTATAGACTTGGATGAAGTTTTATAGGTGCAAAGCCTATTTAGGTAGCTACTTCCAGTCATATGGGTGCAAGTCTATATCAAGTTATTTTATGGTATTATGGGCACAAGCCTATGTTTTATCATGGTTAACATCCTTCACATATTTGGGGGGTTTAAATATAATATATTAAATCAAGGGTTCATGTTGGGTTAGTGATTTAGCACATG
Source organism: Torreya grandis (assembly GCA_037957365.1). Lineage (NCBI taxonomy): Eukaryota > Viridiplantae > Streptophyta > Pinopsida > Cupressales > Taxaceae > Torreya > Torreya grandis. The sequence goes on along the minus strand of JARHVA010000371.1, from coordinate 2,205,495 downwards.
TATCATCACTTGGTATGGTATCTTTTCTACACTTATATTATTTCCACATAATAAGCTGATGTCATCATAATTATAGGGATGCCATGAACATCATGAACCAAATATTACAACCAACATTCCTATCATTTATATTGAGTTTATAAAACTATAGTAATTTAATTCATCACACATTTAACTATCAAATCCAAAGACATTAAACATAGACATCACCAGATCAAAATCTAGTGGATGTAATGCCAACTTTTTAATAGAGTTCAAATAAATAGAGTATATAAAAAATGAGATAAAGTAAATGCTCACCTAAATATAATAAGGCCCAGAGGCTCATAGGAAAGATTGGTAACTACAATATGAAGCCTCAAAGGCATCCATATTAATCCTAATTTTAATGGTGGGCACTTCATGATGTCTAGAATAAATTTTGTAGGGCTTTGCTGTGTCAAAGTCACGTCTCATGCATACTAGTTTGATCTTGATTTGATAACCTACAAGATC
>JARHVA010000371.1:1910000-2195000 GCA_037957365.1 Torreya grandis | reverse complement strand
GTTAGTGTCATTAACCTGATGGAGCAGGATAGTGCTTTCCAAAGACTTGAGAAGGAAGTAAGGGAGGAGAATTTTAAAATTGATGAAATTATTAAGCAATAAAAAATGATGTGATAAAATCAGGGTGTACTTACCTTATAAATTTAGGAACTTCATGACCTGAGGGTAGACATCGAGCTTGTATCATGGCATGTCGGCATGAGGAAACCCCTTCTTCTCATTTTGCATGAAGTTATTGGTTTAAAAGAACTGTTACAAGGATTCTTATTTCTTAGACTAGTCTTTTAATTATTTAGCGATGGCATATGACATACCCATGGCATCATAAATAAACTCCTTGAAGATATTTATGGAAACTCCACACATAATGACCTTCCTCTTAGTCCATGTAGTGACAAAATCTTAGACCACCATGGTATTGTGATTGGTAATGCACTCTATAAACTCAGTAATCCCCCCTTCTTAAATTTTTTCTAGACCTACTTCTACTCTTAAACCTCTTTTCATGAAGTTGGCTCTAAATGGTCTATGTCATTTCCCATGGTTGCTATAAGTGCAGGAATGGAGAGAGTGAGCTGAGAGTTCTTGATGTAGTCTAAATAGTAGGGCTTAAATGAGATATAATTCTAACCAAATAAAAATTAACATAAATGCCTCCCCTTACCTCAAAATTAATATGAATACAAGATAATTATTAGGATCATCAAGTTGAGGGGTTGCACATGTGAGGGGATAATGATTTTAAGTTGCATATGTACCTTTCATGTAGATGACACTATACAGCTTAGGGATATGTTGTCTTCATCATAATAAATTTCTAAAAAAATTAGTAAAATTCAATTATTCAATATTACAATCTAAATTTAATCATAAAAAGACATATTTTTAAATAATTGGGTAATTGGCATAATTATGAATTACTAGGATTGAATGAGAGTTGACTAGGATTTATTAGAAGTTCACTAGGATTGATTGGGAGCTAACTCAACTAATTGATAGTTAATTGGAATGAATAGTCATATGATAAATAAGTAATAAAAATTGTTACAAAACACATATTCTTTGAGTTTCCTAGATAGTCCCCATAATAGTAATAAGATTGTCATGGTAGTTTATGCAAATTCTAATGTAGTTGATAAAACTACCAAAATAATTACACAACCAATGAAATGATTTTTTTTCACTATAAAAATTATAATTTTAGAAGGTTTTGAGTCATATTTTAAGAATTTTACACTTAGGAAATGTTTGGTAACCAAAAAAAATGGGAAATGCGTAGGAAAATGAATCTAAGCATGTCATTATTTTTAGAGGTCTTTGCATCATCATCAAACATTTTTTAATGTTGCACCATTTAAAATTTGGGTGCATACATATGTTTTTTAAAGAGATCAGTATTGATATTTATTTATGTTTAACCTTCATGTAAATTAAAAATTATATCTTTATTATTTTTCACCTGTATAATCTTTTCCCATAACAGCCCATGTTTATATGTCATTTTTTCTTAACAATTTTCTTAGGGTTTATGCACCCATAACTCTAAAATTTTCTTCTTTTCATTTCCTGTATCACACTAGAGTTATTTTTTAAAATATTTGATATAATTTTTCCATTAATCAAACTAAAATAGAGTTTTAAATCCATTTAAGAGAGTGTTATTAATAACCAACAATATATTTTATTTAACATTGACATTTGTATGGATACTCTGAACTCCCTAGGCAAAGACAAAGATGAAAATGTTGAATCTCACTCGAAGGATGCCAAACTAAAGGGCATTTATAGTGACATGCTTGAGATTAATCCTAGCAGAATTTTTTCTCTAGAATATCTCACTTAGAAGTGGGATATAGACTACAAAGATTGGATGAATCCTAAAAATTAGTTTGCTCTTTTCTGTTGCCTTTCTCCTACTTTTCTATTTCTTCTTTTGTTCTCTCTTTGTGCTATAATTATCTTATCTAGGTTTTATACCTTTCTACTACATCTATATAAAAGGTCTGTTCCCCATTTAAAAAACCCATAGAATCTTTTATTTTATCTCTGTAAGGGGTAGGGTCCCCATTTAAAAAACCCATAAACTTTTTTATTTTAGCTTTGTAAGGGGTAGGGTCCCCATTTAAAAAAATGCACCTTTACCAATAACAAAAACATTCACATTTGCATGTTTAATTATTCATCTCATTTTCAAAATTTCACCATTCTAATTTTTTTTAAATAAAATAGAAAAAGGCACTTATGTTAATATATTTTAAGTTTTGCATTCATTTAACTCTGAAAAATCACAAAACTAATAATTTTACTTATCATTCATTTTTATTAATTTGATTATTTTCAGCTTGTATTTATTCATTCAATCTAAAAATACAAAAGATGATAATTTAATTATTTAATTCTCACATACATATCAAATCTAAAATGAAAAAAATAAACTTTGCATTTCCAATAATTTATTTTTTATTTGCATATAAAATCTAAAAATTACAAAAGTCACTTGTTTGCATTTCCAACATTACACATTATATTATTTACATAGATACTTTAGAAAAATATACAAAATTAATTTATTTATGGATTTCCATCATTTAGTTAGTTTTAATTTCTACTCATAAAACATTAAAAATAAAAAAATAAAATATCCATTTTTTTTTATCTTCAACATTTTAAGATGGAAATTGAAATCGAATGGATCAAGATTTACTTGAGATAAAAAAATATTTCCAAGATTCAAAAGTATTATTTCTTGAAATAAGGTCGACATAATAACCTTCAATGTATGAGTTCATAACTTTCACAATATAATGTTGTAATTTGTGTCTTCATTAACATTATTTTGCATCATAATGTAAAAAATAATATTATGGTCCCAATAGAATAATACTTGAGGCTATCACAAATTTAAAGTGTGTTTCTATAAGATGAAAAGTTAGTTTTGCCATAACCTAGTTATTGTAAGAAAGAAAAGAGAACTATATTAACAATTTTTTTTATCATCAATCATTACTCATTTGTAATAGTTATTATATATCCACACTTGTAAATAGAAAGTGTATGTCCACTCCTGGCCATGCATGGGTCAGAAGGTAACTATCTAATATCAAAGAAGTACATGAAATCCCAAAAAATTTATCTAGGAGAAACCTACCTAGATTGATTGGCTAATTTGAGATTTATAAGGTGGTGTGATATTAACTAGATGACCAAGAATTTGAAACCAAGAAACACTGGGGGATGGTTAGGTGATTTATTCAATAATTCCATGAATTATATATGGCAAAAAGTTTTTATAACATTAAAAATAAGATCACAGGCTACAATAGATTTGGGTCTTCCTCAAACTTTAGCTTCTAGAGAATTTATAGAGGTGGGGTTTTTTGGTTGATACTCCCTAGTGTAAGTAGTGATTTTCTCATCTTCATCAACTTTTAACTCTACCAAGCCTATGAGTTGGGTCTTCCCTTGAAGACTGAGGGAAAGAGAAACATCAAAAATCATAAAATTTAAAGCTTATACATCATAGGTTCCAACCAAAATGGGTTAGGTAGTGATACTATTATTTGACACATTTTATTTTTATTGTGGTTGATGATTTGGGAAAGGGTTTGGATACATGTGTAAGTTTTTTATTTTATGTTTCTAAAATACCTATTTGAGAAGGTTAGGGCTTCTAATTGGGACTTCCCAAAACCATATTATGAATAATATATGCTAATACTCAGGGAGTCTTGGAATATAATTATTATATATTCTACATCTAAAAATATCATGGATAATAAGTCTATGAAATAAATGTTAGGAATTTGGATCATAATCCCATGGTCTTTAATTTTAGTTATGTTAATAGAATCCTTGGTTATAATTTGGTGTTAGTTGTTATTTTGATAAGGCTAATTTTGATTAAAGTATTGGTTATGATATTAAGTTATTGGATGATTATTTTGACTTTGATATTGATTTTCCCATGGTGGTAGGCCATTTAAATCTAAAGTGTAGATAGTTAGTATGGGATTGGGGTCTATCTTATTCATATTCTCATTTTCATTAGTTTTTTTGGCCTTGGTTATTGTTAGAATAAGTTTTATTAGTTTGATGTTTAAAACCATCTATAACGAAATTATGGTTGTGACTGAAGACCTTCAACCCTTTATTCCTTGGTATTTTTAGTTATTGAGTTGATACCCCCATGTTCTAGTTATGGTTAATAATATTTCCATTGGTCTAATAAATACTACAACCATATTTTTGGCCACTTCATCTATCCTCATATCACTTTCTAATTATTATTTTAATGATTGAAAAGGGAAATTTTTAATGTCTTAACTAATTTCATGATTAAGGGACATGGAATAAAATGTCACATACTTATCTTTGGTCCATATTGGGAGCATGAATAAAATAGTAGATTACTTACTTCCATCATTATGAGGTGGGAAATAAACTAATTAGGCTCTTATTTGATATGATGTAATTCACGTATGCTAGTGTGTATAATTTTTTAATGTCATAGGATTTAATAAGCTTAATGATGAGTTGATTAAGGTAATGATTAAAAGCCTTATAAAGATAATAATACCAATCCATGAAAATTCAATAAAAATTTTCATTTTTTTTGCTACCACTACATCCCAGAGGACAAATTTATAATTACAATGGTGTAAACCTTGATAGTGGTGTTCATTCCCCCTCTCCATTATTTCAAAAGTTTAGAAAATGGAAAACATAGGATAATTACTCAAATTATGTGATCAAATGGATCTTTTAGGTAATTAGAAAGGTTTCCATTGATTTGAAATCTATCGAATAAAAATTTGGGTAGCTTTGAGGAGATATTGATAGCTATGCTATTGAAGCAATTCCACCATGGGAATATTTTATCATTTGAGTTTGAGGAGGATAATAATTTGACACATAATGGTCTATCTATGTGTATTTTTATTACATATTAAAATATGGTAGTAAAAAATTAAAAGGGTGTTCACCAATTAACACATGGCTAGGTACAGAATATGAGGGAATACCACTATCTAATGTATGGTCAAGTGAGATGTATAAAGGTAACATAATAAGACCAACACATTTTTTAGGAATAAAATAATCTAGTATTATATCATCCATATCATCAATATTGATATATTAGAGAGAGACACCAATAGAAGCATTATTGGGAGGAGCATAAAGTTGAAGAACATTAGTAACCACAATATTAGGAATATTTCATGAGAGAAAACCTCCCAATTTTTTTTTAAATGGATAATGTTTTAAAAGTGGGTGGATTTTATTTAGATTAGGTTGGTAAGGCATTGATGTAATTTTAGTAGAAGAAGAATGGATTTTAATAGTAATATTTAGCACAACTCCTTGATTTGATAGACTTGTTTGAAAGGAAGCTTGGTTGATTTCTAAATCTAGAACACTCCCACCAAGTTGGGTATGAGATAATTTAGATTAGTATTAAGGATTGGTTTTGGTATATCCATTAAAGGAGGTTCAAATGGAAGGTATGATGATCTAAGATGAAATGATTTATCTATGGTTATTCATAATAAGTCAAATTAAGTTATTCAGTATTCATTATATTGGAAGGAAATGATATAGAAGGAAATTTAGGTAATTTAATTCTAAATAATCCATCTTATATGATTTGAATCATTTTTTATACTAATTTAATCTTGTATATCTTTTAGAATCATGGGTTTGTAAACCAATATGAGTTCTAGTGAACACATGTGGATATAATCCAGATCCACTAGTTAGAGTCATGTCATTCGAATAAAGATAACTATTTTAAGTCTTTAAAGAGTCTCATAACTATTAAAACACCACATTATATTTGGTATATGAAATTAATGAGGAAATGATACATGCAAGTTATGTATTTTCAATCTTTTGATTATTTAGATCATAGAAATTAGCCTAACTAGACAATAAAGGTTTATCTTAGGTTCATAATGTTTTTATAACATAATCTAGGTGTAGGTTCCTATTAAAATCCTCACAATACGTATTTGGGATGTGTATGAACACCCATAAAATAAATGCAAGATTATAAATATGGAATAAATAAAAATAAGGAAAATATGAAACATGAAAAGTACAAGCCTTTCACATCTAGTTCAATAAATTTATACACGCAAAGAAATATGCCAACCTTACACATTTGAATACCTAGGGTTATATTGAAATAACTAAAAGGAATTATGGATAAATACAACTAGTGACCTAACTGAAGTAGTTGAGCTCATTGAATAAAACAAGTTTTTTGAATTGGTTTAGATACCCTATTAGTTTTATGGAATATTTATCCTAGTGGGTGTGCTCTTCTATATCAATAATATTCTATTGTTTTGTAATTTTTATTTATGCCAATGAATTTTTAAATGATAAGGGTTATAGAATCCTACATCTAAATGGACTGGTTAGCCTAACACTCAATAAATATTCCATTCTTTAAAAGGAAAAAGTTTAGACATAATTACTCATAGCATTTGACCAACTTGATGAGGTTGGTCTCATACAAATAATGTCATCCACAAAATTCAAATATAATGGGATGAGGTTAGACTTGAGGATGAAGATTCAAATAAAATGTAGAGGTTTTCTTATTAGCATTCTAATTTTTTTTTTGGCTGGTTTTGTTTTTTCTAGTTTGGTTTATTCATTTAATGTATCAAATTGATTGCTTATCAATTATGGGAGTGGAGTCAAGTGAAAGACTTGTTAGAAACCTAAGTTAAACCTTATTGAATTAGATTGACCAGATATCCTTCAAACCTAGACTAACATTAGATTGGTCTATAGGTAGTGGGATACCTATAACTAGACCAAACCTCTAAATTATGAGGCTAGTTCCTCTGAATATATCAATTTTGGATTAGTTAATAAAATGTACTTGATTTTGAGGTGAAAAGAGTTAGAAAGAAATAGAAAGGGAAACACTATTCTAGTGATGGTGATATAACTATATTTCTAGTTCATCCACTCTAATTTGTACTTGTAGAACATTAATGAATAATGCAAATCATTGAATCTTACAACACCAAGATACTCCTATGCAACTGTATTTCACATAAAGTTTTCATTAGATGATAAAATCATGAGGTAATTATGGGAGGCCTAATTAAAGGCAATAACCATTCAATACTTCCATAGTTATCTTAGTTACTAACACTTCAAACATTATATATGACTTACATAAGATGACATATTAGTAACTAGGTGAGATTAGGACCGGCCAAGGGAGAAAATAGTAACACATGTGAAAAAAAAACTAGAATAATCACATTAAAATTATATAAAGTAATATTAAATAGTAATTTTTATTATCTCAAGAGGTTACAAATCTCAATCTTGTTAGAGTTTCATCATACCCAAGTGCGGGGTCCTAAAAATAAGCCTAAAAGCTTTAATATATAGAAGATGATAAGAGAAAAATCTAAAATAATGGAATAAAGGATAGAATAATAGGTTATTAAATCCTTAAATATATTATAACTCATTTATTAATCATTATAAATAGCCCTCATGACATCTCTCTATGTCTAGTACCTTGCATGTTCCTTGCATGAGCTCTTTGGCATTGAAAACAAGGTAGTGCGCCATAGTGACTTATTAAAACTAATTTTTAAGTATGATAAACAAAATATATTATAAAATTAGTCCTATTAACATGAGATAAAGTTAATTTAATGACCTATCCTCCATTGAGACTTAGAACATGCATTGATTATCATTTTAGATCAATTAACAAATGATAATGATTAGTTATGCATTAATTAACAACTCAAGGACTAGTTGTGCATGGAAATGGAACTTGAATACTAGTTATCTCATGTTATTTACAATTAATACCAGTTATGAAACGTGACAACTCCACATGAACTCATTTGATATCCCTTCTATACCATTTTCAACTTCAATTGAATGACAAAATAGGTCTACTAGGTTAATTAGCCTAACTTCTTACACTTTATGGATCTAAAAACCTACATTATACAATTAAAAACTGAAAATAAATTAATTTAAAGACATTAATCAATGCCTCATATAATGAAATAGGTCACCTTGATAAAGATACATCTTCAAATTGGTCAATGTAGTTGCCTAGGTCAATCTATCTCAAATTTTTGTAGACTTGTTATTTTGAAGAGACCAAAAAGGGAATTTATAGGCATGGATTTGAACACATAATTTATTTATGAGGTATATAAATTTCCAAACATCACTCTCCATGGATTTAAATCATCTCAAATTTCCTTGTACCTTTATTTCTACACTTTTTACTCAAAACCCCATATTTTCTATCATGTCCATAAAGTTTCATGCATAAAAGTGCCATTAATATGACCATATATAAGTTTAATTAATGTTTCAAGATTTTATAGGATGATTCATAGGTTTTTTTATGTAATAAACTTCACTTTTCTCAAAACTAGTCTATAAGAGGGTTTAAGAAGGTTTTGTAGGTGAACCTTCTAAACGATGGTTCATAAAGTAAAATCCTCTGAAATATAAATTATTTACATGAATATTTATTCCATATAACCATTAAACTTTATTTATAATATTGGGTTCCCATGCAAAATGTGTGCAAAGATACGTACATAGAGAATTTGACTTGTAGGGTTTTGCATGCATTCTGGACCTACTTATAGTATTAGTGATGGTTCATAAAACTAAACTCCTAAAATAAGATCAATATTTAATTTATTCTAAGTTAATATGGGTCCTAAAATAATTCCAAGATATTTTGGTCAAACTTCACTTGTGGTGAAATATATGAGCATTGGAACATGTGGGTTGAAATGAGTGTGTAGACTGAAATGTTTGAACTAGTTATTGATAGTGAAATTAACATTTTAATGGTATTTTTATGATTTTAATATCTCCTTTATGACATTAACCATACCCTTAAACATTATCATGATGTTATATTGATTTTTAGGGCTTGAAAGTGTCTTCTTATGGTGTAGGCCTTATAGGCCTAAAACTGGCTTTAAGCCTAAAAGGCCTAATACTAAGTTTTGATGGTTTTAGGAAATTTTAATATGTTATTATGGTTAAAACCTATCATAATATCTATTTTAATTTTTTTCTCACCCCTTTAACTTCATTTTATTACCTAAGTTCTACTTTGTCTTGATGGTCTCTTAAGACTGCCTGTGTGTGTATGGAAACAATAGAGATATGAAATATTAATCCTTATTAAATAATATATTTTATAGAGTTTTAAACCCCTAAAAAAAATTATCATAATTATAAAACTATTTTTTTAGTGTCTTAGGGTCTCCTTAAGTTCTATATGCCTTAATCCCTCAATCTTAGGGTTTCTTGGTAGTCAAACTTGCTAAACCCTGAGTAACTGAGTTTGATCATTAATTATTCCATAATAAGTTTATAAACATGATATAAATTTAAAATACCTTTTAAACCTCTCTTAAAATTTAATACATCTTCAACACATCTTAAAATAAGCAAAGGGTCTTAAGAGCAAATAGGTTTATTTTGGGTCTTTCTCGCTTAGCTAGCCCTCAAGGGCATTTTAACTTGTAATTCTGAATATGATCTACCTAAAAGATTATATGAGGATTATAAATACCTTATTTTACCCTTAAAACATTACATGTATTTTAAAAACCTATGTCACTCTTCAAACACCTCTTAATAGCTCATTTATCTCTTCTTATGATTGTTAGCAGATTATAGGTGGTTTGTAACAAAAAACTAACTATCTACACCTTTGGTATGATATGTATAATGGAATAATAATATTTAAACATTAAAAATCATCATTTTACCAATTTTCAAGGCATAATTATACTTTTAAATGCCTCAAAATGACCAATTCTCTCAAAACTAGCAATGGAGTTGACTGTGTATTGTAAACATGATTGTGTTTTGGTGTTAAAGGACTATGTTTTCATGTTTTAATTTGTGTTTGAGTATAATAATTATTTATAGGATTTTTTTAGGTCAAAAAACCTTCTTGAAGTTCCACATAGCCTCCACTAGTCACTTTTTCAGCTTATGTAACCTATCATCACACCATGTCTCTTCAAAGACTTCCAAAGCAACTACCTCTATCATACTACTATATGTGATGACTGGAGGAAATTTAATTATTTGGTATCTATTTAACTATCAATTTTAACCTTTAAAACCTTCCAAGTCACTTTTAAAATTATTCTCACCTATTTCTTTAACATATTGCTCTTCAAACATTGTTCATAAACTATTACACAGTCCTAATCTGTATAAGACTATATATTATACTTGCTAAGTTGGAAGTAGTTTTAATGATCTTGATAAAATTTTGAAGATTCAAATTCATCATTTTAATGTATAGGTATACTTAAAATTTTCCCTCCTTTAATGAATTCATCTTGAACTACACCTTTAGAGGGTATGTGAATGTGTTAATGTAACTATCCTTAGTATGGATTTAAGTGGATGATTTAAGGTTAAATTTGGAGTGAAAAATTGTTTAGGACAACATTATTCATGAATTTAAATATTTAACACTTAATTATTTCTTATTAATCCTTCATTTATCATGAAACTCTTTCATTGATCACTTTTATCTCATTATTTTCATGCTTGGAGGTAGGCCTGTGTTTTCATGGTTGTAGGTGATAGTTCATGAAGTAAATGCTTATGTTATATTGAAATTTGAACCTAATGACTTATAATTTTTACTATCTAAAGTAACTATGAATCATATGAAAAAATCCTCATTGAACTTAAAGATATAATAAACCCTTCTTTATAGTTCATACCTTTGATCAAATTTGGATATACTTCAAGACCCATTTAACCTGCTATAGGTGTTGGTTTTTATGAAAACATGTCTGAGTTGATAGTTATTCTCACTCATGATCTGAAATTAATGGAAAAATCATATATATTTCCTTAAAACACTATATTTTCCATACTCATCACTCCAACCTTTTAAATATAGGCTTTTCTCCATCATAACTTAACTGTGTGTGAGCTTTTAGCTCTTGTACAGACTGTGCATAGTTTCTAGGTCTTGAACTTGACCAATATACCTCTTCTCATTTCACTGTAATGATCTTCCCTTGCTTTAATATCTTAAATAATTTTAAATCTCCCTCAAAAACCATTTATTCTCCTTGTCTTATATCTTTGATATCCCTCTTTCTAGTATGGCTGTAGGTGGATATTCCTATGTTGATTGTACGGACTGAGACAAAGATTGGGTGATAGAAGAGATTAAGGAAATTTAAAACATGTATATGGTGTTATTATCTTGTATAGATATAAAAATTTAATCATAGTCCTTAGTCCACATACCTTCCTCATAATTGGCCTCAACAAGATACTGTTGATGTTTACTAGCCTTGGCTATAGGTGAAGGTTGATTGTGTACTTGTACGGACTGAGACAAGCTTGGAGAAGTGGATATTATGATGCAAAATGACCAATAAATATCATAATATTCCTTGATCCATGTTTATTTGGTGGATAATGAATCTTTCCATTGTAGATTGAAATGGAGAAGAAACAAGGAAAGTCAAGTTACCTTAAAAACTGCCAATAAGGCAAACATTCAAGTTATTTCTCTTTATCTCTTGCTTTTCATGACTGGATTGCACTAAGTTTCCTTTTTTTGCTTAATTTTATTGAATATAAATATACTTAGTGTTATTTAACCTACAATGATATAATTACCATGATGCATTAGAGATCTTTTAGATCTTGAGGTGAAGCCTTAACTATTGTAGGTGATCATTTTCACTTAAGAAACTCATCATATTTTTATTACTAAGGACTTTGAGAAGGTGTTGACTATAATTCTCCATAAAGTGTTCATTTTTACTCCTTGTATGATGTAGAGAGGTCAAATTAAGCATCCTATTATCTCTACATGCTCATCACCATTGTTTTCTAACCATGGCATACAAAACCTTGATAAGCCTTTTCAAGTGTATAAATATTAAATTGATGAAGTGTGATAAACATGAAGGATACAAAAGGATAAAAACATGAATAAGACCTGTAAACATTGTCATGAAGAATATTGAAAACCATGGATCAACCTTAAAACTAAATAATTTCTCCAAACTGCCTGTAGACTATAGAATTGGCATTCACTTGTCTTCTTGAGATCCATATGACCCAACACATGTGGAAGGAAGCCAAAAAATATCATGTGAAGGTCACTCATGTTCCTAAAAAACTCCATAGACTAGAATTTTTATACCATGATGACCAAATGAGGAGAAATCTCAGAAAACCAATTACTTTCTTGGATGGAGAAGGCATAATGAGTGACTTAACTTGTAAAAAATGGTTCATTAAGAGAGAGAGAGAGAGAGAGAGAGAGAGAGAGAGAGAGAGAGAAATAATTTCCATAGCTAAAAAATCTCTCATACCCCTTCCTCTTCCCAAAATTTTAGACCTTGATTTTCTCTCTCATAGCCATACCATCTACAAACTTGAAGGACTCTCCTGATGTATAAAGTAATGAGGTGAATGAAGGTAACTAGTTTTGAGCTTGTTTTGAATCCTTTTTCCTTAAATCTCTTATATAATGCCTGTTATGTCTTCATATTCAAAGTCTTGGCATCCATTTTATGGTAAAGGTTGTACAATATGTGTTCTCTACATGAAAACACATATAAAATGACTTTTTTTTTGCATTATCTTCATATTTAAAGTTTTAAATCACCAATTTAGGGCATATTAAGGAACACCATGAGTCATGATGGATATTACAATAATAATAAGTCTTTTGAGATGAAAATAGCATGTGGGAGCTCTTAAGGGACAGAAACAATGCTTTAACTTGCATGAGAGATAATCTCAAAGTATGAAATATTTGAATTAAATAAAATACATGATATGAGGGTGTTTAAAGGTAATATAAATGATTTTTTGGCTTTTTGACTTGATATTTAACATTTAAAGGCCAAAAAACCTCTCTTTTAGGCAAAATACATAGTTTCTCAAAAGAGATTTGTCAATGAATGTCATAGAGAGTACTTTATAGCTTCTTAAAAGTTCTCCATGAGGATTTTATGTATATTCACCACCCTTAAAAGGTTATAATCATCTCCATACCTTTCATACACCAAATTACACTATAAAAACACATGACACACATTTGAGACAAGAGCATGATAAGACATTAAAACTCACTCCCTTGACTTGATAGATAATAAATGATATGATGATCAAACACATCATATGAGGACCAAGGACACCATGAAAAGTTTTTAATGTAGGGGTTGGTATTTGGCCTTGATAGGCCAAATTTCCAACAAGACTTTTAGCTAGAAATATCAATCGATGTCTCTTTATATGTTTTCCACTAAAATAGGGGTAGATACATGTGTAATATATCATATCCTATGTGAATGTACTTTTAATGAGAGTGTCATACAAGGATGTAGTGAGTGATGTCTAACTTAAAATTTGTCTTTGACTTTTTAAAATGTTTGTGTGAGAAAATTTGCTAACCAATATTTTTATAAATAAAATATTTTAATAGTTGGTTTAAATTTATTTATTATAAAATTGAATAATTATTTACAAATGTTAAAAAACCAAACAAACTACCATATACTAACTGAAATAAATCAAAATCATGAAAATAAATAGAATTCTTTTTTCCTTTTCAATGTTTTAATGAAGGAAAATGAAAACTAAGTAAATGCTATAAATACATGACTAAATAATTTTATTTATTTTTCTAAATGATTTATGTATGAAAATAATAAATGTTGTAATTATGGAAATAAAAAAATGAATTTATTTTTATAATTTGAGATACAAATGAAAATTAATTAATTTTTAGAAATGCAATGTTAAATTTTATTTTTGTACTTTATAGGATTTTAATATGCATATGAAAATTGAATAATTTATGAAAGTAAATTAATTAAATGTTTTAGTATTTTTTATTTTTATATTTAGTAAATATCTACCAACTAAAAATAATCAAAGTATAACTGATGAGATGTGGGTGAGTTGGTAAAGTGACTTGGTTATTTCAATCACCACCCAGGTTCAAATTTTAGTATGATATCAGAGGATGGATGTGACTTATCATTAAGTATTCATGGTCTAATTATGGCTAGCCATTGGTATTCTTGGGTTAGTTGTGGTTGATCATTGGTATTATTCGGCTAGTTTTGGTTGATCATTGGTATTCATGGGCTAGCTATGGCCATAAATGGTATTCTTGGGCTGGTTTTGGCCATTCATTAATATTTTATTGGGGATCTAGGCCCCCAATTATGTCCCAAACTAGTTGGAGCTCTGGTTAAAAGTGATTGGGATAGGGACCCCTCAACCCTGACATCAAGTTAAAAAAATAATAAAAGTGTTGAAAATGAATGACAAGATCTTCTTATATATATAAATCAATTACAACTAGAATTAAATTAACCTAAATATATTTTATTTTCCTTCATATTTATAGATTGATTTAAAACTAAAAATGAGATGATAATTAAACATTCAAATGTGAATGATATTGTTGGTTATTTTAATATTTTGAATTGATTTTAAAATTTGTTTTAATTTGATTGATTTAAAAATTAGATCAAGGATTTAAAAAATAATACCATTGTTTTGATGGGAATGAAAATAAGAAAAAAAAAATAGTGTTATGAGTGAAAAAATATGAAGAAATGTTATTAGGAAGAAATGGCATGCACATATGGGTTACTATGAGAGAATATTTTATGGTTTTAAAATAAAAAAGATCTAAATTTTATCATCCATAGAGGAAAAAAATAAATAAATAATTTATTATAACCAAAGAGGTGAAGGAATGCCACTCATAATGGTTGTGAATGTATGGGAGCACACACAAAATTTATTATGAGAATAATTTATTCATGAATGGATATAAATAAATAAAAAGCACACAATCAACATAAAGGATATATAAATTTGAATAATGCAAATACAAACAATACACTCAAAGATAAGTGGTTTAACCATCTAGAAGCTTTTGTGGGATAAATAACTAGGAGTGAATATTATGAATAAATAGTCCACTAAAGTTTTATAGTACACTTTTTTTCACATAGGGTATAAAATTCAAAAACATAAAATATTGTTAGAATGCACATGAAAAAAAAAATTCTTTTGTTTCTAAATTTCTAAAAAAAAATTAATATAAGAAAAAATAATAAAACAAAAAAAATGAACCTATAACAAATCATGTGTATAAATAAAGTTTGAATTAATTTATTGGTTGTAGATGTTAAAATCCTGAAGCTACTACCTCCACAATTTTTTTCAATTTGACCTAGAGATTTTTTCTTTAGAAAGAGGAGTGTAGGACAATGAAAATTAAACTAAATGATGAATGGAAAATGTAATAGTTATGTATTTAGATATAAAAAATGACAAAGAATAGTTTGATCATTCATTGATTTTCCACTCCAACTTCAAGTATGTTGAGAATAAAAATACAAAAAGTTTATGGCTAATTTTCAAGAAAACAAAAAAGTATGGGTTGTTTTTTTCGTAAAAAATTGATCTAAATATAAGAGGGTAAAAGGAAAATTATAATAATCTATCACTATTTTTTTTTCAAGAAAATAAAATAGCATGGACTATATCTTCTTAATATTTTCAATAAAATTCAATTATTTAATATTGAAATATCAAATTTATCACAATCAAACATATTTGTAAAGAACTAGGTAATTGGGATAATTAATAATTAACTAGGATTGAGTGAGAGTTAATTAAGATTGATTAGGAGCTCACTAGGATTGATAAGGAGATAACCTGACTAATTGAAAATTAACTGGAATGAATAATCAAAGGAGTAGCAGATAATAAAATTGTTAAAAAAACACATATTATTTGAGTTTCATAGATAGTCCCAATAATAGTAATGAGATTGTTATGGTAGTTTGTGCAACTGTTAAGGTATTTAATGAAATTACCAGAATAATTACATAACCAATGCAATGATTTTTTTTGCATTGTGAAAATTAGAGTATGAGAAGGTTTTGAGTCATCTTTTATAAATTTAACACTTAGTAAATGTCTGGTTATTATTTTTAGAGGTTTTAACATCATCAACATATCTTTTTTAATGTTACACCATTTAAAATTTGGGTGCATACATGTGTTATTTAAAGAGATAAATATTGATCTAAATTTATGTTTAAACTTCATGCAAATTAAAAATTATATCTTCATTATTTTACACCCATATAATTTTTTCATATAACAACCCACGTTTGTATGTCATTTTTTCTTGACAATTTTCTTATGGATTATTCACCCATAACACTAAAATTTTCTTATTTTCATTTCAAGTAGCATATTAGAGTTATTTTAAAAAATCCTTGATATAATTTTTCCATTACTCAAACTACAACAAAGTTGTAAATCAGTTTAAAATAGTGAAATAGCCAAAAATATCATTTGATTTAACATTCACATTTACATGTTTAATTATTTATCTCATTTTTAGTTTTGCATCACTCTATAAATTTGAAAAGAAAATAAAAAAAGGCACTTATGCTATTTATTTCAATTTTTCATTCATTTAACTCTAAAAAATCACAAAATAATAATTTTGCTTATCATTAATTTTTAGTACTTTAATTATTTTAAACTTGTATATATTCATTAAATTTAAAAATATAAAATATAAGATCATTTAGTTAGTTAATTCTCATTTGAAAATGACAAAAAATAAATTAAACTTTGCATTTATAATAAATTAGTGTTTATTTGTATATAAAATCTAAAAACTACAAAAATATGTTCACTTGTTTTCATTTACAACATTACATATTATATTATTTACATGAAAAAATAATTTATAAAAATATAAAAAATAATCTAGTTGTGAATTTTCATCATTTAGTTAGTTTTCACTTCTATTCATAAAAATAGTTAAAAAAACAAAAATAAAAAAAATCAATTTTTTTAATCCTCAACATTTTATTTTATCTCAATTCATTAATAAATGGTAGTTTTTTTTTGTTTTGACATTAAAAATTAATTTTTTTTCTTTCATATAAAATAAATTTTAGTTCGTTGTTAGAATATTTCATTTAATAAACTATCAATTAATAATTCCACTCACATATACATTAAAACAAATCAAATCAAACTTTTAGTTTTAACTTCACTTGACACATCTATTTTGACATCCTTAGATGACACATTTAGAATAATTACACCACACATGATATGATATTTTTCACATGTATCTACCCCCATTCTGGTGAAAAATATTTATAAAGCAACATTGATTCTAAACTCTAACTAGTTTTCACTTCACTCCACTCCCACTTTTGATAATCAATCAATTTGAGACTTTAGCCAAATGAAATAGACTAATAAAATCACAATGAAATATACATATCCATTTTATCCCTCTAATAATAAAACCTCTTCATTTTAATTAGCTCTTCATCTTTGGGTCTAGCCTTGTCCCAACTTATTTCATTTTTTGGCTGACATTATCAAGATGAGACAAACCTAATCAAATCAATCAAATATTGCATGTAATTTAACGTAAGTTTTGTCCATTTAAAATGAGAAATATTGACCAATATTTTTCTACTTAGTTTTCTTAGATTATAATTATTCCATATCCTTCATTGTTAAATAATTCATTTCTAGAAATTAAAATTACATATCAAAAGAGGAATATGTTATATAAGAACACACCAATTAATATGAATAGTATATAAAATTGATAGGGTAGCTAAACCAATTAAAAATAATAATTTTCTAAAATAAGTTCAACCCATTTATCTAGATATCTAATTATATGTACCCATCATTCTTTTTAACTTTATAATAGTAATACTCTTATGTTACTTCATAATTCTCATTTAGGGCAACAAACTATCTTGTGACATGGGGTCTAGAATAACTTGACTGCAAGAGAAATAAGTAACATAAAAATTGGTTAATATTTTTCTCTTTAAATGAATAAAATATAGGTTTTATACTCATAGTATTTAATTAACTTGATCTGGTTGGTCTCATTTAGACAATGTCATCTAAAAAGTGAAATAAAATGGGACGAGATAAGACTCATGTATGAAGATTTAAATCAAAATTAGAATTTTTATGTTTGTAAAGATTAAAAAATATATTTTTATATCTATTTGTGTTTCCAGTAGTTTGGTTTGTTCATTTAAGGCCTCAAATTGATTGGCTATAAAATGTGGGAAGGAGTTGAGAAAAATACCTTTAGATGGAGCTCAGAGTCAATGTGTCTTTATATTTTTTCCATCATAATATGGTGGATACATGTAGAAAATATCCTAACCTATGTGGATACACTCATTTTTAGAGCATCATCTAAGGATGTTGGAATCGATATGTCGAGTGAAGTTTAAATTAAAATATAGATTTATTTATTTTAAATGTTTGTGTAAGTATTTTCTTAACTAATGTTTTATGAAAGGAAATATTCCAAGAGTGAAAATAATTTATATCTACACAAACAAATAAAAAAAAATTAAATCTAAAAATAAAACAAACCTACCATTTACCAATGAATGAAAATAAAATGCAATGTTAGAGACAATTTTTTTTTTTTTTTTTTTTTACCTTATCAATGTTTTTATAATAAAAAATACAAAATGACTAAATTTTGAAGATGCATAGTAAATTATTTTGTATCTTTTTATAAATTATATATGCATTAAAAAAATAAAAGTGTAATGTTAGAAATGTAAACAAATTAACTCATTTTTATATTTTTTAGACGTGATATACAAATGGAAATAATTTACTACTAAACAAATAAGTAGATCAAAACTGACTAATTACTTAAAGAAAACTAATTAAATTTTGTAAATTTTTATATTGTCATATTTAATATAATCAAAGTGTTGAAAATCAATGACAAAGTAAATTCTTTTTATATGAAAATTCATACTTGAATGCACAATTAATAATAAATTAACTAAAATGCCTTTTTTATATTTTAAATTTAAATTTATAAATTGATCCAAAAATTAAATTGTGATGAACAATTAAACATGAAAATGTGAATTTTAAATGAAAATGATATTTTTATATGTAACAATATTCTGAATTGATTTAAATTTCTATTTTAATTTGATTGACAAAAAAGTAGATTAAGGGTTCAATATAATAAATTCAATGTATTTTTGGGGTTGAAAAAAAGAATCAAGGTTTAAATATATGGTGAAAAAATAAAAATATAGTTTTCAATAATAAATTAAATAAAAATATGGGTTGTTATAATAAAATATTTTATGGGTTTAAACATTAAAGATTCAATTTTAATGTCCACAAAAGATAAAAATAAGTAAAAAATTGATTATAACCAAAGAGGTAATGAAATTCTCTCAGGAATGTTTAGAATGTATGAGGGATTACATAGGTAATATATTCTAAGGAAATAATTATTTCTTTGTGTATGGTTGTAAATAAATGCCAAAATAAGCACAAAGGATAGGGTAGTTTAAATAAATGTAAACACTAATAACACATGGATAAGATATATAGAAGTTTATGTGAGATGAATAATCATGGGTGATATTATGAAGATATATTCCATAATAATTCTATATTTTATTGATTACTATATAACTTAATCCAATTCAAAATCACATTATCATGATGAATCTAACCTAATAAAGTCAGACAAATACTACAAGTAACCTAGCCTAAGCTTTATCTATTTCAAGATAGAAATATTTATCAATGATATACTACTTAGTTCTCTTAGTTTCTAGTTATCATTTTGGTATATTACATTTTAATGATGAGAATAACTTGATAAAGTTATTCAAATGCCAATAAGATTAATTTATCCTAAGTTTTCTCAATTTAAAGGGATAAATATTTATCAAGAGTTTTCTAATTTTTTCTATTATATTCATGTTATTATAGATCCATACAACTCATTGACCTAAACAAACATTATAAAGTAGAATATGAATATGGTATAATAGAACACACCCATTGAGACAAATAAACCTTAGCCTTAATAGGGTAGATTAACTAATTCAACAGGATCATCTTATTCAATAACTTCAACCCATTTAGTGAGATCACTAGTTGCATGTACCCATAATTCCTTTTAGATTCATAATAAAAATACTCTTATGTTACTTTTTGATATATTATTTGAAAAAAAATAATCTAGTGATGTGGGATATGTAATACCTTAACTATAAGATAAATAAGTAGAATAACTTTTGATCAATATTTCTCTCTTTAAATGAATGAAAGTAAGGTTGAATTACTTATGGTATATTATTGAATTGATTTGGTTTGTCTCATTTATACAATGTCATATATAAAATTGAACTAAAACAAGATGAGGATATACCCAAAGATGAATAATCAAATGAAATTTAAATTTTTTCTTATTGGTAGGTTAAAAAATACATTTTTAAAGCTAGTTGTATTTTCACTAGTCTAGTTTGTTCATTTAAGTTAAATTTATTGATTATAAAATGTGGGAGTGGAGTTAAGAAATTACATCTAATTGGAGCTTAGAGTTGATGTATATAAGTAATTTTATTAACTAATGTTTTATGAAATGAAATATTCCAATAATTGAATTAAAATTGTTACAGACAAAAACTAATAAATAATTATAAATGTAAAAATAAAACTACCATTCACTAATGAACTAAAAGAAAACACAATGTTGGAGATAATTTTTTTTATTTTTTATTTTATTTTTACCTTTTCATTGTTTTTATGAAGAAAAAAAACTAAATGATGAAAATGCATGGTAACACTATTTAGTATATTTTTCTAAAATATTTATGCATGCAAAGAATAAAAAGAGTAATGTTGGAAATTTAAACAAATTAACTTATTTTTATATTTTTAAAATTTGGTATGAAATGAAAATAAGTAACTACTAAAAATGAACAACTAATTTTTATTTTTGTAATTTTTTAATTTAAATATGTAGATGAAAACTAACTAATTACGAAAATAAAATTAATTAAATGTTGTAGTGTTTTATATTTTCATATTTAATAATTGTATGCAAGTTGAATATAATCAAAGTTTTAAAAAATGAATGACAAGCTAAATTATTATTTTTTAATGAATATTTAGACTTGAATTAATGGACAACTAAAAATGAATTAATTTAAATGCCTTTTTCCTTTTTTTAAAGATATATATATTGATGGAAAAATTAAAATGTGATGAACAATTAAACATGAAAATGTGAATGTTAGGTATAAATAATATTATTAAATGTGTTTAACCCTAAATTGAAATAACTGGGGATAGGGTTAATAATATAGAAATAGTTCAAGCACAAGGGTGATATACCAATCTATCGTACACTAATTAATTATAATTTCAGATAATTGAATAGTTTGAATTATAATATTGAGATAAGATAAATATAGAAAGTATAAATTTATAAAATGTCAATTGATTTCAATACCAAAGAGAAATGCCACTTGGGTTTAATTTATGCAAGTAAATTTGGACTAGAAATAGGTGGAAGGTATGAAAGATTAGTATTCTAGACCAATCGTAGGATTCCAAAAATTTTAATTTTATAGCTATAGGAAGTACCATCATATTTGGACATTATTATAAACACTAGTATATGATTGTGACTCAGGTGCCCAATATAAAATAATGACTAGATCTTAATGAGACCAACTTTGTAGTTCTAGGTTTATCACCTTTATATTGATATATTTAAATTTGGGATATAGGATGTTGTTTTTTCCTAATTAAACAAACCTAACTATTCACCCTTATAATGATTTTTTCAAAAAATGGGTTAATGGGCTCACACTATCAAGATGACCTTATTGACCCATCTATTATTGAGCACTATATATATAATTAATACTCTAAGGAGGGCCTTATAATTATGTAGTTCTCCGTTATGTGTGGGTGTGTATATGTATAAGGGTGTAATATACTATATGATGATGAATGTAGTGATCTATCTTGTAACTTGACAAATATTTCTCATGAACTACTCTTTGAATGTTTTAGACCTTTTTTATTCCTGATCCTATGACTAATAAATAAATAGGGATGAATAGTGAAAAATAAATCATTATGTAATTTATTGAATGAGCCTTGATAGGCACTTAATTAATACTTTTATATGATGAATGAGAAGGCTTATAATTATATTTATACCACACCTTTTAAATATATCTCATATTAGGGTTAATTAAGACAAATATAATAACCCATAAGTTTTAAAACATTTAGAATTTGGATGAATTTTGGAAACTACGCACTAGATAAAGATCTATAAACTATTATCGAAGGTAGTGTCCCTATGTGTTCAGTAGTGTATAAATGGATAAAAAACATGTATGACTCTAAAATTGATAGTAAAATATTATAACCAAGTTTTATGTTTTTTATGTAGTGAAAAAAACTTGGGTAATTAGAATGATAAGGATCAAATTAAGAGTTGCATTTAGGCAAAATGAGATGGTGAATGTGAGCCTTTAAACAACATGGAAGTCTAAAACTAAAGGGTATAGCCCTACTTTATATTCATCAAGTGTAAAATATTTAGATGATATAAAGATTAAGTTTTAGTATCTGCATTCTCCCCCCTTAATCTAGTTATGCATAAGGATGAAAGTACTAGTTTAAAAGAAACAATTGTGAACCTAGGTGTGTACAACACACCTTGCATTTACTTGAGCCCAGTTTGAGTGATTTTATGGTGTATGACCTATAGCTATTATAATATTACATTTTAAATTAGTGAATATAATCTAAAATTTTAAATAATTTAAATGCTTGAAAATAAAGAGAGAAATCAAGGAGTACATGTGTGTTGACGCAACCATGTTGCCTTTTGATGATTTTAAATGGTAAATATTCTTAATTATGAAGAAATGGAGTTAGAAGAGGTTAATACATAAAAATTTGAGAATTTAATATGGATATTGGAAGTTATTATACAACTAATTCGATACAATAATGAGTTATGACATGTCCATTAAGAACAATAAATCTCAATCACATAACTCAAGTGTGAATATGTAATATGGTGAGGATGAGTGATTTAATCAGATAATCCTATAAATATAGTGATATTATATGATATAATCACTCCAACCTATAAATATGGTGAGTTTTAATTAATTAATCACTTCAACCTATAAAATGAATCAACTACTATAACATAAAAGGCTTGATAATAATATATCTTGGTGTAATTGGTGCATCTTGGTGAATAGCATAATTGGTAAATTTTGTAATTTTTTGTGAATTTATAGCATGTAATATTCACTATATATTATATAGAGTATTTTTTCATAAATATAAAAAAAAATCTATTTCAATTCTAAACAAAATTAGTGTAATGTATAAGATTTTGACCCAAATGTATATCTAAATCATGAAATTGAATTGGATACTATGAAAGTATGGAGTTCATGCCTTTAAGACATTCCATCACTAAATTATAGGGATAATTATTAATTTTGTAAGTGTAGAGGTCATGTATTTTTGACATGGCCAAATAGAAATCTAAAAAATATAAAAATGTGGAGGTCATGCTTCTATTACATGCCCCCACTTATATGCCCCCTTTTTGAGGTGAGGTAAATATAATATGGTATGTACCTTACCTAAAAATGGAAAATTAAATTTATAATATATGTATGAATCATGTAACATATAGGGATAACATTTCTAATTAGATATATCAATGAATCTCATAGTATGTGGTCATATCAAGTCCTAAGATGCATGATATGGATCATGGAAAAATATAAAGAGTAACAAACAAAGCTACAAAAAAAATAAAAAATAAACAAAAGATAACTAAATATAATGCAAAAGAATGTTCCAATTATATCTCATATAATGGGCATGTTCAAATGTTGTGAATTAAAAATGAATGACATATTAAAATGTCTAATTAACATATAATGAAACATGGGACCATAATTAATGAACATATTCAAATGTTCAAAAAAAAAGAATATATAAAGTAATGGAATACACTTAAGGAAGTGAAAATATAAATAGATGAAGCATAAACAACAAACATAATCATATTACTGGTCCTTACATATATGTGTTAGCAAAAAATGTTATGTAACATATCATATCAAGTACATTGTGAAAAATATGATCATGGATATAAACATGTGTAAGAATTAGTATGTAAGCTCAAACATGATCATGTATAAATGATCATAAAGGATATGTGACATGTATCAATTGTTATCAAAGAATTAAATTCCACTAATGTATTATATGTGATAGGTAAAGGATAAGTCCAACATATATAAGTGTATATGTTATGTGTATGGGTATGCCTGTATCATGCTCAAAGATGATTGAAACATATGTGTATACATAAATGAAATGATATGATATATACTAACATAAATAAAATAACATATATGATAAGGAGTTAATAAAAATGGGAATGTTTAATATTTTTTTATTTGTGAATCATTTGAATGTTTTTATATTTTCTTGATTATTTTTATATTTTTCAATTTTTTTTTTTAATTTTTCAAATAATTAAAAAGAAAAGTCTTGCCTATGATCCCATCCAATGGATGCTAATAGGTAGATCAAAATTTAGAATATGATACATTAAATTGATAGTATTACCAAGGAGTATCCATAGGTGTCATATCTAAATCTATAGAATTTATGGTACTCTATGTACTTTGGTGTTGAAGAATTAAAAAAATCTAGTATTACTAAGGAGCATGCATAGGTTTCATAACTATATATATAGAATTTATGGTACTCTATGTATATATAATTGAACTCCATGGTCATGAGCATGCATATGTGTCATATCTAAATCTATAGAATTTATGGTACTCTATGTATATATTTTATTGAAGAATAAATAGATGTAGTAGGGGTTCATGAAATCTATTATTTAGTGATTTTTGGTTTTTTTGGATAAAAATTAATCAGAACGTGTTTAGTTTCTCTATGTAACTAAATATATTTTTTAGGAGTAGATGATAATTTTATGGAATACACTATATATCTCTGGTGCAAAGGCCTTTCTAGTATGGTCCACATAATAAATGGGTTTGCCTATTTATTACCTATTTTTATAGGATCAACATAAGTATGTTTTATAATTAACAATCTCATAATAAACTTATCTAGTTCAAGTGAATGTTCATATGGAATTTTGGAAACTATGACTACATTGTTGGTATGAATGTATCTAATACACCCATGCACTATGCAAGGTATTGCATAGAGTTTATGTATCCAAGGTCATCCAAATAACATATAAAATAGTATTTTATATGGTATAATTTAAGAGGTGGTAACCAAAACTGATATACCAACCTATAAGGTTAAATCAATCACACTAGTAAAGTATTGTGTTTTGGTTGAAGGATGTAAATCATTATTTGTATATCCAAATGTTTAAGTAATTTCATGGTATATACATTATTACTAGAATAATTATCTATCATAACACTATGTATATGTTTATGTTTAAGTTATGCTCAAATAAATAATAAATGAAGATTTGAGTCATCATTCACTATGTCATTATCATCAAATGTAATAGAAGGTCTTTGATGAATAGGAGGTATGGTGAGTGTATAAGTTCCAATAATCCCATTTAATGGGTGACCATAATATGATGGAGGATAACATGAATTATATGCCATTTTAACTTTTAGATATTTATTATAATGATCTTTAAAAGGATTTTCAAATATCTTCTAAGTATGGTGATCACCATGTTGTGAACATGAATTATTTGGAGGATCATCAAAGGTAGTATTTTGTTCCCCAATAATATCTTAGATATTATGCTCAAATATATAACATATATTCATATAATTATCATAGCCTTGGTAATAGTCACAATATGCATTAACATCATGTCTTTTGGGTATAAGTCAGCTCATATAAACCTCTATAGGAGGAGGGAGAGATATGAGATGACACTCCACAAGTTTATGAAGTAAGAAAACTAGAGACTTGGATGATCGTGTAAATTATCTATTAGGTGAATTAGATAATATGAGTTGATTAGGTTACTATGATACTATGTTAATCATGGTGGTTGTTTCATTTTTAGGTTATGTAGGTTTCACCTTATTTCTTGGTTTGATATGAAACTTTGTATTAGATGTAATCAATGTGTTTGATACATCCTGAAGCTTTTTCAATGAAATGAGTTTCATTTCATGATATCGAACAATATGACATAAATCATCAAAAGATTCTAACTTATTGAAAATAATGTAATCATGTAATGGGGTGAACAAACTCTATTTGAAGATGTATTAAAGTTATTTATCTACCATTATATTTGTAATTTTGATCAACATTATTTTATATTATAAAACATATTCATTGATAGGTTCATTAGTTCCTTATTTGATTTTTTAATTTTGAGCATATGATTTCTTTTACATGATGTCGATATAGAAATGTGATAGAAAATGATCTACTATATGTTTAAATATTGTCATTGATTAGATTAGTAAATCATAAAACCATCATAAACCATAGTACTTTAGGTTCCTTAAAAATAATTTGTTTAGATGTTTATCATTGGAAGCATAATCAATGCATGCCACATAGATATATCATATATGTTATTCAAGATAGCCATTGTAATCATAAAATGTGAACTTGGGTGAAAAAAAACTAGTTGAAAAATGGTGAACATATATTTCAGGTGTAAAAGGACTATGTAAAACATCTTGTGAATCAATAGCATGAGGAGAAATTAAATATTTTTATTCAATATTGGTAATCTTATCTTCCAATGATTTTATAACTTGGAGAAGATATTTCACTATAGATCCATTGGGATTAAGATTAGATAGTTTAATAGGCACCAAAAGGGATGAATGCATGGTTTGATTTGGTATACACATTAAAACCAGTATTTGAGTTGAAACATTTACTAGCCTCATGGTAAATATAACAATATGATATTGGTTCTTAAGGAATAAGAGTTTAAAAATATAATTTATTACCCCAATAGATTACCCCACTAGATGTATTAATCAATGATGTGATCAAGGGTAGGGATAACACATTTTTTCCTTTTGATTTTTTAGTTTCCAATATGGTTTTGAAGATCCCATTAAGATCCTTAATATTTTGATGGATATGCTCTCAAAATAAAGCAATAGTTTGCACTTGCTCTTGATATTTTTGTTCATGTTCATTATTTTCATTAGATTCATTATTTCCATTATCAGAATCATATTCTATGATAACTTATTCATCATTTTTTTTCCTTCATTCACACTCTCATTAGGCATATGATTTCATACTTCATTGATTTGAGCCATATTAGGTGGTAAAATAAGAAGCTCTAAGTGTTCAATATAAACACCACCTAATATAGGTCTATGCATAGGTTACATACAAATAATAAAATAAATTTATAAAAAAAAGAAAAAACATCATCAGGTGGAATACCCTAAGGCAAGCTAAGATTTACATACAGAGACATATAGGTTAGGTTCACCAAATTTTTAACCCTAAATTAAAATAAGTAGGTATAGGGTTAAGAATTATATAAATAATTCAATAAAAAGGGTGATAAACTAATATATAATGGACCAATTAATTAAAAACTAAAATAAATGAATATTTTGAATTATAATACTAAGATATGATAATTATATAAAGTAAAAAATTAGAAAGATGTTCAATTGATTGTAATACCAAAAATAAATGATACTTAGGTAGGCTTGGACTAGAATAATGTAGAAGGTATATAAGATCAATATTATGGATTAGTCATCAACTATTATAAATTTTACTTCTATATCTACATATATTACCATCAAAGCTAATGTCTAACTATGATGAAGGTGTCTAGTATGGAATAATGACTAGATATCAATGTGACCAACTTTGTTATAATTTTTTATCACCTTTATGATAATTTATTTATATATGGGATACATGATGTCATTCTTTATTAATTTATCAAATCCTACCTCTTCACACTTTCACATCCTTAGAATGAATTTTTACAAAAATGGGTTAGTGAGATCATGGTGTTGAGATGACTTGAATGAACCCTCTATCATTGAGTGCTCCCTACATAAACAATGCTCTAAAGTGGGACTTAGGATTATACGTGTCCCATATATGTGTAAGAGTGTGTGTGAACAAGGGGGTAATATAATTTATGAAGATACATGCAGTTATATAGTTTGTAACATGATAAATATCACTCATGGGATTCTCTTTAAATTCTTCAGATCTTTTGTATTTTTCCTATGATTGATAAATAACTAGAGATGAACATGTAAAAATAAATTAATTGTATGATTTATTAAATGAGTGTAGATAGGTGATTGATTAGTATATTTATATGATGAATGAGAAGGATATACTTGTATTTATAACACACCTTTGAACATATCTCATAGTAGGGTTAATTAATACAAATAGGTTGAATAATAGGTTGTAAAACATTTTCAAATTTGATGACTTTTTAAAACTACACACTAAATAAGGATCTATACACTATCATCAATGGTAATATCTCTCTATGGATGGTAGGGTCAAAAGGGATAGAAAATAGGTATGGTTCTAAAATTAATAGTGAAGGATTATCATCATGTTTTACAATTTATATGTAATGCAGGAGACCTGGGTCATTTTAATTATATGAATTGGACTAAGAGATAATAATTTAGGCACAATGAGATGGTGAATGTGAGTCTTCTAATAGTAGGGAGGTCTTTTAATTTTATTGATGAGAAATTAGATTAACAATTAAAAATAATAACTCCAATGTATTTTTGAAGATGAAAAGAGGAAATAAGGCTTAAAATATATGGTGAACAAAATAGATTTGGTTTTTAAATAAGAAATAAAATACAAATATGGGTTATTACGGGAAAATATTATATGGGTGCAAGACAATAAATATTCAATTTTTAACGTTTGTGAAGGATAAAAACAAGAAAAAAATTGATTATAAAAAAAAGGTAATGAAATTTCACTTAATAATGTTGAGAATATATGAGGGCTCACACATGTAATTTATTATGAGTAAATAATTATTTATTCATGGATGGTTGTAAATAAATGGACATCAAAAAATAAGTAAAGAGGATATGGAAGTTTGAATAAATGTAAACATAATAATACACCCATATATAAATATATAAGCTATTTAGAAGCTTATTGGGATGAATGAGCATGGGTAGAGATTATGGATATATATTCCTTGAGACTTCTATAGTATATTGATTTTTATATAGCATAATCCAATTCATAATTGATAACATGCACATCATTTTTTTATTTTGTTACTAATTTTATAACAATTTTTACACAAAGAAATATGATCTAAGAAAATAATATAAAAAATAAAGAAAACCATAACCGGTCAAGTATAGATGGAATAATGAGAATGTGTTATTGGGTTTAGATATTTAAATCCTTAGGTTTCTATCTCCATGAAATTTATTAATTTTAACTAATGAGTTTTTAAGTAGGAAAATGAGTGTATAATAATGAAACCAAAAATAAAGAATGAAAGGAGGATGCAGTAGTGTTGTGGTCAGCTCTCACAAATGATAGAGTGCATGTTGTTCATTCATGATTTTTCCACTCTAAATGTAGTCAAGGTGAATTAAATATTAAAAAAATTATATGTTTGAGCTTATATAAAACAACATATTTGAACTATCATTTATTTAAAATTTTGATCAAAATTTAATAAGGGTGAAAGGAAAATTATAATAATTATGATGCAGATTTTTTAAAGAAAATAATAGAGTGTAGATCATCTCTTCTTTATATTATTCCAATTTTTAAAATAAAATCCAATGATTCAAACATAAAATCTCAAACTCTTCTTAAAAAAAGTTTATTTGTAAATAATGGGGCAATTTGTATAATTAGGAGTTGACTAGGATTGATTAGGGGTTTACTAAGATCCACTAGAATTCCACTAGGATTGATTGGAAGAGAACTAAGATTGATTATGAGTTCACTTGAAATAATTGGGATTTAATTGTGTTTATTATAAGTTAAATAGGATGAAAATAAAATGAGGATAAGTAATAAATAAAAAATGTTGTAAACCATGTATTCTTTGAGAGGTATGGACAGTCTCAAGGTTGATGATACCACCACTTTAAGCAAACTGACATATTTAAAACCACCATGTAAGTTAATGAAATATTCATTTAGGTTGAAAAACCATTAGGATATTTGAATAAACCATTGTGTTATTTATGAAACCATTAGGGTGGTTGACAAAATTATAGTAATGGTTTCATAATCACTATGGTGGTTTTACCATGCACCATGAAACTTCAAGGTTTAGAAGGTTTAGAGCTATCTTTTGAAAATTTGACACTTATGGAAAGTATAAAATCATTTAAAATGGAAAATGGATTTGAGAATTTTTTTTTTTGAGGTCCTTAAATCATCCACAATTTTCTTTTAAATATTTCACTATAAAAAGTTTGGGTGCATACATATTTCCCTCTTGAGAGGAACCTAGTCATGAATTAGCTAGGGTGATTTGGTTTACCCCATTAAATGGTAAGGTTATATATCTTACCTTAATTAACTATGTTTAAAAGTGAATCCAATGGAGATGCCTAACCACCTACAACAAAAACATGATAATAAACTACAAAATATTAAAAAAAAGTTTTATTTAATTGAAGTAAAAGACAAGCATGCTTAATTTTTATGTATAGACTAAAAATACAACTTGGTGAATCTCATTGGGGGTAGATATTAAGATGGGTGAAGAGACATCAACCTAAAAAATATAAAAAGAGACACAAATATAAAATTAAAATGAAATTTATGAATGCTACAAAATAAAAACAATAATTGCTACTCTCAACATGGGGGAAGGGTACTATCTGTGTCACCCTATGTTTATATACACCTTAAAATTTTATAAATACATCAAAGTAAATGAAAAATAAATAAATATGAACTATGAAAAAAAGATAAATTTTTAAGAATATAATAAAATAAAAGGTCACTATAAATATATTTTTATTATAAATTTCGATATCACTTTCACTCATCCACTTGGAAAGTTTGAAATTTTTTCCATTGGTGATCAAATTACAAGAAAGGACTATTAATAGAGAGATCATGAAGAAAGGATGAAAATGATACTAATGGTATCATGAAGAGATAAGAAATATGTTATTTTTTTCTATTTTCTCTAAATCCTTAGGTGTTGTTCAACCCAAGGTTTTGTGTTCTCAAATATGCCTATTGATTTAGGTGCACTGAGCCAAATTGAGTGATAATTGGGGAAATTATATCTACTCATTTTAGGATTAATGCTGAAATAATATAGGGCACAAGTTGTGGGTATTAGGATCCATGAAATATCCTACTATAAATAGATATCCAAGAAATGTAGTGATACCACCAAAGATTTAATGCTTGCTTCCCATTAACATGAATCCTCTTCACACTAGTTAATTCAATCCAACAAGTTTATCCTCAATAAAAATCACTTCACAATTTATAAATAGAGGGGATAAGTTATAGATATAAAAAACATAAAAATATGGAAGGGTAACATAGAAAAGGGAGGTTTTTGATCAAGATGGAGAACATCAATACTTAAGACCTGAATATGTGCCCAACCAAAATTTTATGATTGTATGTCAAGTTTCACATGAGCTCAGAATTTAGTCACATATGTAATCAAGTCAAGGGAAAAATATATATGCTGAAATTAAATAATTATTTCTAAGGATAATCACCTACTGAACTATTGCTAGTTACACAGAGAGTTGTAGGGACCTAAATAAAATGTAAAGAGCAAAGAAACTAATTATAATAGCATGTCATTCATTCTAACTATCATATACATTATATAAAGACATTTAAACAATTTAATATAATTAATATCATAATTTATAACACAAAAAATTGGAAGGCATTCATGAAAACAAGATATGGTGAGAAAAACAAAGATATGTATTAATATTCATAGTGTTATTTTAAAAAATTACCAATATCTAAAATAAGATTCACATTATAATATATAGTAAATGATATGGGAATATCTATAAATATCATAATAGATACACTCCTAGCCATTAGGTCCCAACACCATTAAAAAAATTCAATTATTACAATAATTCATATAGAAAAATACAAGGAAGAGAGAAAGGGCCTAAGATTTTGACAACACACCCCCTGATAGGGATGGCAATGGTCTTAAGGTCAAAATTGATGTGTGGGACCATTTCACAAATTATTTGACACATATTTTTGAGCTACCAATGTTTGCACCATGAAGTTTCCCTCTTACTCCAACTTTGTAAAATTGATAGGTAGCTCTCAGAAGAGCACCTCTTCTTAAGTCTACAATGTATAATGGAATTTAATGTCAATTTTGTTGACCTCTCTAGTATTTTTGGTTGATTTAATTTCAATATCTAGGATAGATTTGGTTTTATCCATGTTGGATTTTCCATATTTTTCTTCATCACTACCTTGAAGTGGCTGAAGTGGAGTCCAAACTCATTAAATTTAAATAAGGTGTCATTGGGGTGGAAGACGATCATGATTTTGACCTATTTTAAATATATAAGGATATGGTCCTTTCTCTTTTTTAAGGGATATATGGTAGACTTGGAGTGAATGGAGTAATATCCAAAGGGGAATCCTAAGGGAATATGTGAGACCTTAATTAGTTTAAGGTCATGAAGACCTATGACCTATTGTGCCTAAGAGCTATGTGTTCAATGTGAATGAGGATATTGTATAGTTATATAATAATACTTTAAGTCCAAATATTATTGATAATGGATACTAAAAAGGATGTGCAAGTGTAATTAGAGGTTGTTAGGTGGCAGAGGTACAATTAGCCTCAACTACTTAGCATCTTTTTATTTGGATCTTCCCTATGGTGTTGTCAAACTCAAAGGGAGAGTCCCAAATGGAATGTGTAGAGGCATAATAGTCATTTTTATAAAATTTTAAGTACTATAAGTTATATGATTAGAGGATATAGTAGTTATAGTAACTATTAATGTTGTTGGGATACTTGTAACTATATGTACCATCAATAAATTAAGAGTAATAAAGATTTGGGATTTATCAGGAGTTGATCTAACCTAAAGGTATTGGTTGATAGTCATTGATGAAAAAAAATGTTTTAGTGGGGTTAAATAATGCCACAATTGGGAATATAATATGCATAAGTGGAACTAGGGAACTAGGGATACCAAACATAGCTAAATCTAATGGAAAGGAAGACAACTAGGAACTTATTACTATTGGAGTATATTGAAGCATGATATGGGTGGGTTGTGATGGAATGAGGAAACCTGGGGGAGTTTAAAATGGGATATAAGAAACACTGGTAATTGGGTAAGTTACCTCAGGTGAGGCCACATGTTGGTTCCTAATGGGATATACTCTAGACTAATCTCAAATAGAAGGCCATTAGTAGCCTAGGTCTAGCTTACCTGAAGAACTAATGTGGGTGGAATTAATGTTGAACATGATGGATTAGTAAATAAATATGGGAATCCATATAGGATATGATTTTTAATCCTCTTTTTATATGTTAGGCCTTCAATAACTAACCTTTTTGAAGCTTACTATGTAGGGGTAGTTTATCCTAGAGGTGGAT
Organism: Torreya grandis; assembly: GCA_037957365.1. Classification (NCBI taxonomy): domain Eukaryota; kingdom Viridiplantae; phylum Streptophyta; class Pinopsida; order Cupressales; family Taxaceae; genus Torreya; species Torreya grandis. Next base: position 2,161,411 of record JARHVA010000371.1, on the reverse strand, counting down.
GTGGAGGAGATAACCTCTATTCAAGTGCAGGTTTAGCTTGAGTTTAATCCTTCTGATAGGTGATAACCTCCATATTCACTATCACATATTCGTCATTCACTAGGTTGAGGCGAATTGCATAATTTACATGGCTCTAATGTTGATATGTGGTGTTGAGGATAACCCAATATCTCTCCATGTGAGCATACCTCATTTCTTAACGATCTCATTATCTATTATCAACCTTACCCATTTTAAATGAGTATTTATGATGGTCATTGATTACAAAATCTATAGGATTTTGTATTCATGGTGACTAATGACCATGCATAGTTTTGGGTAGGGATCTATAAACCTATGATGTCATTGGCCAATTTTTATGCTATTTTTTGCTCTTGAGGAGATCTAGGACTCTATAAGGTAGAAATAAAGGAATGCATTTAATATATTCCACCCATATTATTATATGATCTATATACTACTAGTATGCTCTAATGGGTTATAATGATTACCATATCTCTTTCAATAGCCTAGGCATTGGCCTTTCACTTATGGGATAATACAAAGTGGGGTAGAAGTGGTCATAAATTCCCAAAGTGTGATTCTAGAAGTAGTGAATGTAGATTTTTTGAAACACTACATACACCATAAACCCCATTGGTACCCATAGAATAAACACTATGTTCTTGAAGTCTAAGGTTATGTCGACTATATCCATTAGATAAGACATCAAATATAATTTATCTCCTATTATATATCCATTCACTTGCCAAGTGAGATTGAATGTGATGATTCTCCAAAAAATTTAGACTTCCTATCCCTTCATAATAATGTTGAGGAGGGGAACCTGAGACTTATTGATGTTCACTATATCACTTTCCCCATAAAATTGATTCAATATTAACATAATGTTACACATTCCATCTTATAACATCTTAATTATGTATGTATCAATTTATTCCTTGTTGACCCACCTAGTTGTCTCCTCAAGCCAATCCTGAATAACCTCATGGATTTTATGAGTCTATTTTTAGGCATATAAGAGATGTTTGTTGTAAATGATTGTGTATTCTAAGAGGTTATAATATTGTTTAAATGTAGGCCTAAGGATGTTTAAAATTATTAACTTATTTTTTGGAGAGTATACAATATCCATACATTGTTTGGGGAATTAGGCATACATATTGAATATCATCCTTACTAGCTTAAACACACTAGTCTGGTCTCTAGATACCTTGGGTCATTTTTTAAACCTCAATTTAATGTTTAAATCAAGTGACACATTTAAATAATGTGGTGTCTTGGAACTCTAGATTTGGTATAGGAATAGAAGTGGAGGTGACCATTGCTATACTATTTAAGCTTCTAGGTGTAGAACTCAATAGAGAATATTCATTATGCTTTAAATTAAACTCAAGGAAAAGTGCTCTAAATGATTGTGAAGTGACACATTTCAATAATGTGGTGTCTTGGAATTATATATTTGGTATAAGAATAGAAGTGGAGGTGACCATTTTTATAATGTATGAGCTTCTAGGTGTAAACTCAATAGATAAGATTCATTATGATTTGAATTAAACTCAATGAAAAGGGATTTAGATGATCGAGAAGTGAAAAATTGATAATAGTGAATTAGATATTGATGCAACCTTATAGGGTGATATGATATTTTTGTAGTCATAAATTTTGTGTGTTCACATTGCATGAAATAAACTCTAAGCTTATGGCATGAATCCAAGTTACCCATTTCATATTTGGTATCAATTCAAAATTTTGAAAATTAGTCCCATTTAGATTAGTTGGTAGTGATAGGACTCTTCTAGTCATCAAGTATTGATTTCTCATAGTTGAGATATTAAATGTGAGGATCATGATAGGGACATGCCTAGTTTATCCATCATGACACTCTAAACTTCCTTTGGTTAGGGCACATGTCACCTAGAGAGTGGTGGGATCACTTAGTTATATGTCAACTATGAATAAGGAATACATAGAGAGGAGGTTAGTCTAGTGTTAGTCTAATAAAACAAAATCAAAATAACACACTAGAATCATTAAATCTCTAGCCTAGACACACTAAGGAGAGTGTAGGTAAGAAACATACAAAATAAAGCACAAATAGAACACAAAATAAACCATTATTTTACCTTATTTGGAGTTCCAAATGGATTGTTTAAATGTATTTCTTAGTTTATGCATTAATAAGTCTTTGATAATGAATATTTATTTTCTCCTTTTCTCTTCGGCACCTTGTTGGTTGATTAGCTTGGCTTGGATTATGAATTTGACATGGTAACACTAATTTCAAGGCTTATCTCTCTATAAATTAGCATTATAACTCTAGCTTATGAGACCTTTGTTGGAAATCATTTGTAATAATTCTACACTATCAAATCTTTGAAGATATTTTGGCATAATAACATTACATAAAAATAACTTAGAAATCAATAGTTATGTTCTTGTATTTATAGCCTCTAAAGATAACTCTCACCCAAGATGAGTTAAAATTGAGTTTAAACATGGAATGGGTTAAAACTAACCCTAAGTGAGTTGAGGTTAAATCTAGTTGAGTTAAAAGTGGTCATGTAATTATGATTTTTAATTAGTAGGCATGAATCTCAATTTGGATATTTTGAGATATTTTGGAGGAGCTTGACAACTCATAAAGGCAATGATGAAAAGGCTTGATATTTTAACTTTTAGAATTTTCATTTTCAGATATTCATTAATTTAAAATTGATAATTTAGCTAAAAATTTAATCAAGTTTAATTAGTTGATTCAATTTTATTATCATTTTAGGTATTTTAAGATTTGATCAAGTGCCCCACTTAATGGGTCCATATGCCAAACTACAAGTTATTAGGTCACAAAGTGATTGAGGATGAATCCATGAGATTTAATTATTACATATGATATAATATCCCAAATATGGATGCCTCAACATGATTTTGATCATTGATGACTGATTTGTGGCCAAAATTGGGATGTTTAATGATTCCTAGGCTTAATTTACAATGTTTGGTAGAAATCAATCTAAAGTTTGGTTGAAATCTAGTTGTGGCCAAAATTGGGTGTCTATAGTTTTCCCCTATTTGGGAAGGCATTGAATCTATAGGAATAATAACATATTCTAAAATAATGAAAAGGTCATGTATGCCTAATTCCCCAAACAATGATGGATAATCCATGGATGACCCCTCAAGGAAGTGGTTGGCAAAGAAGTTCAGTGGTCAGTCCATTGAAAGAAGAAAATGATGCGTTAAAAAGGGTAAATGGGGGTAAAAATGATTGATTTTACTATAGGTGGTTATAATCAGTGGTGTAGTTAGATACACTAGTTAGGTAGATAAAAAGGATGATTTTCCCAAAGGTGATTATAGTCATTAACATATCAAGGTAAAATAATAATAATTTTCTCAAAGTCAGTTATAATCATTAGTAAAATGAAAACAATGATTTGGGAAAAGGTGGTTAGAATCATTGGAAAAATAAAAAAATTACCCAATTTGGTGGATAGAGATAATGATTTTCCCAAAGGCAATTATAATCATTAGCAAATGAAAACATGCCTCAGTTGGGAAGAAGGAGATAATGAATTTCCCAAAGTTAGTTATAATAATTAACCTAAAGAGAGGTTGAAAGACAATGATTTGCCTAAATGTGGTTAGAATAATTGGCATGACAATTTTGATTGAAACACAATGATTTGACCAAAGGCAATTCTAATTATAAGCACTATGGGTTGGAAAATATGTCAATTTGGAAAAGTGGGCTTATATACTAAATCTATACTCATGGAGTAAGAGTAAGCTGGTATAAAGGAGAAATATTAATTTAGGTAACTTTCTAGCATGGATATGCATGTCCTAACTAAGAAGGATTAAAATTATTTTATGATTTAATTACTCTATATTTGGGGAATAATTTGGGTAGATCAGGTCATTTTCAAGTAACTAAGGAGAATTACCATGGAATTATTACTTGTAATTTTTCATGAGCTGATTTTTACTATAGCACATTATGGTATGTATAATGATATACAATACCATGATAACCTAGCCAAAATATGTAGAAGGACTAACATTTTATCCAATAAATAATGGAAAATAGTCCACTGATGATAAAAACCATGATGACAATGTTGACATATGAATATGGATGTACTTAATTCTAATGCACAAGGAATCACCCAATGAACGTAAATGTACTAAGTTAAGGAACAACAAGGAAATAAAAAAACATGAAAACAAACAAATAATTAGAAAGACAAAACACCAAGAAATAGAAAATAAAGATATAACAAAACAAAATAATGAGAATAAAATTAAACAAACACAAACAATGGTTAATCATAATGTTAACACAAACATAATACCAAAAAATGACACAAGGTTATCCCTAGGCTATAGGGAAACAAAGACAAAAATATAAAAAAATAATTTCCCCTAGGCTATAGGAGATAATAAACCAAATAAAATTGGGAAATAGAAGAAAAGAAAGGGGTAGTTGAGATGACTCTAGATGCACTATGCAAGTGGATGCTACCTACATAGTTCTATGGGTGCAAGGTTTAGAATGAACTTCAAGCCAATTGCATTTCTCCCAAGATATGGGGTAGAAGAAACTAATTATAATAAAACATGATTGATGTTTTAGAGGAATAATGGGAATGATCATAAAAAATGGTGAGAGTATTGAGAAATAGAGAATACTCATAAAACAATGAGAGTGTAATACTAAGGAGAATACTTGAAAAATGTGAGACCATAAAATTATTTGCATATTATTGTTTCTAGAATTTTTAAAATGTCTCAACTTGATTGAGAATTATTAGATACTAAACGATCCAACTCACAAAATGGAAAGAGTGTACAAAATTTAAATTTATTACAAAATCACAAGAGTATAGAAAAAGGGTGACTAAGTCAACCTCAACATAAATTGAGGGCTGCCTACATAGTCCCATTAGGACCTAAATTCAATGTAGTTCTACCTTATAGTGGAGAAGTCTGTCTAGGTAATAATAAGTTTTCAAATTAGGTAAATGGCATAGTATGGCATAAGAATGGCAATGTGGGACTTCAAGGCATGATAAAAAAATTGTTCCTAATTTTCCCATAGCTATTTATAATTAGGAAACAACAACATAGGTTAATGGTGCTAATTTTACCAAAAGAAGTTATAATTTGTAGCATGTAGTACGGTATTGATTTACCCAAAGGTGGTTATAATCAGGAACACTATGAATGAAAAAAAAAATGAAGGATACAACTACCAAGCCACTATAATATTGGTCTAAGATAAAACATCTATCTAAAATACTAAATCAACTACTAAAACTTGAATTAAATCTCCTTCACTAAAGGTGACCAAAGAATAAATGGGATTAAACCAAGGTCAAAAGGTTTGGGTAGGGAGGGTAAAAATAACTCTTGGTTAGTAGGGAAGGTATGGTAGAATAGTATAGGTTATGGTACAAATAAGATGATGATATTATGATATAATGAAAATGATCCTCATAGAAAATGCTTTTGGTCTCTCAATCGAAGTAATAATTGAGGTGTACAATATTCATTGGATTATCAATTTCATCCCCATTTCATGTAGTGAGCTTGTATACTCTAGATTCATGATTTTTAATAATGATATATGGGCCTATCCAATTGTGTTTGAACTTTCCATTCTTCTTCTCGATCATGGTGTTCTTTTGGTTTTCTTTGAGAACAAGATCCCCAAGCTCAAATTATTTGTGTTTGACTCATCAGTTATATTACCCACATAATTTATTTTGGTATGCTTGAAAGTTATTGAAAGCATCCATGTATTTTTCATCAAGTAAATCTAGCTGTTACATGCAAGCTACTTGGTAATATTCATCATCTAGGAAATGTTTTAGCAAGATACATGGAGAAGGTAACTCAAACTTGATGGGAAGAATGGATTTAGTGCCATAAACTATAGAATATGGAGTAGTTCCTATTGGAGTATGATAATTAATGTATTATGCCTAGAGGGAACAAAATATTTAGAGGTGCCAATAACGGCCAACATCATTGACAATATTTTTAAGGATGTTGGCAATGATTTTATTAGATGCTTCTGCTTAGACATTACCTTGTGGGTAATATGCAACATAAAAATGTTGAGTGATATTTTACTTGGAAAAAATTGTTTTGACATCATTATTCATAAATAATCAACCATTATTAGATATAATGTTAGATGGGATACCATAAAGGTATATGAGATGATTGAAAATGAACTTGGATGTCTATTTTATAGTCATGTAAATGAGGGGTATATCTTCAACCCAATTAGTGAAATATTTGTTAGTGATAAGGATGTGTTTATGGCCATCGTATGAGGTAGGGTTAATCTTCCCAATGAGATTGAGTCCCTATGTTATAAATGTACATGGTGTAAGAATTAGTTTTAGAGTTTTGGCTAGGGTATGAATTAGATTGGCATGCCTTTGACATTTATCACACCTTTTGACATATGCATCCATAATTGGCCAATAATATCTGGTACATAGGAGTTTTTCAGCTAGGATGGACCCACTAATGTGGGAATCACATACTCCTTTGTGAACTTATCATAACACTAATTTTGTTTCTACTAAATTTAAACAATGAATCATAGTTCCATCAAAGTTATGGTGGTAGAGGGTTGGGCCAAGTAAGGTATATCATGAGGCTTGGTAGGTAAAGGGATTTTTTCTCTTATGTGATAGGTTAGTTGGTTGGATATGGTCATGTAGGTTTTTAAATAGGTCTTAATACCATATATAATGGTGACCAACAATATCACATATCATTTCAATATTGAAGGTTCATAAGTAGGCACTAGAATATTTTTAATGAGGAATTGATATTCTTCTACCTTGTATGTGTGGTGGATAAAAGAACCAATGGTGTCCATGGAATCCTCTATCTTTTTACTATCCATAGGTATGTGTTCAAAATATATGTGGGAATTTGTTTTTTGAGATACACTATGGCCTTGTATGACACCAACTTGTCATCTTTGGTCTTAAAGTGGTTTGTAACTTGATTGGTGATTAACTAGGAATCACCATAAACCATAAGATCTTGAATATTCCATTATTATACATAAAATATCCCTATATAAAGTGATTCATATTCAGCGATGTTGTTAGTATAAGGAAATTTGATACAATATGATTTAAGGGTAAGACCCCCCTATGGTTTAATAAACAATAAGCCTACCCCTGATCCATGCAATGTGAATGATCCATCAAAATAAAACTTATAGTGATGTTCATTGAGAGGTGTTTCAATGATGGTTGTAATGGACTCATTTTTTAATTAAAAATTAAGGGGTTTAATATCTATAAGGGGAGATTCATCAAGTTGATATGTGAAGACTTGTCCCTTTATAGCTTTCTAGTAGACATATTATATCTTGAACTCACTCAAAATCATGATCCATTTAACAATATGGCTTTGTAAATATATCTTGGATAGTAGATAATTTAGTAGATAAACTTTGGAAATAACTATGGTTATGTTATTAAGCATGTACTATCATAGTTTATGGGTTATAAAGACCATAGCTAAATAAGATTTTTCTATTGGTGTATAGTTGTGTTCATATGCAACCAATGTACGAATTAGATAGTACATGGAATGTTATTTTATATTATCATCATGATGAGATAGAAGTTCCACCAAGACTTTGTCAATGGTAGATAGGTATAAAAGTAATTAATTTCATGGCATTGACAATAGCAAAATAGACAGATTGGCAAGATATTCCTCTAGGTGCTAAAAGTAGCAGTCTTCATCCCAAATAGATTTGACACCCTTCTTCAATAAGTGTGTAAATGGATGATTTTTTTTGGGTATTTATGAGATGAATTACTTGATATATTAATCTTGGCCTATAAAATATGGATTTTCTTCAAATTGGAAGGTGGTAGCATCTCAGTAATGGCTTATACTTTGGTTAGATCAAATTCAATGCCTCAACAAGTGATGATGAATCCTAATAACTTGTCAAAGGTGACACTAAAGACACACTTCTTAGGATTGTGTCTAACCTTGTAATCATGAATCCTCTCAAATATTCTTCATAGTGTGATTAAATGATTGGCTTAGGCATTTTAGTTACCTAATATGTCATCGACATAGTCTTTGATAATGTTATGCATCACAACATGAAATATGACATTTATGGATATTTGGTATGTGGCCCTAGCATTATTGATACAAAATATCATAACTTGATAATAAAACATTCCCCAAGGAGTGGTGAACATTATTTTATGTTGGTATTTTCACTCAATTTGGATCTAGTTTTTATCCTGAAAATCTATCTATAAATGAAAACATATCATACCCCACTATGGATTTGAATATCAAGTCAATGTTTGGTAGAGGAATGTCATCCTTTGGGTAGGCCTTGTTTATATCTTTGAAATTAGTGAAAATTTTGATTCCTTTAGGCTTCTTTCCAATAGGCATAACGTTGGAGATCTAATCTAAATAGTCGATCAATTAGATTAATCTCAATTCTAAGATTTTTTCCAAATCTTTCTTTACTAACACAACAATACAAGGATGCATCTTACATAATTTTTGATTCATAAGTTTAGCATTAAGACGTACAACAAGGTGGTGAACAACCAAGGCATGGTCCAAACTTGTCATGTCTAAATGGGCCTAAGAAAATATGTTAACAAATTCCCTTGAAAGGGATATATAAGTTTCACATTCCTCTTCAATGGGGAGCATGTTTAATTTGATCCATTTTGGGTCATTTGGAGTCTTGAAGTTGGCATTTATAGTATCCTCTATGAGGAGAGTTAAGACATCTTCAATAATAGTTAGTAATGATTTGAATTAGCTTGTAACTACAAAGTCCTTTATTTGGATTGATTCTTCAAGCTCTTCTAAACAAGATGAATCTAAATATCCCAATGGTAGGAATGGCCATATTACAAACACTATTGGAAATTCTTGGTAAATTTGATCAAAGGCATGATGTTCTTATGAACTCAACTTAGACCCAAAAGAAAGTTCATCATTGGTGGTTCCTAAGTTTCATTTGAGGAAAGTGATCCCCTCATCTAATGGCACTTTAAATAGGTTTTCACCAAAAGATTGGCCTTTCTCTTTTCTCTTACCCTGGTCCAAAATCACCTCAAAGAAGTTTTCACTTTAGGACTTCAATGTTTTATTTTTTTATTTGTAGCTAAGGGTATTCACCCATTCTCCAAAATAGGCTATATGATCTAGTTTGATAGATAACCCTTGTTTATGGTCTCCCAATAGAACATTTTCTTATAGGCCTATAAAATATCAAAAGGCCTCATCATTCTCAAAATCATCTATAGACACTATGGATTCTTGTTGGTCCCAGCTATAAGTTGAGGATGATACAAGGGAAGTAGGTTATGTCAGATAACTAGGGTAATTATATAAATGGCATATGGGTCAAATGGGTTGGTGTTATCAAAGTCTTCATAAAATTTATGATTAGACTTTGCTTCATTGTCATCATAATCATGACTTGTCATTAGTGTTGGAACATGAATAAGATACATGGGGTCACCCCTAGGTAGTTCAAATATGATATTGTAAGTTCCTTTCTATTGAGTTATATAAACTGGCTCAAGAGTTCCCTATTGATTTGGCTTGAGTCCTCCACCTTAATAGGATTGATTATCTATGATACAATTAGGATGGGGTACTTGGTATTTTTGTATCAATTGGCCAATATATCATTATACAATTAGGATTCTTCATTAGCAAGTGGATGCTCTTCTTAGATAGTGGCTAGTGTAAAAATGATAGGAGATAGACTATACATTTTACATTTTGCCCTTTCCTTTTCAATTCCATTCCATGCAAAGTAGTTTAGCTTTAGGTCTTCCATAAGATTTGGGGGCTTGTGGAAGGTTGGTAATGTGAAATGTGTCATGGGTCAAATACTGTCCCAAGCCATTGAATGAGATGGTAAAATGATTAGATAATTAAGGAGGAGGCATATGAGAAGACGAATCAAGACTATTTGGGTCTATACAATTGTCCTCTAGTAATTCAACATGTATTTCTTTTCCTTTGTCCTTTTTGGGAACTAAGTCTAGGCCAAATCATGTTAGAATCACAACCACTAAGAGGGTTAGGTGAATCAATGTTCAATATTTTACATTCAATTTCAATCATCTTTTATTAACCATTCAAACCTATATCAACTAATGTAGAAACATCACAATGAAAGCATACTTATATAAATCATGAAACATAAGAACACATCACATGAACACAATATATATGTTGTAAACCCTCATTAGGGATAAAACCCATTGAAACATATCTTGGACAGCTTGTCTTATAAGCAATGAATCAAAATTTAGTGAGGCACCAACCCCACAAAGAGCACCAACCTCTCACTAGTCAAACACCAACTTAAATAGGCTTTTAGAAAGCACCAAATTGAAAGGAGGAACCAACCCCATAAGTGACATAGCACCAACTTAGACACTTTAAGAACACTTTGTCAACCACCAAATTTTAAGGCAGCTCTCATTCCTTGACAAAGCACCAGCTTAGCCAAGATAAAATTGATTACCTCAAGACACCTTATTGCTCAACCAACAGATGATCACCTATTTTTTAGCTCTCTATCTTCTCTATATAAATTGCAGTCACTATCATACATCATTAACACATATATAATACATCTCTGATAGTCTCTCAAAATACAATCAACTCATTCAACTCTTTATTCACTATAACTCTCTCAAATCTCTCTCTTAGGCTTACTTGCTCAATATGCCTCTTACAAGGCTTATTAGGTCAACTGACCTTGACATAAACATGTATAAAATATATTATATATTCATCATAGTCTCTCTCCACTCTTATTATGGTCTTCAATACCTCCTACTTCTTCACAATCTACCCTTTTATTCATTCATATGTCTCTTCTCTAGTACACTCCAAATTAGGCCTATCATGCCTTGTATAAATACAAGTCACTAGATAACATACTCTCTTGGTTAGAAAAATTAATTTAAAAATATAAATCAATCCAAAAATATAAATAATATCAAATTAAATACATTAAAAATCCACTACAAAGGTCGGTCACCACTCATAATGGCCAAAACCACCATTAGGCCTAAGGGAGACCTAATGCAATTAGGCCTTCTCAAGTAACACGTTAAACTTAGCCCTCTTGAAAATTATTTAGCCCCCAAAAATAGATGAAACACTTAAAACACACCTAAAATATACCCTTTATAATCATCCATTTAGGTCCATACCACCATTTAGTCCAATTCACTATTTGGACCACATCATTAGTACTATTCACAACCAGGCCATTATATACCTAGAAAGTCTATCTTGAACAACTAAAGCTTAAAAAATTTACACATAAAAATAAAAAAATTAAATATTAAAAAAATTAATTACCTCAAGTTAATCACCAAATTCATTAGACACTTCAACATAGAGATTAAATCCCCTAACTCACTCTTGCAACATGACCACTCAGAACCACTAACAAGCTTCAAAACCAAGTCAAGATCATTTGACCACCAACATATATACACACACTTTACAACACTTGATATTAATTTATAATAACCCATGAAATTTATATAACACCATGAAATGATTGTTATATATATACTTAGGATATAATGGTCGTGGAACAACTCCTCACTCAGCTCACTCAAGTCTATCAAAACACCTTAGAAACTAGTCATGCATACTTAGACCTCAAACACTTGAGATGGAACTTACCATGAATAAAAATCATAAAAATGATACAATTATATTTTTATAACACCATAATATTTTTTAAAAACTTCTAAATCTATCATAAATACTCAATAACATTAATCTTACTAACACACAGAAAACTACTATAATCTCTAAGAACATACTCATGAAAATAATGACTTAAAACACATGTGTGAACACTTTTATGAACCTAAAATGAATATATATGATCATAAATTATTATTATTATTATTATAATAAAAACCAATATATTATAAATTCCAATATAAATATTGGTCTTACACACTAATCTCATGGCATCACTATACACAGACCTCACTTAGTTATACAAGTTAGATTGGGAGCAGTTTTCTATTGTATACAATCATTTAAAAAAATTATATTTAGTATGTAAATTTGTTATATGTATTGAAAAACAACCCAATTTAATTGGATCCATCCCTAGTCTATTATAATGTATCCCTAATCTCATTCCCACTTCTTATTTTTCTCACTGTCTTCCTCACTAGTTCTTTTTAGTGATAGGTCAACTTCCATGACCGATTTAGCATATTTAAGGTCTAAAAACTAATCCAAAACCACCATGGTCATATAATACAATTTAAAATCTTCAAATTTCATCCATTATTTAGTTTTGAATTAGTCAACCCTTCCTACTATACTAAATATTTGAGAAATAAATATTTTTCTATGGGGTCCACTTACTCACCTAATAAATCAATGCTACCTAGGGGTACCTGGAAAAGTTAAATACATGATAAAGTCATAAAAATAGCTCATATAATATATTTTTATACTTTTCCATCAATATCTTCCACATCAGGTCACTATGAGGGGTTTAGGAGGGTTTTAGATCAGTTTCCATTCTTAACATTTTTTCATAAATGTCTTCCCCTAAAACCATATCCTAATGGTTATAAATAATTTTTAGGACCCTTTTCCATCTCTCCCTAAGGTCTCAACTTCCAATTCAATAGTCACACATGCCAAAAATCATGAAAAAACCCTTCTCAAGTTTACAACACCTCATTCTAGCACTTGAGAGACCTCAAATCCACTTTTTATGCTTTATTCCTTAAATAAAGACCTAAAAATTCACCAAGAAACTTGAAAAAAAATTTAAAACCTAAATCCATCCTCAAAATCCCTCAAACTAGATAATGATACCTCATTCTACCACCTAGGGTCATAAAACTAGGTCCATTAGAAGACCACTAAAGAACTTACCCCTTTGGCTCACTCTAAGAATCATGTGACTACCTCAACACCTTTATCACATGACCTAACACTAAATTTCACAACTTAAAGATATTACACATCCATATCACCACCATCATGCCTCTAGAGTCCATATCCATGCTTAAGAACTAGTCTATCAAACAAACCTACTAGGTACTATACCACTTTGAGATCTTCAAGACACATTATGAAGCTTAATAATAAATTATAGATATCTAAGATAGTATCCACATGATCTCCCATTATTTTCCTTTGACCAAGTATCCTTAAACCATATAGGTCACTATCCAAGACTGAGTTATCCTTCTTGAACACACAAGACATGAATACAATCTCTCTTTAAAATTATGAAACTCTAAATATCTTTACCAAATACATGAAGCTTACACTATCTCAAAAAAATCCACATACTTTTAAACACTCATTCACCATACCTCACTATGCTTCACAAGACACTCCATTGGATCACTCAAAGGCATACTAGCAAACTCAAACAATCAACCTCATACCAATGACCATAGCCACATTATTTTGAACCAACACTTGACTTAAAAATTAATTTGACATAAAAAACCTTAGGAATATGACATCAAATAAAAATCTCACCTTATTAACCCTTCTTAACATCAATGATAGTACACAAAAACATGACATCAATGACAACTTTCAATAAAGAATTAGTTATAACTTTTGCACTCTACTTCCAAATGTTTTTAATGTTCATAAGGATACAAATCTCAATTGATGGTGACATCCATACATGAATGAAATAATTTAATACATTGGTGCAATGTTGAAGGGATTTCATGAATCTCATGTATCCAAGGTCTACCTAGAAGCAAATTAAAAGATAGGTCAAGGTCTAACACATGGCAAAGTGTATCATGGGTCAAGGGGCAAATGATAATTTTAAAAATGATAGTTACTTGTGATTCTTGATCTTCATTGTCATAGACCTTGATAGTAATTATCTCTATCTATAGATTATCTATTTTATATCTGAGATTCTTGATGAGCTTTAGAGACACAATATTCAAGCCTGATCCATTACTATGAGGGCACATTTTACTTTGTGCTACATGATGTCAATTTAAATATATAATGGATTATTATGGAGAGGGATAAGGGATGACATATCACTTTAGTTTAAGGTCAAATGCTGGCTTAGGGATAAATGTCTAACTAAATATTTGAATATTTCTGGGGTTGTGTTATTGGGAACTGAGGATTAACCTAGGAGTTCTGTTAAGATGTTCTTGTGGATGGTAGATGTACACAACAAGTAAATAATGGAGATTTATGTGGCTATATTTTGAAGTTATTCCATAAAATCATATGTATTTTCCTTAATAGTGGTATATGGCTTGTTCCTAGCCAAGATAATGGGTTTGGTTGATTTTTTGGTAGGGGGTTTTTGGCCAAGAATGTTAATATTTGACTACCAAGTTGTGATTGCATAATAAATATTAAATACATGACCATTATTTATAGACAATGATGGATGAATATTAAATATGATAGGTCTTAATTGTTATTTCACTTATTTTTTGTTATGAGGCAACAAAGAGTTATCAATATAAGGCCCTGAAATAGTAATCCCTTATTGTTTATGTGCCTATTTGTGGTTCCATGTCGAGGATAGACTATTGACATAGATGGGTTGATTGGAACTAGTTATTAATGGTCTTATTATATTATCACTTTGTCTAGGATTATTAGTGATGGTTTAAATGTGACCCCCTACAATATGACCTATAACTTTGGTAGTCATGTGAAACCATGTGTTAATTTTAATAGTTGTTGGAATCATTTTGGCCTTGCTTCCTCCCATTTGATTGAAATTTTTATTGTTTCTACTGGTATTACTACTATTTTCATTTCTATTGATATTTTTGTTTCTTCTATTCTAATCTTCATTGCTATTTTTTTTGGTTTTTATTGGTATGCTATGGAAAAGGGTTTTGGTAGATACCCAGGTTCTGATTAGATATAGATGCTCTATTATCCCATGTAGTCTCTATATTTTCCAACATGTTTTCAATGAGGTGTTTTATCTACACACAATGTCATATATTATGTCTATTAACATGATGATATTCATAAAACTCATTCTCTCTATACCAATCTAGATACCAAATACCATCAGGATAATGTTTCAAAATAGGCCAACTAATCATGTTATTAGTGACTAGATTACAAAACACAACATCAATTGGTTTTCCAAGGTCATTTAAGGCTTGATGAGTAGGGGTATTTCTTCATGGAGGAGTTTTAAAAGGTAGTGGTTACTATGTTTTTTGAGTTGGTCTAGGTTTTTATGAAGGCTACACTTGTTTAATGGGTTACTGATGAGGAGTATGTTACATTTTTGGTGTAGGCTAAGTGGATAGTGTTTACACCATTTGAACATAGTGTGACTTAGTTAATCCATTTCTAACAACACTATTATTCTAGTTGAATTGCTTGGATTTATCATAATTATTATCCTAGGTTGGTGTTGATGCTTGCACTTGGACTTGGACTTGGTTTTGGTTATGATTTTGGCTTGTGCTCTTGTTTGGGTTCTAATTTTGATTTAAAGAGGTGAGCTTGATAATACCTTTATTAGTAAAAGAATTTTTGATTATCAAACATTTTTTGATGATATATTTAAAGTATGTACACATTAAAGCTCCAAATTATATGATATCTCACTATGAAAATTTTTAGTAAACACAACAACTAATTATTCATCTAATATGTTGTGGGTGAAATGACTAGTAAGAACTCTTCATCTATTTAGATAAATTTCAATACTTTTACCAACTTTATACTTGTCCCGAGTCAAATATACTAATGAAATATCATGTTTGAGATTATAGGTGAAATTCTACACAAATATAATTTTTTTGGCTATTTTAGGAACCACTCCAAAATTCATTCTACTAGCCTTTATGGAAACAAGAGGAGTAAGTAAATGTTTCTATAAGACACTAGATGAAAATAACTAAAGAAATATTTTAAATGGGCCTTAGGGTCTCCTTTACCATTGTATTTATCAAAATTCAATGGTTCATACCCTAGAGGAAATGGTATCTATAGATACTCCATGTTGAATGGGTTTGAACACATGTCATCTAATTTGAAATTCTTGGTTTGTTTCCTTGATTGAATGGAAATGATTGCATCCTTCATTTGTTTTATTTATTGTGATAATAAAGTGGATGTAACATGTGACTAATGTTATGTCTAGGTGGCCAAAGGTGGATTGCCTTAGCCATGGTATAATGAAGGAATGGTTTATTGTGGAATGTTGGTTTAATGAGGGAATTGACCAAGAATATGAATTCATGTATTAGGATTTAGTTATTGAAATTGTATGCATTATTATATGATATTCTAGTCTAGATTTGGTAAATACCCTTGGCTTTGAGGTAACTATGGCTGAAATGGAAGGATATAGCTTTAGGTAAAGTATTGTGCCTACTGAGGTTGAGTAGGGACTTGTTACCAACTAGTCAAACATGGTTGAACAAAGGGAACTTATTATGTACCAAGGCCTTGTATTTGGATCTACGACACGTGATGAGTAAAAATAAATTATTAATTGATTGGTAATTATGGGATTGATAACTCTTGGTTGTCAATTAGACATTTTTTGGATGTGTTTCTATACGATTTTCGCTTTCACATTCAAGAAGGAAATGAGAAACTAAGAAGAAATGGTCTAAGGCTTATATGTACCTAGATGAAGTCTGTGCACCGTAATCCAGACATTGTGAGAACTCCTCTTTGGTTATGGAGGATGACACCTGCAGAAGAAAGAGACTAAAACAAAGAAGGTGTTAGATGAGGAGATGGTGGGCTGCCAAGCAAAAGCTTGATCCTAAAAGCAAAAGCTTGAGAGATGTCAACCCACTAACTGATAAAAATAATGTCTGATAAAAGGTAGAATGATTAAAGACTGAAAAGGAAATTGAAGAAAATGCTTACCTAAATACTGCTGTCAGCCTGGTCACAGTCACTGATGTCGATTAGTCTGCCGACGTCAGTTGTCAAGGTCTGCCAACGTCAGTTAGTCTATCGACATCGGTTGGGGTAGTGGTCTCTGCAGCCAGCGTCGGTTGAGGTAGTAGTCTTCGGACGAGGTCTAGTCAGGTCTAGATGGGTTTATGGTCTATGGACGGGTCTGTGGTCTATTTGGGAGTCTGTAAAATGGCTTGAGGTGTCTGTGCAGAGGTCTTAGGCAATAGAGAGAATGTAAAAAAGGGACAGAGTGATAGAGGAGGCCAATAGAGAGATAAGGATTCGGGTCTGGTCTGGAAGTGTTGAATGGGAACTAACAGCTAATACATTTCTAGATTATTGAAATGAAATAAAGAAACATTCTTAGGTCATACCTACTAAAGAAGAAATGTTGCTGATGGGTTATGCCTATTACTGGTGCTGTTGGTGTGAAGGCCCTATTGTTGGTGATGGCTGATGCAGAGTCCCTGTTGTTGCTACTAGTGCAAAAGCCCTGTGAGAGAGAGAGTGAGAGGTCTGGTGGATTGAAGACTGAAAGATTGGCTGATTATTGAAGGTTGAAAGGTGGAAGATTGAAAGAGCCCAAAATGAGATTGGAAAATTGGATTGAAAGATTGAAGAGTCGGATCTGCATTTTGGATACAGAACGTAGTCTTGAAGTCTACTGATGCCAGCAAAACCACTGACATCAGCTGAATATTGACCGACGTTAGTGGCTGAAGAATGGGGACAAAGGCTAATTTTAGCCCTCTACCCATTCTTACAAGCTGCCATGGTCAAGGTTCGTGGGAAAATGGTTGAGAGGGGTTTAAATGAGGTGTGGGAGAATGAAATGGGTGTCATGAATGGGGTTTAGGTCATTAAGGCATGGGAAGAATGAAGAGAATCCAAGGGAGGGGATCCTAGGGTGGTGAGGTGTCAAGGGTGAGATGGCAAGGGGAGAGAAAGAATTATTAATTCAAAATAAGATAATTATTTTAAATTAATAAGACATAGGTTAGGAGTGGTTAAGGACCAAGGAGGAGTAGACTAAGGGAGTAGACACGATTTTGGTGTCTACATTTGCCCCTTTTTGTCTTGTTGGTTGTTCTTGACAAACTGTAAGACAAAAATAGGAGTTGATTACCCCAGGTGTGGGATAAGGTTGATTTTGTCTTGTTGGTTGTTCAAGTGAACTACAAGACAAAAATAAAAGGAGGGAGTTGGTTGCCTCGATTATGGATGAGGTATTCCCCCTCAAAGCAGGAGTCGAGGGAAGGGAACCTAAAATCGGGTGCTGATTTGATAAAGAGTGGATGAAAATGGTGAAGATGGAGTGAGAACACTACAAAAGTCGTGATTGCATGTATACCACTTCACAGGATGGTCAGGTCAAATTATCGCAGGTTGAGGGTCAAGGAGTGCCAAAATTGAAGTAATTGAGCCCCAGCATTTGGTCATAGCTGATTAGGTTATTCAATCTAAGTTGAAGGTCCAATGGTCGTCATGTTCTAGGTATGCCGAGCTCAGGAAGTGCTCCTAGAAACATGAAAAATGTCACAAGTAGTGGGGATCAACCAGCTCACGATCCTATACTTGTGAAGGTCATAAATAGTCTACACACAATTTTGCTAACTGTTTCTATGCAAAATTGCTTTCTACATTCAAAGAAGAAATAAAAAAACTAAAATATGGTCAAGGCTAGAAGTACCTGTTAAAGTCGTGCGCACCAAAATCAGACGTTGAAAGATTCTCCTCTTTTGCTGTGGAGAAATGACACCTGCAAAGAAAAGGCTAAAACATGGAAAAACGTTAGTCAAAGATATGGTGGGCTGTCAGGTGAATGCCTGATCCCGAAAGTATGAAGACTCCCTAGAAGGATATCAACCCACTAATAAAAAAGCAGAATATTGGACGAAAGTAGATAAATAATGATAGAAATAAATGATAAAAAAAAAAGCATACCTGATATGAAACACTGTTCTGCACAGTCACCGACGTCGGTCTCTGTGGTGCCGACGTTGGTTAGGTAAGGTGTCGACGTCGGTTTAGGTGCCGTCGTCGGTCGGGGTAGTGACCGGCGTCGGTAGGGGCAGGTTCTGGAAAAGGTCTGAACAGGGTCAGGACAGGGTCTGAGAGAGTCAGGACAGGTTTAGGGATGTAAACGAGGGATGTTGGGTCTGAACAGAGTCGGGACAGGGTCTGATAAGGTCAGGGTAGGGTTTTGGATAGAGTCAGGACAGGGTCTGGGAGAGTCGAGATAGGTCTGAACAGAGTCGGGACAGGTCTGAACAGAGTCGGGACAGGGTCTGGGAGAGTCAAGACAGGTCTAAACAGAGTCTAGGGGGGTTTTAGTCTGGATAGAGGCAGGGATGATAGAACTGATAAAGAATAATCAAGAAGAAATAAAACAAATAGAATAATACTTACCTTCCAGAAGACGCGATGAAAGCCATAGTTGGAGCTGGATTGAATGCAGATTGGTTGATGTCGAGAGTGGGTTGATGCTGAGAGTGTTGATGTCAGAGTTTGCAGGTTGATTGATTGCTCAGGTTCGATTGATCAGCGTTTCAAATGGTTGGATAGCATTCGGGGGTCTCGTCTCGAATGGTTGGCGGAGGTTGATGAAGGTGGGGGATGGTTCCAGAGACGGTTCGTCAACCATTTCGGGAAACCGAATGATAACTAGTAACGGATAACGGGAAGGTGACTGACATCGACAGGATTGCCGACGTCGGCCGATAGGTGACCGACGTCGGTGACATCAGCCGGGTAAAGACCGTCGTCGGCAGATGTATAATGGGGATAGAGTCTAGCTTTAGCTCTGTGCTCATTTTTACATGCTGCCAGGGTCAAGGTTGGTGGAACAAGTGATCGGCAAGGGTTCAATAGGCGAAGAAGAATAAGACGAGGAATGACCAGGGGAGTCGACACGATTTCGGTGTCTACATTTGCCCCTTTTTGTCTTGTTGGTTGTTCTGGATGAACTGCAAGACAAAAATAGGAGTGAGTGCCCCAGGTGAGGGATAAGGTTGATTTCGTCTTGTTGGTTGTTCGAATGAACTGCAAGACAAAATAGGAAGCGAAATGCCCCGAGTATGAATAAGGTATTCCCCCTCAAAGCAGGAGTCGAGGGAAGGGAACCGGGAATCGGGTGCTGGTTTGACAAAGAGCGGATGAAAAAGGAGTGAGGATGAACGCTGCAAAGTTCGTGATTGCATGCATACCACTGCACGAGATGGTCAGGCCAAAGTGTCGCAGGTCAAGGGTCGAGGAGTGCCAAAATTGAAGTAACTGGGCCCCAGCATTTAGTCGTCTGCTGATCGGGTCACTCAATCTAAGCTGAAGCTCCAAATAGGTCATCGCGTTCCAGGTATCCCGGGCTCAGGAAGTGCTCCTAGAAATGCGAAAAAGTCACAAGTAGTGTAGATCAACCGGCTTGCGATCCTATACTTGTGAAGGGTCAAAAATAGTCTGCGGGCAATTCTGCTAACTAGCCGTGGAATAGCACACACGCAAAAACAACCAAGGCAACACGCTGTCTTGGAAGCGGTCGAAGGTCGAAGGAGATAGGCATGATCTCCAATGGTCAGTGGTCAAGAGGATGGATGGACGGATGAAAGGATGCGGCCGAGCTAACCCCAGAAGACTCCATGTCAACTGAGTGCTACCTACATAGCCCTGGTGATAGGGCCTCAGGCCGATGTAGTTCTCCCTAGAAGGGAAGAAGGGTTAAAGGGATGGAAATGGGTCATGATGAAGGGTAAGGTTATGGTTAAAAGAAGGCAAGAAGGTTTGTCCATCAGAGAGACGAACAAAGAAGAATGGTCGAGCTAACCCCAGAAGACAGTCGTGTCATCTGAGTGCTGCCTACATAGCCCTGGTGATAAGGCCTCAGACCAATGTAGTTCAGACGAAGGGTCTGAGTGGTAGACAGGTGGTTAAAATAGTTGATAGATTGGTCATGGTTATGATGAAATGATGAGGGAAAAAAAGATGTTGCAGCCTTTTCCAAATGGTGTATTCTTCAACATTGGTTGAGGGGTTTTTCATCCCTAGCAATATTCCATATGCATGATGGATGTATGCTAAAAATGAATTGAGGTCTATTTATGCTTCAGCAAGTATTGGTTTATGCTTAACATAAATTGTGGCGGGTCGATAGTTTCCATGTGTATTGGTGTCCATAGAAACTAGGGTGAATAGGCTAGGTCATGTTGATGGTCTGAAAAGAGAGTTGAGCGAAGTTGATTGACAAGTGATGAGGGTGAATGTGACCAAAGTGTAGAGAAAAGATGAAAGGCGAATCGCTCTTTCATTGACAAGGACCAAAAAGATAGCATAGATAGGGGTTATGAGAACCAAGAGCCCCATTCATGCGTGACGTCGTTGACCATAGTTATGTTAGAGCGGTAATCGAATCACTTAGACATTAAAGTGAGCTGGAAGTCCCTTGAGCAGGTAATAGGAGGAGGAAAGAGGGTAACCCGTTTTAAGAGCAGAGATAACTTTGCCCCTTTTTATAGGAGACCCTGAGACAACTACAAGCCAAGTCCGTGACTCGTTTTTTTTTTTTTTTTTTTTTTTTTTTTTTTTTTTGGCGCAGACTGATCAATGCGGGAAGCCTGCATAGAGATGTCATTTGCTTGGTGGTCAGTTTGTGAAGCTGATCAATGCGGGAAGCTTCTAAAATAATGTTGTTTATTGCCAGATTAGTCATAGCCATCCTTCGAGGGAGTGGTCTAGATTTTTGTTTAATAATGTTTGATAAGTTGGCCTGGCTGTCCTTCAAGGGATCAGTCTAGTAATACAGCAATGATAGTACAGCTGTCCTTCGAGGGAGCAGTCTATTTTTTTTATTTTGATATTGATATAGTGACCATGGATATGTTTTGACATCTTGATTTGTTTTTATAGAAATGTGAGTCATGGACAAGATTATAGAAGGTCAAGGGCTCCCTTTTATTAGGACAAAGCATCCATACATCATAAAAGGGTTATAGGAATTGTTAAGAGGAATAGGGTTGAAAGGAAGTAGGATTAAAGAGGACGGGGATTGCTCAAGGGACGAGCTCAAGTTAAGTGTCAAGTGGATGAATACTCGACTAGCAGTAGAACGGTCGCAGACGCAAGACATAAAAAAAGGGTTCAGGGTCTGATAAGTCCCTGGTGTATACAGGTGCATGATAAGGTCCGAGTCAATTAGGAGCAAACTTGCCCCATTTGCCTCTTTCCAGATTGGTCAGGTGTTGATTTATGAGTGGATGTGAAGTTGGTTGATATGGTTGCTGATTGGTCGAGCCAGGTTGAATGTTTTGATAAAAAGGTTGGGTTGGATGTTTGGTTGAGATCGGGTTAAATGTTTGGTTGCTGGTCTGGTTGAGGCTAAGTTGACAGAGTGATTGATATGTGGTCGAGACTGTGTTGAAAAATTGGTCAAAGTTTGGATGAAGGTTGAATTCCCCCAGCGGCTAGGGAGAATGTTTGATGGATTAGTTAAGGTTGATTGAGGTTTAGTGGTCAGATGGACTGTGTTGATGTCGAATAAAGGGGTTAAAGGCAGCGAAGGGACCCTAGTCTATCGTGGAGATCTTGATTTAGATGACGAGGTTGGAGAGGTATGGGTCAGTGTTGATAATTTGTCAAAGGGGTGGTCAAGAGGATCCTTGATAAGAAAGGAATCCTTTTTCCGGTGGTGACGAATGACAGCTTTAAGAGCGCAACAACGCTCGGTGTCATGTCCCGGAGTGTGATGATAATGACAGAATTTAGAGTTGTCGAACCAAGATGGCCTTGATCCGAGAGTTGATGAGTTGGGTGGTGTTGAAGGTTTGTTGATAACGTGGTCGAGAAGAGAGGTGTCATTCCCCAGACATTGGTGAACGACGACCTTGAGGGCATGACAATGCTCCGTGTCGTGCCCAGGCGTGCGATGATACGCACAAATGCGAGTGTCATCGAACCATGGTGGTTTTGGTTTGAGGGAGTGATATGGTCTAAGAGGCGGGAGATAGAGACGAGAGGACTGCAACAATTGCCGTAAGAGCAAGGCATATGAACCTGCTAATGGGTCAGGATGTTTTATTGTAGAGAGGGTTGGTGACATTGGTTTGGGAGGCGTAAGAGGCGTTGGTCGATGGTTTGAAAGAGGTATAAGTCTGACGGGTTGATAAAATAATGGAGGTGACTTACCTCTGTGAAGTATGGGAGTGAGAAGCACTCTGAGTAAAGTAGACAGATGTGGGCCCAAGATTGAAGGTAATGACGAAGATAGGGGAGGAGGCCTCCGGTGTGGTTTAGTAGCATTCTTTGGTTTGGGTTGAGGGCCACCTTTGTGTGAGGCGAGATTAGATGTGGGGCGAACACCAAGAGGTTTAATCTCTTTGGGCATGATGGACGCCTGCGCGGGTTTGGACTTAGATGTGGACGGTTTTTCTCTCAATGGAGAAGGGATTGAAGGTGTGGGCTCTTTAAGAGGAAAGAGCACCGGAGTAGTCATGGCTTCTGTGTGTTGTTGAGGAGTTGAAAAGGTATGATCGTCTATGGATAATAATAAGGATGAAGGCGAGGCAGCTGGTGTTGATGTGGTCAAGGCATCCTCCAATACAAGAGAGGTAGATGGAGGACTAGTGGGAGAAGAAAGTTCTTCGCCATGTGGAGGAGGTATAGGGGAAGAAAGGTCTTCCACCTGTGAAAGAGGTTGGTCAGGGATAAGAGAAAAGATAGTGTCGACCGTGTGTATATCATGGTCTTGAGGGTCATTGGTTATAGTTTGGACGTTGTCTTGAGTAGGCGGGTGATTAGAAAAGGGTTGCTTGAAAATTTAGAGGTTTTGGTTGGACGGTGCATTCGGGTTATCTAAAATAAGATTCACCTTGTCTAGCATGTCCTGGACGATGTTTTTAAAAGTTTGACAGTGATCTGTGTCATGGCCTTTGACACGGTGATAGTTGCAAAAGTGATTCTCCCTGTACCATGCAGGGATAGGTGTTGAGGGGTCGAATTGATGTGGTCGGATTGGAGGGAGATTGAGGACTCCCTGCTTGACGAGTTTATCCAAGACAGAGGCATATGACTCCCCAATTGGAGTGAATTGACACTGTATGGATTGACGTTGAAAATGTTTATTGATGTAGTCTAATGTTGAAGATGATGATCGGTTGGTTATTGTTGAAGATGATGGTCTAAAGATGACAGTGTTTGCCAACTCCTTGGATTGAGAGTGGGCAGAAGAAGGTCTGGAATAAGAATGGTCATTGGTTCTTGTGTTAGTGTTACACAATTTGACCTTATCTTCTTCAATGGTGCAGAGTTCAAGCTTTCGGGCCATGGTGAAGGCCTCGTCGAAAGTGTGCAATGTTTGAACCCGCAAGGTGGACGAGATATGACTGACACATGATCGGGAAAAGAGCTCAATGAGCTCGGGTTGAGGCAAGGAGAAGGAGAGCTGATTAATCAAGCTTCTCCAACGAGCGACAAAATTGGCTATTGATTCGTCGTCAAATTGCCTGATGGAGTAAAGGTCTGTGATCAAAACTTGTTTAGTGATATTGATTGAGAAATGGTCAATGAATAGTTGGGCGAGTTGAATGAATGAAAAGATAGAATGTCTGGCAAGAGAACTATACCAGTCAAGGGCAGGGCCAGAAAGTGACATAGGGA
This sequence comes from Torreya grandis, assembly GCA_037957365.1. NCBI lineage: Eukaryota > Viridiplantae > Streptophyta > Pinopsida > Cupressales > Taxaceae > Torreya > Torreya grandis. The sequence goes on along the minus strand of JARHVA010000371.1, from coordinate 2,136,769 downwards.
ACGTGCGTAGAAGTAACGCATCGTCGTGGGCAATAAGATAACAGGCATGTCTAAATGCCCGTAAATGTTGTTGTGGGTCTTCCTTACTCTGAAAGCGAGTGAATTTAGGAAGCTCCCAATGGTTAGGGTATGGTCGGATAGGGACAGAAGGGTGGATGGGCTCGTTGTAAATCTGATCATATGAAGAGATATTACTTAAACCGGAGATAGAAGCTTCGAGACTGAACATTTTATCCATCAGCATCTTGATAAGATCTGCTAATGGATTTGCGGGTTGAGCGCCCCCTAGGTTGTAAAGCGCTTGAAAGAGGTTAGAAGAGGCGTGCAACATAGTCGGTTGTACAATGTACGGATGACTAGTCGCAGGGGCAGAAGTAGAGGTTAAGGGTGGTTGCGTTATGAAGGTCGAAGGTATAGGCTGACTAGATACCGCCAAAGGAGGTTGTGTGACGGCATTGACAAAGGGCAAGGTAGGCACTCCTGCATATATAGGTGCAAGAGTGTGAGGGGTCAAGGCAATCAAGTTCTGATATGATGTAGAACTTGGTTGAATTGCAGGTGGTTGAGGGGGTAACGAAACCCTGGTGAAGGTTGGTTTAAAAATAGACGAGGAGACCAAACTTTGCGTATAGGCCATGGTCAGGTTAATGGTTGAGGCGAAAGGTTGAGTCGTAAAAGGTTGGGTGGCGAACGGTGTTGATGTCATCGCCACGTCGTCCGAAAGGTCCCGCATTGGTTTTCTCGCGAGATAGTTTTGGAGGGCTGCGGTATTGAGGTCCAAGAATCTTGAAAAATCTTGGTCCCCTTCTAGGATGATAGGCGTCTGGGTTGGAGATGGTCTAGTAGGAATTCTTTCGGTCTTCGAGTAGAACTCCATTATATGATTGTTTATAGACGGGGTAGGCGAAAGCGATTGATGGCTAGCGTGGTCAAGAAGAGCCTTGGTTTGACTACGTGTCAGAACCATTCAAGGAAAGAAAGAACGTCCTCACAAGCTCAAACAAGCAGATAAGAACTAAAAAAAAGATGAAGACACAAGCAGATCCTAAAACCCTAGAAGTAAATTTTTAGGATTATAGTGGCTTATGCCTTAGAATGTGTGTAGTGGAAGGTTGGTTTTGTGAGTCAGGTCCTAGAAGAAGCAGTCTATGGATGGTTTCGGGTTTTGTTATGGTGCTCAAAAAGTCTGTGTTAGGGTCTGGTACGCGGCCTGGTGCTAAGGAGCAAGCTCCCCTCACTTCACGATTCCAGTGGTTAGCTGGTTTCACTTAGCCAAAATATACCTCGCCTAGAGATTAGACTCCGCTAGAGAACGGAGTGGGCTTCCCCCTTGGTGATGAAATCCAAGTAGGGTCACCGGGACGGGTAAGGTATCCGCTGGGGGATGAAATCCCAGTCGGGCCTTGTCTCAGGTAAGTTAAAATGTTTGTTTTGTGTAGGTGGTTTGGTCGTGTAACATCAAGTGAACTAGATTAATTCAATATGCAGTTTAATTACTATGTGTGGTCTAAAAGATGCAGGCAATCAGAAATGAATGCAAAGTGTTTTAATGTCCAAGTCGAAATGTTTGTTCGTATGAAGACGAATGGAGAAAGAGTCGAAGAATATGAGTTTTAGCTAGTCTAGAAGTGCAAGAAAGAAAGAAATGTTCATTTTAGTTCTGCTTATGATGTCGTTTAAGAAGAGACGAAAGGAGGTGAAAAGGAAGAAACCTAATGCGCCTAAATGAACGAAAGAAAGAAAGAACCCAAAGAGGACCTAGGGTCCCACCAGGCGTGCCAGAATGTTTCTATGCAAAATTGCTTTCTACATTCAAAGAAGAAATAAAGAAACTAAAAGATGGCCAAGGCTAGAAGTACCTGATAAAGTCGTGCGCACCGAAATCAGACGTTGAAAGATTCTCCTCTTTTGCTGTGGAGGAATGACACCTGTGAAGAAAAGGCTAAAACACGGAAAAACGTTAGTCAAAGATATGGTGGGCTGTCAGGCGAACGCCCGATCTCGGAAGTACGAAGACTCCCTAGAAGGATATCAACCCACTGATAAAAAAGCAGAATATTGGACGAAAGTAGATAAATAATGATAGAAAATAAAAGAGCGTACCTGATATGCAGCACTGTTTTGCACAGTCACCGGCGTCGGTCTCTGTGGTGCCGGCGTTGGTTAGGTAAGGTGCCGACGTCGGTTTAGGTGCTGTCGTCGGTCGGGGTAGTGACCAGCGTCGGTAGGGGCAGGTTTTGGAAAAGGTCTGAACAGGGTCGGGACAGGGTCTGAGAGAGTCGGGACAGGTTCAGGGATGTAAACGAGGGATGCTGGGTCTGAACAGAGTCGGGATAGGGTCTGATAAGGTCAGGGTAGGGTTTTGGATAGAGTCGGGACAGGGTCTGGGAGAGTCGAGATAGGTCTGAACAGAGTCGGGACAGGTCTGAACAGAGTCGGGACAGGGTCTGGGAGAGTCGAGACAGGTCTAAACAGAGTCTGGGGGGGTTTTAGTCTGGACAGAGGTAGGGATGATAGAACTGATAAAGAATAACCAAGAAGAAATAAAACAAACAGAATAATACTTACCTGCCAGAAGACGCGATGAAAGCCATAGTTGGAGCCAGATTGAATGCGGATTGGTTGATGTCGAGAGTGGGTTGATGCTGAGAGTGTTGATGTCAGAGTTTGCAGGTTGATTGATTGCTCAGGTTTGATTGATCAGCGTTTCGAATGGTTGGATAGCGTTCGGGGGTCTCGTCTCAAATGGTTGGTGGAGGTTGATGAAGGCGGGGGACGGTTCCAGAGACGGTTCGTCAACCATTTCAGGAAACTGAATGATAACTGGTAACAGATAACGGGAAGGTGACCGACGTCGGCGACATCGGCCGGGTAAAGACCGTCATCGGCAGATGTATAATGGGGATAGAGTCTAGCTTTAGCTCTGTGCTCATTTTTACATGCTTCCAGGGTCAAGGTTGGTGGAACAAGTGATCGGCAAGGGTTCAATAGGCGAAGAAGAATAAGACGAGGAATGACCAGGGGAGTCGACATGATTTTGGTGTCTACATTTGCCCCTTTTTGTCTTGTTGGTTGTTCTGGACGAACTGCAAGACAAAAATAGGAGTGAGTGCCCCAGGTGAGGGATAAGGTTGATTTCGTCTTGTTGGTTGTTCGAATGAACTGCAAGACAAAATAGGAAGTGAAATGCCCCAAGTATGAATAAGGTATTCCCCCTCAAAGTAGGAGTCGAGGGAAGGGAACTGGGAATCAGGTGCTGGTTTGACAAAGAGCAGATGAAAAAGGAGTGAGGGTGAACGCTGCAAAGGTCGTGATTGCGCGCATACCACTGCACGAGATGGTCAGGCCAAAGTGTCACAGGTCAAGGGTCGAGGAGTGCCAAAATTGAAGTAACCGGGCCCCAGCATTTAGTCGTCTGCTGATCGGGTCACTCAATCTAAGCTGAAGCTCCAAATAGGTCATCACATTCCAGGTATCCCGGGCTCAAGAAGTGCTCCTAGAAATGCAAAAAAGTCACAAGTAGTGTGGATCAACCGGCTTGCGATCCTATACTTGTGAAGGGTCAAAAATAGTCTGCGGACAATTCTGCTAACCAGCCATGGAATAGCACACACGCAAAAACAACCAAGGCAACACACTGTCTTGGAAGCGGTCAAAGGTCGAAGGAGATAGGCATGATCTCCAATGGTCAGTGGTCAAGAGGATGGATGGACGGATGAAAGGATGCGGCCGAGCTAACCCCAGAAGACTCCATGTCAACTGAGTGCTGCCTACATAGCCCTGGTGATAGGGCCTCAGGCCGATGTAGTTCTCCCTAGAAGGGAGGAAGGGTCAAAGGGATGGAAATGGGTCATGATGAAGGGCAAGGTTATGGTTAAAAGAAGGTAAGAAGGTTTGTCCATCAGAGAGACGAACAAACAAGAATGGTCGAGCTAACCCCAGAAGACAGTCGTGTCATCTGAGTGCTGCCTACATAGCCCTGGTGATAAGGCCTCAGACCAATGTAGTTTAGACAAAGGGTCCGAGTGGTAGACAGGTGGTTAAAATAGTTGATAGATTGGTCATGGTTATGATGAAATGATGAGGGAAAAAAAGATGTTGCAGCCTTTTCCAAATGGTGTATTCTGCAACATTGGTTGAGGGGTTTTTCATCCCTAGCAATATTCCATATGCGTGATGGATGTATGCTAAAAATGAATTGAGGTCTATTTATGCTTCAGCAAGTATTGGTTTATGCTTAACATAAATTGTGGCGGGTTGATAGTTTCCATGTGTATTGGTGTCCATAGAAACTAGGGTGAATAGGCTAGGTCATGTTGATGGTCTGAAAAGAGAGTTGAGCGAAGTTGATTGACAAGTGATGAGGGTGAATGTGACCAAAGTGTAGAGAAAAGATGAAAGGCGAATTGCTCTTTCATTGACAAGGACCAAAAAGATAGCATAGATAGGGGTTATGAGAACCAAGAGCCCCATTCATGCGTGACGTCATTGACCATAGTTATGTTAGAGCGGTAATCGAATCACTTAGACATTAAAGTGAGCTCGAAGTCCCTTGAGCAGGTAATAGGAGGAGGAAAGAGGGTAACCCGTTTTAAGAGCAGAGATAACTTTGCCCCTTTTTATAGTAGACCCTGAGACAACTACAAGCCAAGTCCGTGACTCATTTTTTTTTTTTTTTTTTGGCGCAGACTGATCAATGCGGGAAGCCTGCATAGAGATGTCATTTGCTTGGTGGTCAGTTTGTGAAGCTGATCAATGCGGGAAGCTTCTAAAATAATGCTGTTTATTGCCAGATTAGTCATAGCCATCCTTCGAGGGAGTGGTCTAGATTTTTGTTTAATAATGTTTGATAAGTTGGCCTGGCTGTCCTTCAAGGGATCAGTCTAATAATACAGCAATGATAGTACAGCTGTCCTTCGAGGGAGCAGTCTATTTTTTTTATTTTGATATTGATATAGTGACCATGGATATGTTTTGACATCTTGATTTGTTTTTATAGAAATGTGAGTCATGGACAAGATTATAGAAGGTCAAGGGCTCCCTTTTATTAGGACAAAGCATCCATACATCATAAAAGGGTTATAGGAATTGTTAAGAGGAATAGGGTTGAAAGGAAGTAGGATTAAAGAGGACGGGGATTGCTCAAGGGACGAGCTCAAGTTAAGTGTCAAGTGGACGAATACTCGACTAGCAAAAGAAACGGTCGCAGACGCAAGACATAAAAAAAGGGTTCAGGGTCTGATAAGTCTCTGGTGTATACAGGTGCATGATAAGGTCCGAGTCAATTAGGAGCAAACTTGCCCCATTTGCCTCTTTCCAGATTGGTCAGGTGTTGATTTATGAGTGGATGTGAAGTTGGTTGATATGGTTGCTGATTGGTCGAGACAGGTTGAATGTTTTGATAAAAAGGTTGGGTTGGATGTTTGGTTGAGATCGGGTTAAATGTTTGGTTGCTGGTCTGGTTGAGGCTAAGTTGACAGAGTGATTGATATGTGGTCGAGACTGTGTTGAAAAATTCGTCGAAGTTTGGATGAAGGTTGAATTCCCCCAGCGGCTAGGGAGAATGTTTGACGGATTAGTTAAGGTCGATTGAGGTTTAGTGGTCAGATGGACTGTGTTGATGTCGAATAAAGGGGTTAAAGGCAGCGAAGGGACCCTAGTCTGTCGTGGAGATCCCGATTTAGATGACGAGGTTGGAGAGGTATGGGTCGGTGTTGATAATTTGTCAAAGGGGTGGTCAAGAGGATCCTTGATAAGAAAGGAATCCTTTTTTCGGTGGTGACGAATGACAGCTTTAAGAGCACAACAACGCTCAGTGTCATGTCCCGGAGTGTGATGATAATGACAGAATTTAGAGTTGTCGAACCAAGATGGCCTTGATCCGAGAGTTGATGAGTGGGGTGGTGTTGAAGGTTTGTTGATAATGTGGTCGAGAAGAGAGGTGTCATTCCCCAGACATTAGTGAACGACGACCTTGAGGGCATGACAATGCTCCGTGTCATGCCCAGGCGTGCGATGATACGCACAAATGCGAGTGTCATCGAACCATGGTGGTTTTGGTCTGAGGGAGTGATATGGTCTAAGAGGTGGGAGATAGAGACGAGAGGACTGCAACAATTGCCGTAAGAGCAAGGCATATGAACCTGCTAACGGGTCGGGATGTTTTATTGCAGAGAGGGTTGGTGACATTGGTTTTGGAGGTGTAAGAGGCGTTGGTCGATGGTTTGAAGGAGGTATAAGTCTGACGGGTTGATAAAATAATGGAGGTGACTTACCTCTATGAAGTATGGGAGTGAGAAGCACTCCGAGTAAAGTAGACGGATGTGGGCCCAAGATTGAAGGTAATGACGAAGATAGGGGAGGAGGCCTCCGGTGTGGTTTAGTAGCCTTCTTTGGTTTGGGTTGAGGGCCACCTTTGTGTGAGGCAATATTAGATGTGGGGCGAACACCAAGAGGTTTAATCTCTTTGGGCATGATAGACGCCTGCGCGGGTTTGGACTTAGATGTGGACGGTTTTTCTCTCAATGGAGAAGGGATTGAAGGTGTGGGCTCTTTAAGAGGAAAGAGCACCGGAGTAGTCATGGCTTCTGTGTGTTGTTGAGGAGTCGAAAAGGTATGATCGTCTATGGATAATAATAAGGATGAAGGCGAGGCAACTGGTGTTGATGTGGTCAAGGCGTCCTCCAATACAAGAGAGGTAGATGGAGGACTAGTGGGAGAAGAAAGTTCTTCGCCATGTGGAGGAGGTATAGGGGAAGAAAGGTCTTCCACCTGTGAAAGAGGTTGGTCAGGGATAAGAGAAAAGATAGTGTCGACCGTGTGTATATCATGGTCTTGAGGGTCATTGGTTATAGTTTGGACGTTGTCTTGAGTAGGCGGGTGATTAGAAAAGGGTTGCTTGAAAATGTCGAGGTTTTGGTTGGACGGTGCATTCGGGTTATCTAAAATAAGATTCCCCTTGTCTAGCATGTCCTGGACGATGTTTTTAAAAGTTTGACAGTGATCCGTGTCATGGCCTTTGACACGGTGATAGTTGCAAAAGTGATTCTCCCTGTACCATGCAGGGATAAGTGTTGAGGGGTCGAATTGATGTGGTCGGATTGGAGGGAGATTGAGGACTCCCTGCTTGATGAGTTTATCCAAGACAGAGGCATATGACTCCCCAATTGGAGTGAATTGACGCTGTATGGATTGACGTTGAAAATGTTTATTGATGTAGTCTAATGTTGAAGATGATGATCGGTTGGTTATTGTTGAAGATGATGGTCTAAAGATGACAGTGTTTGCCAACTCCTTGGATTGAGAGTGGGCAGAAGAAGGTCTGGAAGAAGAATGGTCATTGGTTCTTGTGTTAGTGTTACACAATTTGACCTTATCTTCTTCAATGGTGCGGAGTTCAAGCTTTCGGGCCATGGTGAAGGCCTCGTCGAAAGTGTGGAATGTTTGAACCCACAAGGTGGACGAGATATGACTGACACATGCTCAGGAAAAGAGCTCAATGAGCTCGGGTTGAGGCAAGGAGAAGGAGAGCTGATTAATCAAGCTTCTCCAACGAGCGACAAAATCGGCTATTGATTCGTCGTCAAATTGCCTGATGGAGTAAAGGTCTGTGATCGAAACTTGTTTAGTGATATTGATTGAGAAATGGTCAATGAATAGTTGGGCGAGTTGAATGAATGAAAAGATAGAATGTCTGGCAAGAGAACTATACCAGTCAAGGGCAGGGCCAGAAAGTGACATAGGGAACGTGTGTAGAAGTAACGCATCGTCGTGGGCAATAAGATAACAGGCATGTCTAAATGCCCGTAGATGTTGTTGTGGGTCTTCCTTACTCTGAAAGCGAGTGAATTTAGGAAGCTCCCAATGGTTAGGGTATGGTCGGATAGGGACAGAAGGGTGGATGGGCTCGTTGTAAATCTGATCATATGAAGAGATATTACTTGAACCGGAGATAGAAGCTTCGAGACTGAACATTTTATCCATCAGCATCTTGATAAGATCTGCTGACGGATTGGCGGGTTGAGCGCCCCCTAGGTTGTAAGGCACTTGAAAGAGGTTAGAGGAGACGTGCGACATAGTCGGTTGTACAATGTACGGATGACTAGTCGCAGGGGCAGAAGTAGAGGTTAAGGGTGGTTGCATTATGAAGGTCGAAGGTATAGGCTGACTAGATACCGCCAAAGGAGGTTGTGTGACGGCATTGACAAAGGGCGAGGTAGGCACTCCTGCATATATAGGCGCAAGAGTGTGAGGGGTCGAGGTAATCAAGTTCTGATATGATGTAGAACTTGGTTGAATTGCAGGTGGTTGAGGGGGTAACGAAACCCCGGTGAAGGTTGGTCTAAAAATAGACGAGGAGGCCGAACTTTGCGTATAGGCCATGGTCGGGTTAATGGTTGAGGTGAAAGGTTGAGTCATAAAAGGTTGGGTGGCAAACGGTGTTGATGTCGTCGCCACATCGTCCGAAAGGTCCCGCATTGGTTTTCTCGCGAGATAGTTTTGGAGGGCTGCGGTATTGAGGTCCAAGAATCTTGCAAAATCTTGGTCCCCTTCTAGGATGATAGGCGTCTGGGTTGGAGATGGTCTAGTAGGAATTATTTCGGTCTTCGAGTAGAACTCTATTATATGATTGTTTATAGACGGGGTAGGCGAAAGCGATTGATGGCTAGCGTGGTCAAGAAGAGCCTTGGTTTGACTACGTGTCAGAACCATTCAAGGCAAGAAAGAACGTCCTCACAAGCTCAAACAAGCAGATAAGAACTAAAAAAAAGATGAAGACACAAGCAGATCCTAAAACCCTAGAAGTAAATTTTTAGGATTATAGTGGCTTATGCCTTAGAATGTGTGTAGTGGAAGGTTGGTTTTGTGAGTCAGGTCCTAGAAGAAGCAGTCTATGGATGGTTTCGGATTTTGTTATGGTGCTCAAGAAGTCTGTGTTAGGGTCTGGTACGCGGCCTGGTGCTAAGGAGCAAGCTCCCCTCACTTCACGATTCCAGTGGTTAGCTGGTTTCGCTTAGCCAAAATATACCTCACCTAGAGATTAGACTCTGCCAGAGAACGGAGTGGGCTTCCCCCTTGGTGATGAAATCCAAGTAGGGTCACCGGGACGGGTAAGGTATCCGCTGGGGGATGAAATCCCAGTCGGGCCTTGTCTCAGGTAAGTTAAAATGTTTGTTTTGTGCAGGTGGTTTGGTCATGTAACATCAAGTGATCTAGATTAATTCAATATGCGGTTTAATTACTATGTGTGGTCTAAAAGATGCAGGCAATCAGAAATGAATGCAAAGTGTTTTAATGTCTAAGTTGAAATGTTTGTTCGTATGAAGACGAATGGAGAAAGAGTCGAAGAATATGAGTTTTAGCTAGTCTAGAAGTGCAAGAAAGAAAGAAATGTTCATTTTAGTTCTGCTTATGATGTCGTTTAAGAAGAGACGAAAGGAGGCGAAAAGGAAGAAACCTAATGCGCCTAAATGAATGAAAGAAAGAAAGAACCCAAGGAGGACCTAGGGTCCCACCGGGCGTGCCAGAATGTTTCTATGCAAAATTGCTTTCTACATTCAAAGAAGAAATAAAGAAACTAAAAGATGGTCAAGGCTAGAAGTACCTGATAAAGTCATGCGCACCGAAATCAGACGTTGAAAGATTCTCCTCTTTTGCTGTGGAGGAATGACACCTGGGAAGAAAAGGCTAAAACACGGAAAAACGTTAGTCAAAGATATGGTGGGCTGTCAGGCGAACGCCCGATCCCAGAAGTACGAAGACTCCCTAGAAGGATATCAACCCACTGATAAAAAAGCAGAATATTGGACGAAAGTAGATAAATAATGACAGAAATAAATGACAAAAAATAAAAGAGCGTACCTAATATGTAGCACTGTTCTGCACAATCGCCGGTGTCGGTCTCTGTGGTGCCGACGTCGATTAGGTAAGGTGCCGACATCGGTTTAGGTGCCGTCATCGGTCGGGGTAGTGACCGGCGTCGGTAGGGGCAGGTTCTGGAAAAGGTCTGAACAGGGTCAGGACAGGGTCTGAGAGAGTCGGGACAGGTTCAGGGATGTAAACGAGGGATGCTGGATCTGAACAGAGTCGGGACAGGGTCTGATAAGGTCAGGGTAGGGTTTTGGATAGAGTCGGGACAGGGTCTGGGAGAGTCGAGACAGGTCTGAACAGAGTCAGGACAGGTCTGAACAGAGTCGGGACAGGGTCTGGGAGAGTCGAGATAGGTCTGAACAGAGTCTGGGGGGGTTTTAGTCTGGACAGAGGTAGGGATGACAGAACTGATAAAGAATAACCAAGAAGAAATAAAACAAATAGAATAATACTTACCTGTCAGAAGACGCGATGAAAGCCATTGTTGGAGCCGGATTGAATGCAGATTGGTTGATGTCGAGAGTGGGTTGATGCTGAGAGTGTTGATGTCGGAGTTTGCAGGTTGATTGATTGCTCGGGTTCGATTGATCAGCGTTTTGAATGGTTGGATAGCATTTGGGGGTCTCATCTCGAATGGTTGGCAGAGGTTGATGAAGGCGGGGGACGGTTCCAGAGACGGTTCGTCAACCGTTTCGGGAAACTGAATGATAACTGGTAACGGATAACGGGAAGGTGACCGACGTCGGCAGGATTACCGACGTCAGCCGATAGGTGACCGACGTCGGAGACATCGGCCGGGTAAAGACCGTCGTTGGCAGATGTATAATGGGGATAAAGTCTAGCTTTAGCTCTGTGCTCATTTTTACATGCTGCCAGGGTCAAGGTTGGTGGAACAAGTGATCGGCAAGGGTTCAATAGGCGAAGAAGAATAAGACGAGGAATGACCAGGGGAGTCGACACGATTTTGGTGTCTACACTAACCATTCATGAGGTAGCATACATGAAAAAACAACCAAGGCAATGATGTCTTAGAAGTGGTCGGGGTCTGAGGAGATAGCCATGATCTCCATGGTCATTGGTCGAGGTGGATTGAGATGGATAATTGGTTGAATGAATGGGCAGACAAAAGAATATGGCTAAGCTAACCTCAGAAGACATCATGTGATCTAAGTGTTGCCTACATAGCCCTTGTGTGAAGGGCCTCAGGCCAATGTAGTTCTCCCTAAAAGGGAGGAATGGTTAAAGGTGGTTGATGGTCTTGGTCGAGGTCAAGTCATGGTCAAAGGTAAGATAGTTTGTCCATCAGGTAGACGAACAAATAAGGGTGGTCAAGCTAACCCCAAGAGATAGTTGTGTCATCTGAGTGCTGCCTACATAGCCCCGGTCTTAGGGCCTCAGACCAATGTAGTTCAGATGAATGGTCAAAATGATTGATGATTGGTTTTGGTCATGATGAAATGATGAGGGTAAGATGATGTTACAGCCTTTTCCATATTATGTGATGGTGTATTCTGTAACATTAGTTGAGATCTTTCATCCCTAGCAATTTTCCATATTCATAATGGTGTATGCTAAAAATGAATTGAGGTCATTTATGATTCAGCAAGTAACGGTTTATGCTTAACATAAATTGAGTCTTGGTCGATAGTTTCCATGTGTATTGGTGTCCATAGAAACTATGTGAAATGGACTATGTCATGTTGGTAGTCTAAAAATGTTTGGGTTGGTTTGGGTTTGGTTGGATAGATAATGATTTGGTTGGATGCATGACCAAGATGTAAAAAGTGAAAGGCGCGTTGCTCTTTCATTGACAAGGCCTATAATGATGGCACGGATAAGGGTTTTTAGAAACAAAAACTCCATTCATACATTACATCATTGACCAGTGGTTGTGTTAGAGAAGTAATTGAATCACTTGACGTTAAGTGAGCTCGAAATCACTTGAGTATGATAGGATTAATGTGATATGGAAGGAAGGGGGAACCCTTTCTGGTAGGAAAAACTTTTCCCCTTTTATAGGTGACCCCGAGAATGACTATAGACAAGTCCATGACTTTAAAGTTGTCAGTCAATTTTTTTTTTTTGAAGGCAGACTGATCGATGCGGGAAGTCTATGAGGGGATGATGTCTTGCTTTGTGGTCATGTTGTGAAGTTGATCGATGCGGGAAGCTTCAGAGATAATGATGTTTGTAGCAAGAGTTTAGTTATAGCCATCCTTTGAGGGAGTGGTCTATATTTTGCTTTATATATTTTTGATATGACTTTGGCCTAGCTGTCCTTCAAGGGAGCAGTCTAGTAAATACATCAATGATGATGTAGCTATCCTTCGAGGGAGAAGTCTACATTTATAGTTTTATGACCTTGGAATATGCATCCCACTTTTATATTTTTTTGATTTTTTTATTGACTAGACTTTTGGTCATGGACTTGAATATAGAGGTTTAGAGGGTTTCCTTTTTATTAGGACAAAGCAGTCATGCTTAACAAAAGGGGTGACTGATGTTTGCAGAGTTGAGGGTTGAAAAGGAATAGGAATGACAATGACAAGGATTTCTCAAGGGATCAAGCTCAAGTTAAACTTCAAGTGAATAATTACTTGACTAATAGTAGACTGGTCAAATATGCAAGGCATAAAGGGGCTCAAGTTTTGACAAAGTCCTGACCCATGCTTGTGTGTCATGATGTAAGGTCCGAGTCAATTAGGAGCAAACTTACCCCATTTGCTTCATTCCAAATTAGTCACATGTTGGGTGATGATGAAGAAGTTGGGTTGAGGTCATGATTAAAAAGGCTGGTTGACATTTGGTCGATGTTGGGTTGAAGTTGGTCAATGTTTAGTCAAAGTTTGGGGTTGAATGTTTGGTTAATGGTCGGTCAAATGTTTGGTTGAGGTTTGGTTGATGGTCTGGTTGAGGTCGGGTTGAATGTTTGGTCAAAGATAGGTTGAATGTTTGGTCGAGGTCAGGTCGATGCTTGTTTGGTTGAGGCATAGTCGAGGCTTGGTTGAGGCCTAGTCGAGGTTTAAGATTAAAAGATTGATTGATATTTGGTTGAGACTGGGTTGAAAGGTTGGTCGAGGCTTAGATGAAGGTTGAATTCCCCCAGCGATTAGGGAGAATGTTTGATAGATTGGTCAAGGTTAGTTAAGGCTTGGTGGTCAGATTGACTATGTTGATGTCGAATAAGGGGGTTAAAGGCAGCAAAGGGACCATAGTCTAGCATGGAGATCCCAGTTTAGGTGACGAGGTTTGAGAAGCATGGGTCGGTGTTGATGATTTGTCAAAGGGGTGGTCAAGAGGATCCTTGATGAGAAGGGTATCCTTTTTTTAGTGTTGATGAATGGCAACTTTAAGAGTGCAACAATGCTCAGTGTCATGTCCCAGAGTGTGATGATAATGGAAAAATTTAGAGTTGTCGAACCAAGATGGTCTTGATCCAAGAGTTGATGAGTGGGGTGGTGTTGAAGGTTGGTTGATAATGTGGTCAAGAAGAAGGGTGTCTTTCTCCAAGCATTGGTGAATGACAACCTTGAGGGCACAACAATGCTTAGTGTCATGCCCAGGCGTGTGATGATACGCACAAATTTGAGTGTCATCAAATGTAATATCCCTTCGAATATCAAAACAAAAGCTCTGAATTGCTTATCTGAATTTTTGTAAAATATCTTCAATTAGATAAATAAAAACACAGTATAAGCTCTTATTTATTTGCTCATAAGCTTACAATAGATATCCTCTGTCAAGTATACAAAAAAATTATTGAAAGTACGGCCTGAATAGCCTGAATATTCCATAAACTAGAAAAGAATTCTGAATCTGGTTCGTCTCGGCCTGCCATGTAAAATACACAGTCGCCGATGCCGGTTATACTGCCATCGTCGGTCGATCTGCAGTCGTTACTCCGCCGATGTCGGTAGTATGTCGACCGATGTCGGTCTCTATAAGTATCTATTCGCCGATGTCGGTACCTGTACTTCCTGTTGATGCGTACAGATTTTCACGGATCTGTACAGAATTCGTACGGCCGCTGATATAACACACCCTATATGCCTGATCCTGATCTATAGAATTATGGGCTGATATAAAAGATCTATATCTGGATAATTCTTGAATCAAAAACCCAAAATAAAGAAAATACCTGTAAACCCTTGTGATAGCTTCTGAGTGAAGTTATCTCTCAAATACCTGTAATACTATGATAACTTCTGGGTGAAGTTATCTCTTAATTCGGCAATAAATCGGCTGATCTTTCACAACCTCTGAATCGCACACAATGAAGAGTTGACGTTCTTCACTGCAATTGGAATCCTGGAACCCTTGGCTCAGTCTTCACAGAAGAATTTCTTAACAAGAATCAATATCAATAATAAGCATGCATACAAACTCTCTTCCATGAGAGATTCTTATACACCTCCAAAGGTGTGCTTGCTAAAATTAGATTCCCTTAAATTAGACTGGGGCTTCCTTAATTTAGAACTAGGGTCTTAAAATTAGACCAATTCTTAAATTAGAATGAGGATCCTAAAATTAGACCCAATAATAAATAATTAATAATTAATAATTAATTAAAATTGGACCAAATAATTAATATTTGATTAAATCAATCAAATATTAATATCTCCTTTAATTCATGTCCTAAAGAGCCCAAACGAAAGCCAAGCCCAGCTCCATCAAGACCCTCTATCCACCTCATCAGCCTACGAGGGTTGCATAATAGGCTAATCATCTACTCTGCACATGTCGACTAGAAAGGGGACATGACAATCCGCCCCTCCTGAAATTGCTTGCCCTCAAGCAATCGTTGAATACCCAGATCCCAAATGAAGTCTCGATCTACAGTGCTGTCAACCAACACAAACTCCAGGCCCTGTCCATCACCACTCTCATCCAATGGCGTCACATCACCTCTGTCTCCTGTACGCATATCGTCATCAACATGTGACCCCCCTGTAAAAGAAAGCTGAGCCTCTACCACATGTGTTGACTCTTGAACTGAACTCACCTCAAGACAAAGCTCGTCCTCATATCTCTCCTGTGTTGGTGCCAATGTGCCCTCATCATCTCACTCTATCATGTCATGTAGTATAGGCATCTCCATCCGATGAAAAAACATATGCTTGAAGCTGCTGCCCCGTATTGCCTTAAGAATATGTGTTTTCCCATCAACCTGAAAACGAACCTCCATATCTTTGAGATGAAGAGTAACTTCCTCAAATGAATGAAGCCACTTCATACCCAAGACTAATTCTATGTCCCCCATGTTCACTACAAAATAATTAGCCTTGAACTCATAGTTGTTCAAGCGCAATGGGAGATCTCTAATCATGCGCTCACACCTAAGAGTGTGACCATCGGCTACCTTAACTCTAATCCCCTCAAAATCTTCGGTAGTGAGTCCACGCTCCTCCACCAATCTGGCATCTATGAAATTATGTGTAGCTCCTGTATCAAGAAGGGTGGTAACCTTCTGCCCTACCAAAACTCCACGGAGTCTGAATGACTCATCTGACTGAATGCTGGATAGGCGTGCCTCCTGTATATGAATCTCTAAATCTGCCTCTGCCTTAGGCTCTGAAGCCTCTGCCTCGTCAGAACTACCCTGCTGTTCGGAATCTTCTGATTCCACATCCTCATAATATGCCCACATCACACGATTTGCTTTGCCCTTAGGCCTCAAAGGGCAATCGTGATGGATATCATATGGACCTTTGCAGTATAAGCAAAGCTTCCTCCTGCGTAGATCATTAAGTGCCTCACGATCCAAAGGTGGTGCTGCTGGATTGGCCTTTGAATCATTTTTAACCCCAGATTTATCTATGTTAAAATCTGGTCTCTCTGTATCCCCGTTGGAGTGCTTATGGTCTCTAGATGAAGAAGTACCTCTGGAGTTAGATCTACTTGATGGGGCTGCCATCTCCATACTGCGCGCCTTCTTCATAGCTTCCTATAATGAAGGAGGATCAAAGCCTTTGATCCAACCTCTCAATGGTTCTGTCAATCCCTCCATGAAGAGTACTACTAGTCGCCTCTCTGAAATGTTAGGAACCATGACTGATAACTTCTGGAAGTCACCAATGTATGACTCTAGACTGCCGCTTTGGCGCAACTGTGCCAACTCTCGGAAATAGGACTCTGGATCCCTCCTGTCAAAATGCTCTACCAGCCTATCCACAAACTCCTGATATGATGTGATCCGATCATGATGGAGTGTCACCATCCCGTGGTGCCACCAATCGTGAGCTACTCCCTCAAGATGTAGTGTCGCATATCTGATAACATCTTCCTCACCCATTGGCCGCAATGTGAGAAATGTATCCAGCTTACTAACCCAGGCCTGTGCTGTCACCTTACCACTACCGTCAAATGTCGCTAGTGTGAGTCTACTCGTATCATGCTTCAGATCATTATTCTGGGGTCTTGGTCTCCCATTCTGTCGACCTCGGTAATGTTCTTTCCTTTGTGTGAGGAATCGATCAAAAGTAATCATCTCCTTGACCACAGGTGGTAATGACTCCCACTCGTCAGTTGCTGCCCTAAATGTGTCTATAAATTCCTCCTCATGCTCTTCACCTGCTATCACCTCCTCTGCTTCCTGTCTCACAAAGATAGGCCTAGTAGGCCTATTCGCTGTACGAGAAACAGTCCCATGGCCTCTCTGTGATCCTGCATCACTCTTGACATCTTCACGGTGTGGGGAATGTCTCCTCGGAGAACCCAATCTTGGCAGTGCTGCTGCCAACTGTTGTAATACCTGGTTATTCTGCCTTTGTCCTTCTCATAGTTCTCTAAGAGCAATCAAAACCTATAGATCATCTTGATCTCTCAGATGGTGAGGAATACGGGCCCTACCAATATCGTCACCCATGTCTTCCGGTGGTTGTTCTAGAATTTGAGTACCTTCAAGTAAAGCTTTACTGCGTGTGTAATACCCATGTGGTCGCAACTCTTGTGGCTGCATAAAATTTCTAAACCCTTAGGATGGCAGGATTTAGCTCTGATACCACTGTAATATCCCTTCGAATATCAAAACAAAAGCTCTGAAATTGCTTATCTGAATTTCTGCAAAATATCTTCAATTAGATAAATAAAACACAGTATAAGCTCTTATTTATTTGCTCATAAGCTTACAATAGAGATCCTCTGTCAAGTATACAAAAATTTATCGAAAGTACGGCCTGAATAGCCTGAAAATTCTGTAAACTGGAAAAGAATTCTGAATCTGGTTCGTCTCGGCCTGCCGTGTAAAATACACAGTCGCCGACGCCAGTTATACTGCCATCGTCAGTCGATCTGCAGTCATTAATCCGCCGATGTCGGTAGTATGTCGACCGATGTCGGTCTCTGTAAGTATCTGTTCGCTGATGTCGGTACCTGTACTTCCTGTTGATGCGTATGGATTTTTCATGGATCTGTACGGAATTCATACGGCCGCTGATATAACACACCCTGTATGCCTGATCCTGATCTGTAGAATTATGGGCTGATACAAAAGATCTATATTTGGATAATTCTTGAATCAAAAACCCAAAATAAAGAAAATACCTGTAAACCCTTGTGATAGCTTCTGAGTGAAGTTATCTCTCAAATACCTGTAATACTATGATAACTTCTGGGTGAAGTTATCTCTCAATTCGGCAATAGATCGGCTGATCTTTCACAACCTCTGAATCGCACACAATGAAGAGTTGACGTTCTTCATTGCAATTGGAATCCTGGAACCCTTGGCTCAGTCTTCACAGAAGAATTTCTTAACAAGAATCAATATCAATAATAAGCATGGATACAAACTCTCTCTCATGAGAGATTCTTATACACCTCCAAAGGTGTGCTTGCTAAAATTAGACTCCCTTAAATTAGACTTCCTTAAATTAGAACTAGGGTCTTAAAATTAGACCAAGTCTTAATTTAGAATTTGCATCCTCAAATTAGACCAAATCATTAATAATTAATAATTAATTAATAATTAATAATTAATTAAAATTAGTTCAAATAATTAATATTTGATTAAATCAATCAAATATTAATATCTCCCTTAATTCATGCCCGAAAGTGCCCGAACAAATTCCAACCCATCTCTATCAAGACCCTCTATCCATCCTATCAGCCTACGAGGGTCGCATAATAGGCTAATCATCCACTCGAAATATGTCAACTAGAAGGGGACATGACAGTCCGCCCCTCCTGAAATTGCTTGCCCTCAAGCAATCTCAACTCTGGATGCTGTAGAATATCTTCGCTTTCCCATGTCGCATCCTCAACTGGAAAATCTTTCCACTTTACCAAATATTCCCTGATAGTCCTTCGACGCAACTGTCTCTCTCTAGATTCCAAGATGGACTCAGGTACTAAGATCAATTTTCCCTCATCATCTAAGGGAGGTAAAACTGTAGAAGGTATCACACGGTGTCCTAACGCCTTTTTGAGGCGTGATACATGAAAGACATTGTGTACCTTGCTCTCTGTAGGAAGCTCTAGCTCATAAGCCATCTCTCCAACGCGTCTTAGGATCTGGAAAGGACCGTAGTATCGTGGCTTAAGCTTCTCTGCTCCACTCTTCTTAAGAGTAGACTGTCGGTAAGGCTGCAGCATAAGATAGACCATGTCACCTACCTCAAAAGATCTCTCAGTCCTCCACTGATCTGCATACTGCTTCTGTTGATTCTGTGCCTTAGCAATATTCTCCTTGAGAGTCCTCATAATATCCTGACTCTCCTGCAATAGGTTCCCAGCACTCGGCACTCTACTGTCACTCAGTAGGAAATCTAGAAAACTCGGTGACTCATACCCGTACAATGCCATAAAAGGAGACATCTGAATGGTCATGTGGAAAGTCGTATTATAACAATACTCGCATAGATGAATCCACTTGACCCAAGCTTTTTGCTGCCCTGCAATGTAGTTCCTGAGGTAGCCCTCCACCCATTTGTTTACGATCTCCGTCTGTCCATCAGTCTATGGGTGGTGGCTGGTGCTAGGTGTAAGCTCAGTCCCACAAAGTCAGAACACCTCCTGCCAGAAGTGACTCAGGAACTGACTATCCCTGTCGCTCACTATGCTCCGAGGTAAGCCATGCAGTCGGAATACCTCTCAGAAGAAAACCTCTGCTACCTGTGTAGCTGTATGTGTGGTGGTAATCGAAAAGAAGTGAGCATACTTCGTTAACCGATCCACAACTACATATATGCAATCTCGTCCTTGGGCTTTAGGCAAGCCCGTAATGAAATCCATCGACAAACACTCCCACTTCCTATCAGGAATTGGAAGTGGCTGCAACAATCCTGCTGGGTACGTGTTCTCCTGCTTGTTCTGCTGACAAACAGGGCACTCACACACATACTGAAAAACATATGCTTGAAGCTGCTGCCCCGTATTGCCTTAAGAATATGTGTTTTCCCATCAACCTAAAAATGAACCATGACTGATAACTTCTAGAAGTCACCAATGTATGACTCTAGACTGCCGCTTTGGCGCAACTGTGCCAACTCTCAGAAATAGGACTCTGGATCCCTCCTATCAAAACGCTCTACCAGCCTATCCACAAACTCCTGATATGATGTGATCCGATCATGATGGAGTGTCACCATCCCGTGGTGCCACCAATCGTGAGCTACTCCCTCAAGATGTAGTGTCGCATATCTGATAGCATCTTCCTCACCCATTGGCCGCAATGTGAGAAATGTATCCAGCTTACTAACCCAGGCCTGTGCTATCACCTTACCACTACCGTCAAATGTCGCTAGTGTGAGCCTACTCGTAGCATGCTTCAGATCATTGTTCTGGGGTCTTGGTCTCCCATTCTGTCAACCTTGGTAATGTTCTTTCCTTTGTGTGAGGAATCGATCAAAAGTAATCATCTCCTTGACCACAGGTGGTAATGACTCCCACTCGTCAGTTGCTGCCCTAAATGTGTCTATAAATTCCTCCTCATGCTCTTCACCTACTATCACCTCCTCTGCTTCCTGTCTCACAAAGATAGGCCTAGTAGGCCTATTCGCTGTACGAGAAATAGTCCCATGGCCTCTTTGTGATCCTGCATCACTCCTGACATCTTCACGGTGTGGGGAATGTCTCCTCGGAGAACCCAATCTTGGCAGTGCTGCTACCAACTATTGTAATACCTGTTTATTCTACCTTTGTCCTTCTCATAGTTCTCTAAGAGCAAGCAAAACCTCTGGATCATCTTGATCTCTCAGATGGTGAGGAATACGGGCCCTACCAATATCGTCACCCATGTCTTCTGGCGGTTGTTCTAGAATTTGAGTACCTTCAAGTAAAGCTTTACTGTGTGTGTAATACCCATGTGGTCGCAACTCTTGTGGCTGCATAAAATTTCTAAACCCTCAGGATGGCAGGATTTAGCTCTGATACCACTGTAATATCCCTTCGAATATCAAAACAAAAGCTCTGAATTGCTTATCTGAATTTCTGCAAAATATCTTCAATTAGATAAATAAAAACACAGTATAAGCTCTTATTTATTTGCTCATAAGCTTACAATAGAGATCCTCTGTCAAGTATACAAAAAAATTATTGAAAGTACGGCCTGAATAGCCTGAATATTCCGTAAACTGGAAAAGAATTCTGAATCTGGTTCGTCTCAGCCTGTCATGTAAAATACACAGTCGCCGACGCCGGTTATACTGCCGTCGTCGGTCGATCTGCAGTCGTTACTCCGCCGATGTCGGTAGTATGTCGACCGATGTTGGTCTTTGTAAGTATCTATTCGCCGATGTCGGTACCTGTACTTCCTATTGATGCGTATGGATTTTCACGGATCTGTACGGAATTCGTACGGCCGCTGATATAACACACCCTGTATGCCTGATCCTGATCTGTAGAATTATGGGCTGATACAAAAGATCTATATCTGGATAATTCTTGAATCAAAAACCCAAAATAAAGAAAATACCTGTAAACCCTTGTGATAGCTTCTGAGTGAAGTTATCTCTCAAATACCTGTAATACTATGATAACTTCTGGGTGAAGTTATCTCTCAATTCGGCAATAAATCGGCTGATCTTTTACAACCTCTAAATCGCACACAATGAAGAGTTGACGTTCTTCACTGCAATTGGAATCCTGGAACCCTTGGCTCAGTCTTCACAGAATAATTTCTTAACAAGAATCAATATCAATAATAAGCATGCATACAAACTCTCTTCCATGAGAGATTCTTATACACCTCTAAAGGTGTGCTTGCTAAAATTAGATTCCCTTAAATTAGACTGGGGCTTCCTTAATTTAGAACTAGGGTCTTAAAATTAGACCAATTCTTAAATTAGAATGAGGATCCTAAAATTAGACCCAATAATAAATAATTAATAATTAATTAAAACTAGACCAAATAATTAATATTTGATTAAATCAATCAAATATTAATATCTCCTTTAATTCATGTCCTAAAGAGCCCAAACGAAAGCCAAGCCCAGCTCCATCAAGACCCTCTATCCACCTCATCAGCCTACGAGGGTCGCATAATAGGCTAATCATCTACTCTGCACATGTCAACTAGAAAGGGGACATGACATCAAATTAGGGCAGTTTTGGTCCGAGGGATTGATATGGTTTAAGAGGTAGGAGATTGATGCGAGAAGACTGCAATAATTTCCATAACAGTAGGGCATAAGAACTTGCTAATGGGTCTATGTGTCTTGTTGTAGTTGGAATTGATGACTTTGGTTTGAGAGGCGTAAGAGGCATTAGTCGTACCATCATTTTTGTGGGTGGTGTAGCCACACACGTAGATGGCACTTTGGAGGTGATAGGTGTTGGATGTTTTGAAGGAAATATATGTCTAATGGGTTGAGGGGATAATGGAGGTGACTTGCCTCTATGCAGTATGGGACTGGGAAGCACTCCTATTAAAGTGGATAGATGTGGGCCCAAAATTGAAGGTAATGATGAAGGTGGGGGAGGAGTCCTCCAGTGTGGTTTAGTGGCCTTGTTTGATTTGGGTTGAGGGCCACCATTGTGTGAGGCGAGGTTAGATACAGGTTCAGGTTCATATGTGGATGGCGGTGAGTGAGATGTAGCAATCTCAGGCAAAAGACAAGAGGAAACCATGACTGGGTCTTCCTCAATCAAAATGGGTGAAGAGACTGGTTCTTCTCTTGGTGGAGAAGAAATAGGAGAGTGCAGCTCCTTAAGAGGGTAGAGGGTAGGAATGATCGTGACCTCTACTTGTGGTTGAGAAGTAGGCAAAGTAGGGTCCTCCATTGGTGGGAGGAAGGATGAATGTGGGCTTAATGGCATAGGCATGGTCAAGGTGCCCTCCAATATGAGAGAGGTTGATGGAGGACTAACAGGAGAAGAGGATTCTTCTACCTATGGAAGAGGTTGGTCAGGGATAAGAGGCGAGATATTGTTGATCGTGTGTATGTCATGCTCGTGGGAGCTATCGGCCATGGTCTGGACATTGTTTTGATTAGGAGGATGGTTAGGAAAAGGTTGTTTGAAGATGTCTAGGTGTTGGTTGGGTGGGGCATTTAGGTTGTCCAAGATGAGATCACCCTTGTCTATCATGTCTTGAATGATGTTTTTGACAGTTTGACAGTTGTCTGTGTCATGGCCTCTGACACGGTGATAGTTGTAGAAGTCATTCTCCCTGTACCATGTAGGGATAGGTGTTGAGGGGTCAAATTGAAGTGGTCAGATTGAAGGGAGATTGAGGATCCCCTGCTTGACAAGTTTATCTAAGACAGAAGCATATGACTCTCCAATTGGAGTGTATTGATGCTGTATGGATCATCGTTGGAAGTGTTTATTGATGTAGTCTAATGTTAAAAATTGAGGTCAATTAGTTGTTGTTAAAGATGATGGTCTAAAGATGACAGTGTTGGCTGACCCCTTGGACTGGGAGTGGGTAGAAGAAGGTTTGGATGAAGAAGGGTCATTATATTTTGCATTGTTATTACACAATTTAACCTTATTTTTGTCGATGGCACATAGTTCAAGCTTTCTTGCCATGGTGAAAGCTTCATCAAAGGAGTGGAATGTTTGAATCTGTAAGGTGGAAGAGATGTGCCTAGCACATGCTAGAGAAAAGAGCTTGATGAGCTCAGGTTGAGGCAAGGAGAAGGAGAGCTGGTTAATCAAGCCTCTCCAACGAGCGACAAAATCGACTATTGATTCATTATCAAATTGCCTGATGGAGTAGAGGTCTGTGATTGAGACTTGTTTGGTGATATTGATAGAAAAATGGTTGAGAAATAATTGGGTGAGTTGATTGAATGAGAAGATATAATGTCTGGTAAGAGAGCTATACCAGTCAAGGGTGGGGCCAGAAAGTGACATGGGGAACGTGCGTAGAAGTAACGCATCATCATGGGCTATGAGATAACAAGCACATATGAATGCTCAAAGATGTTGTTGTGGGTCCTCCTTACTCTAAAAGAAATTAAATATAAGGAGTTCCCACTAGTTAGGATAAGGTCAGATGGGCACAGAAGGATGAATGGGTTCATTGCAAATTTGCTCATATGATAGAGCATTGCTTGAACCAGAGATAGAGGTCTCGAGACTAGACATTTTGTCCATCAGCATTTTGATTATGTCTACTGATGGATTGGCAGGTGGGGCACCCCCTAGGTTGTAGGGTACCTAGAAGGTGGTTGAAGAGGCATATGACGTACTTGGTTGTGCTTGTGTGGGTGCAACATATGGGTAGTGCATCATAGGGATAGATGTCGTGGTCAAAGGGGCTTGTGCCATGAAGTTGGAGGACACAAGTTGACTAGATACTGCCAGAGGTGGTTGAGTGGTAGCACTAGTAAAAGGATAGGTTGTCACTCCTGCGTGTATAGGTGCAAGAGTGGGTGAGGTTGAGACAATCAAGTTCTGGTATGGTGTAGAACTTGGTTGAATTTTGTGTAGTTGAGGGTGTAATGACACCCCGATGGAAGCAGGTTCGAAAATAGATGGGTAGGCCAAACTTTGCATATTGGCCATGGTCGAGTGACTAGTCGAGACAATAGGCTGAGTCATGATGGGTTAGGTAGTGGATGACGTCGATGTTATTGCCACTGCACCTAAAAGGTCCCACATTTGGTTTCTTGCAAGATAGTTTTAGAGGGCTTTGACATTGAGGTCCAAGAATCTTTTTAAATCTTGGTCCCCTTCAGGGACAATGGGGGTCTAAGTTGGGGTCGATTGAGTAGGATTTCTTTCGGTCTCCGAGTGGAACTCCATTAAAGGACTGGTTATGGATGGGGAAGGTGGAAGCGGTTGATGCCTCGCTTGGTCAAGAACAGCCTTGGTTTGACTGCGTGTCAAAACCATTCAAGGCAAGAAGGGTTAGGTTTTAGGAACTATGTTTTTTCAGTTTTAAAAAAAAATGTGGTTTTTGGTAGAAAAAGGGTCAAGTTTTAGGCTGTTTTTTTGAAAAAAAGGACTGTGACAATGATCAACATTGGTTGAAAAATTGATGTCGGTGAGAACACATGGCCAATGTCGGTCACATAACTGATGCTGGTGAGGTAAGGTTGCCGACGTCGATGGTAAAATTGATGCTAGTGACTATGGTTTCTAGAAACTTAGAAGATTTGAGAGTTTCTTGGAGAAAAGGAAGGAAATGTCCTCACTAGCTCAAAAAATAGATAGGAACAAAAAAATAGATGGAGATAGGCAGACCCTAAGCATTAAATCCTAAGAATCAACTTTTAGAATCTTGTGGCTTATGCCTTAAAGTGATGTTTGGGAGGTTGGCTTGTAGAACAGGTCCTAGAAGGGGTAGACTATGGATGGTTTTAGGTTTGTTTAGGTGCTCAAGAGTCTGTATTAGGTTCGGTACATGGCTTGGTGCTAAGGAGCAAGCTCCCCTCACTTCATGAGCCCAGTGATAAGCTGGTCTCACTTAGCCAAAATATACCTTCCCTAGAGATTATCCTCTGCCAGAGAACAGAGTGGGCTTTCCCCTTGGTGGTGAAATCAAAGTGGGATTGTCGGGATGGGTAAGGTATCTGCTGGGTGATGAAATCCCAGTCGGGCCTTGTCTCAGGTAAGTTTGATGTTTGATTTGTGTAAGTGGTTTGGATGTGTAACATAAGTGTGATTAATTCATGATGTGGTTTAATTACTAGATGTGAGAGCTAATAATGCAAGCAAGTAGAAATGAAGTGCAAAATATTTTAAGCCCAAGTCGAAATGTGTCGTTCGTATGAAAACAAGTTGAGAAAGGGTTGAAGAGTATGAGTTTGACTAGTCTAAGATGCAAGAAAAGAAAGAAGATTTCTTTTTAATCCTTCTTATGATGTCTTTTGGAATAGATAGAAGGAAGAGGTGAAAAGGAGAAACCTAATGCACCCTATATGAATAGAAAGAAAAGAACCCAAGGAAGACCCTAGGGTCCCACCGGGCGTGCTAGAATGTTTCTATATGATTTTCACTTTCACATTCAAGAAGGAAATGAGAAACTAAGAAGAAATGGTCTAAGGCTTGTATGTACCTGGATGAAGTCTACACACCGTAATCTAGACGTTGTGAGAACTCCTCTTTGGTTGTGGAGGATGACACCTTCAGAAGAAAGAGACTAAAACAAAGAAGGTGTTAGATGAGGAGATGGTGGGCTGCCAATCAAAAGCTTGATCCCAAAATCAAAATCTTGAGGGATGTCAACCCAATGACTGATAAAAATAATGTCTGATAAAAGGCAGAATGATAAAAGACTGAAATGATTAAAGACTGAAAAGGAAATGGAAGCAAATGCTTACTTGAATACTGTTGTTGGCCTGGTCATAGTCACCAACGTCGGTTAGTCTACCGACATCGATTGTCAAGGTCTACCGACGTCGGTTAGTCTGCCAACGTCGGTTGGGGTAGTGGTCTCTGCAGCTAGTGTCGATCAGGGTAGTAGTCTTTGGACAAGGTCTGGTCAGGTCTAGATGGGTTTATGGTCTATGGACAGGTCTGTGGTCTATTTGGGAGTCTGTAAAATGACTTGAGGTGTCTGTGCAGAGGTCTTGGGTAATAGACAGAATGTCAAAAAGGGACAGAGTGATAGAGGAGGCCAATAGAGAGATAAGGATTCAGGTCTGGTTTGGAAGTGTTGAATGGGAGCTAACAGCTAATACATTTCTAGATTATTGAAATGAAATAAAGAAACATTCTTAGCTCATACCTGCTGAAGAAGAAATGTTGCTGATGGGTTGTGCCTATTACTGGTGCTACTGGTGTGAAGGCCCTATTGCTGGTGATGGCTGATGTAGAGTCCCTATTGTTTCTACTGGAGCAAAAGCCCTATGAGAGAGAGAGAGTGAGAGGTCTGGTGGATTAAAGACTAGAATATTGACTGATTGTTGAAGGTTGAAAGGCGGAAGATTGAAAGAACCCAAAATGAGATTGGAAAACTGGATTGAAATTTTGAAGAGTCAGATCCGCATTTTGGATACAGAACGTAGTCTTGAAGTCTACCAACACTGGCAAAACCACTGACATTGGTTGAATACTAACCGATGTCGGTAGCTGTAGAATGGGGACAGAGGCTAATTTTAGCCCTCTACCCATTCTTACAAGTTGCCATGGTCAAGGTTTATGGGAAAACGGTCGAGAGGGGTTTAAATGAGGCATGGGAGAATGAAATGGGGGTCATGAATGGGGTTTAGGTCATTAAGGCATGGGAGGAATGAAGAGAATCCAAGGGAGGGGATCCTAGGGTGGTGGGGTGTCAAGGGTGAGATGGCAAGGGGAGAGAAAGAATTATTAATTCAAAATAAGATAATTATTTTAAATTAATAAGACATAGGTTAGGAGTGGTTAAGGACCAAGGGGGAGTAGACCAATGGAGTAGACATGATTTCGGTGTCTACAGGATGTTTATAATTGATATTTAACTAATAGACATACATTGTTGATTAGACAATTTTTATGATTGTAAAGGCATATTGGTCTACGACTGTTGAGGTATACTTGTCACTACTTATAAAGGTGGAAAATTTGGAACCCTTATTAATGTGGCATAGTGTTCTGCTTTTACTGTGGTGGTGAACTAGACTGTGCCTATTATTTTGTAATGTTAGTCATCACTTTTTAAGGTAGATTAACATTCATAAATTTTTATTAAGGAAATGAACTAGTTGGTGTTTGACTACTTAATCCTTATGGTTGTGTACATGAATAAGTAGCTAGTTAAGGATTAGAAATAAATTACTATGGTTGGGATATAAGAGTTCCTTTCCCCTACTTTTTTTAACCACTCATGGTATTAAATAAAGGCACTTATTGATTTAGACTATTTTTTGGTGTAGTTAAACCACTTTGGCCTAGATTGGAAAACACTTGCATGTTACCCACCTTGTTTGGCACATTATTCTATGTAGAAGTAATAGTCACTTCTTAAATAACTAGGATATTGGATATGTCACTGACTAAAGTGATTTTCACAAATAGGTCTATACCTAGATTATCTTAACTTGTTAATTCAATTAATACTCCTATTGAAGGATATAACTTTATGAGTGGAGCATTTGACATGGTCATGGTATTAAAATTATGTGATAGATTTAAATAGGTTTGATATGTTTGTTACATTTGTATAAAATGGTCCTCCATGAGGTCCTTTCCTTTGATAAACATATTTGGGTCTTGATATGACAACAATACATGTTCTTGAGGATTTATAGTAGATACCTATTCAATGGTTTAGGTATAAGGTATGCTAAGAGGCACTCTAACTAAACTAGGAAAATTTTCATGGGGTAATTCTACTATAAACTTAGCCCCTACCTTCATAGTTCTAACTAAAACCTCATCCTTGTTTTCAAAAAAGTGACGATAAAAAAAATAAGGATCATATGTCGATGTCATAATAACATAAATATAATTATTATCGAGCTTGGTTTATAACTAATGGTATGATATCAAGATTTTACATGGTTTACTCTTGGTCCTATCTAAATATGGAGGTGTGTTAACTAAATAATGGGCTAATGGGTCTTGAATTTGTACCCCGGATTGATCAGTGTAAGGAGGATAAGGATCCATCTCACAAACTACATTGTCAATATAGGGGTCTTGAATAAAGTCCTCTTATGTGACCACATTATCATAACCTAGATTATATATGGCTCCACTACGAGTATAACAAGACATATCCAAATCAATGGATAACATTATATGAATAAGGCTTAGAGTTATACAAACTCTTAAAAATAAATTCTAAAATATAAATGGTCCTAATTTGGTCTAATTTGGTCTCAAAATGGAGTTGTATCTCTAGAATGGTGTAATGTCAAAATTGGTCTAAAATAGTCTAATGTCAAATGTCTTATACAAATGGTTAAGTGGATGAATAAAATCAAATGCCAAACTTAGGTAAAAAGTGTTTCAAACAATGTTAACCTAGGTATATAAATTAAAAAGGTTGTTAGGTCATTGAAATAAGGCACAAAGTTAGGCTTAAAATAACTATGTCTAAGAAAAAGAGGTAATTGCTAGGAATCTTGGAAACATAACAAAATATCTAGACTTAAAAAGGGAAATAACTAGGTCTTTTGGGAACAAGGTTTAAAAGATAGACTTTAAAACAACAAGGTCTATAAAGGCAAGAGAATAGGCCAACAAATTTGAAACACTTTGACTCAAACTATGTATTTAGATTTAAACATAAACTTGATCATTTGGTAAGAGACATTGGACCTTAGGAACATGAAAGGTAGACCTGTTATCTAATTTTGACCTACATACAAAGATTCTTCCTAAACAGATGAGATGAAGAGAGTTCTAGATGGAATGAGTTGTCTAACTATCACATATTTCATGTAAATCTTTTGAAACACTTTAAGTAAGCTTAAAGTAAAATTTGTTAATCCTTAAGAAGTAGGCTTGGAAACAAGTCTAGGATTTGAAAGTGAAGAAAAATTGTAGGTTTTCATGGTGTTTCAAGCATTTAGGGGCATGAATCAAGTTGCACTAAGTATTAGAAGTTTATAAGAGCCTTCTTAAGAGACATTAGTTTCTTGTACAAGTCTAGAAGAACTAGACCATCATAAGCACATCATGTAGAAATGGATAGGTTAGTCTAGTTTCACATTCAATAAATGCACTTAGGAAATTAATCAAGGTCAAAGATAACATAGACATGATGTTTTTCTTGACTTGAAAATTCTCTATAAATTTTAGGTCTTGATGATTTCTCTATCTCAAGATCTAAGTCCTCAAAATTGAATAAGTAGAATGAAACGTGTATGGCGATGTCAAGTTAAAGATATGGTAATTAGCCATTTGGATTTAAAAATACTTAAATGTTAACATATACATCAAATTTTAGCCTTGTAAAATATCCATTTGGATTCAAATTTTCCAACATCAATGGTCGATGTTCAATCATACCATGAAGATCAATGGCAAATGGGTGATGATAGTATCAGTGGGTCCTAAAGATCTAACTAGACACATTTAATTGTACACCCAAGATCAATAGTGAGCATCAATTCAAAAGGTTAGCATAAGTGTGAAGTGGAAAAGTTATAATATCTTGATACCTAAATAGAGATCTAATAGTGTATGGTGACTGATAGAGCCTATGTGCAAAATTAGATCGATGGTGCATGATCTATTGTACAAATAAGATCTAATGGTGAATAATGGATCAAAAGTTTAGAAAATCCCAAAGATAAATGCATGGGTGACAAGTGTCTCAACCATGTTAAAATGACAGAAGATTTATTCTTCACATCCATTCATACAAAATAAGAAATGGTGCATATGTAAGTTAAGAAAGTAGATCAAATAGTGTGAAATCAAGCTGATCGATGGTCAATATCAAAAGTTAAAATCCAAGGAATTCATTAGAGAAAAAATACAACCAAGATTGAAATAGAAGCAAGTCTTATAAGGATCATCATGTCAACATTAAAGCTTAGTCATACATCATTAAGTAGACATAGTTATGAAGTCAAGGTTATTAATGGTGAATCTCTATCACCATTAAAGCTTAAATTTAAGATATGTTTATTTAGACCTAATATAGCTTAATCATGATGATATGTAGTCTGTAAGATATTCATTGACATATTGACTATAGTAAAACCAATAATTGGATTAGTTTTCAATCTATAATATATACCTATACTCAGATTTTATAGTAGGGGAAGATATGTGATTATAAATGAGTGTATTATTTATTGACATGGTCATATTTTTTAGAAACATGTACCTATAGCTGCTCAAAGTAGACATAACATGGCTCTATCTAGATTCAAGGCATGAGGCCTTTGTCTTTACAATAAATAAAAGTGGGAGGTGGCGTAAAAGTTCAAAGAGTAGTTTTGGGGATTAGATAAGTATAGGTAGAGCATCAAGTATTTTATATAGGCTTTAAGGTTTTTTATTCATAAATTTAGATCATGATTCAGCACCTCTAACAAGTTCTAGTCTTCTAGTATGCCTTCTAAAGCCAATGAGGGTCTTGAAGTTATTTAGAGCTAACAAATGGCTATTTGGGAAGTTAAATTAATGCTAATAAATCAAAAGTGGTTGGGACCCCATCCAAGTGATTTTACATCATTTAATGATCTTAGATGTTTTTCTCCCCCTTTCTCTCCCCTTCCTCTTATATCTCCCATTATTTCTAATTTTGTAATCTCTCTCTCAGTTTTTAGATGAAAAGACTCTCCCTTTTCATAAGAAATTCTCTCTCAATTTTGAAGAGTAAAGACTCTCATTTGATAAGGCTAAACCCTATCAAAATTTGTTTAAAAGACCTCTTAAATAAATAAATACTTTATTTACCTATCTCTACTCTCTAAATTGTGTGTATCAAAGCTTGTGCAGGATGGCATTGTGAAGGAGAATTTTACATGCCCATTGTTCTTCTTTCTTGCTCATTCATAGGTGTCTTCAAGTTAGTTGTATTTATATGTTAGTGTTATTTATAATATTGATGAAATCTCTAAGTGAGTCTTATAACTCTTTTTTATTTTCATTCATTTATTTTTAAACCTAGTTTATGAAATACTTATGTAACTAGCTAGTTTTGTGAGATTGTGTGAGGCAACATTATCTTATGCTTCTTCAGTGTTTATTTCATTATTATGTGAATTTTCATTTAAATTTGGTATATCACCATTTTAAATTTATTAAGATCCCTATTTATCCCTTTTTAATCCTTTTCTTAGTTTAAACATTAGTCTAGGTGATACATCAAGAGGAACTTTCCCTTCTCTGAAAGTCCAACCCCAGGATAGGTGAGCCATAGTTTAGGGTTGTTCCAATAGTGTATCAATTAGAGAGAGCCTAAATAACCATATCAAAGGGTGAAAATTGATGCTACAATAGTTTTATTCATGCCTAGTCGGACATCATTTAAAATAAGACTGGTTAAAGTTTGATGCTGATTTCATCAATTTTGAGCAGTTATAGCTTCCAAGTAACAACATATAGTGACTCCAAAAGAACATCCAACATTGTGATAGTAGAGTAGTGACTACATATCATGCCAAAGGTGAATACAAATTTAGATTTTAGAGGTATTCCCTTTAAATTCATTGAATTAACTTTAAACTCAGTAAAGAGATTAAGATTTGTTAATACACACCCATATAAATGCAAATTTATTTATAAGTAAATTATAAGGCCTACCACTACAAGAATATTTTTGTTAAACCCTTTCATTGCCATGGTATCCCCTATATATTTTTCCTTTATGGCCTTTAATAGTCAAATTCCTCTAGACCTCCCTCAATATGATCTTATTCTAGTAGCATCTCTTAAAAGTGTCCCTTATTTAGTAGAGACCAAGCTACAACCCCTTATAAACACCTCAAAAATAGAGAAAACTTATGAAAATTTCATGATATCAATGATGAAAATGTAGTAATTAGATTATTTTCCATCTTTGTCAAAGGTAAAACCTTAGACCGGTATATAATCCTTTATTCTAACTCTATTACAACATGGGATCAATTAGGGGATGCATTGTGTAAGATATTTGAAGACAAAAGTTACCTTTTTTCACTTGTAGAATAGTTAACCACAATTCAAAGATCCCCTCATAAAGTTATATAAGACTTCAACACAAGGTTTCAAAAGACTTGGGATAGAATCCTAGTCTCTATTAGGCCTACATATAACTTTGCCTTTATTTACTACTTGAAGGCCCTAAATAGTGGAATTGTATTAATGATCCATTTCATGGGAGGAAACACATTGCCAAATGCATATGAGGTGTCAATCAGAGCAGAAAATTATCTAGTGTAGGTTGACAAGATTACACGTAAACCATCAATGCCTTTATTCCCTAAGATTAGACCACCCCCTATTTATATTCCTCCCATTAATGTCATTCCTCCTACTCTTACAGTTTCTATTATACCCTCACCTAAGCAAGAACAGTTTTCCACTAATCAATCTTGTGAATTAGTGAACTTTCAAGAGCTTAAGAGCATGTTTCAATCCTTGGGAATTGAACTAGTAAATATTAAGAGTCAACAAGATTTAAATAGGTATTATCAAGCCTCATATCAACCTAATTATAAATTTTATCAATAAAATAAGCCACCTTATAAAGGAAATTTACAAGGCCAAGGCCAAGGTCAAAGCCAAGGACAAGGGAAGTCTAACTATAATAGGTAAAACAACTATAATCCAAATATTACAAGCACTTCTAACACTTTGGTCCCTATTCAAAATTATATTGCTCAAGAAGCTAAGGGTAACATGCCTTGGAATCAATCTTTTAGGTAATCCATTATCCTAAAAACTGACTTAAATCAAGCTTTTAATGATCAATGGTAGTAGGCTATAAATTATGGGTAAAAACAAGCTCTTATGAATTAGAACACAAAGGCACCCATGATGACAAAACCAAAAGAGCATCAATAAAGTCAAGAGATTGATCAAGGATCAAGAAATTTGGGAGATATAATGGTTAATTATTAGTAAGAAGAGTGTCATGTAATCAATCAATAGGCTAGTTCTAGTTAGGAATACATTACAATGGTAGCTAATATAAGGTTCAAAATAAGAAACATGGATGGTAATCAGGAAGAAATCAAAGAGCTTCCTACCATTACTATTTAAATGTCAAATACAAATGAACCTACTACTATTCCAAAGGTTCTAATAGCTCCAAGGAATCAAAATCATGGGAATGTCCTTGTCCCTCAAAACTTACAAACTAAAGGCATAGTTATGGATCTCAAAGCACAACCAAAGTTTGGTGGTTCACCCATCAACATTGTGGAACAAATTAAAAGATATAATGTGAGTGTGATAATGTGGGATATACTCTCCCTACCTAGTCAGGTAGACATCCTCCAAGAAGGGTTGTCAAAAATTAAGGTTCCTAAGGAGAAACCAGTCAAGGAGAATGTGGTTCTCACCAATGTAACCAAAGGACCTAGTGAAAGGAAATAGGAAAGGTGGAAAACCTCCTCCCTTATACATTTTAATAATCATTGGTGATTCTCTAGTGCACAATTGCTTGGTAGAGAGTGGGGATAACACCTTAGTGATGCCAAAGTCCATAGTTGATTAGCTTGGTCTAAAATATGAGCCCTAATATAAATGATTTCTACAACTTGATGGTTCTTATACCAATCCATATAGCATCATTAGAGATCTCAACTTGACCCTACATGCTTGTCTTAGTGTCTTAGTGGTTCAATATCTATTAATCCTAGATGTACCTCTTCATTTTTCCCTATGCCTATCTAGATAATTTAGTATAAAGACTAGAGATTATCTTTCAAAAAATTGGTCATACATGACATTCATAATAAGATATGGCACCAAAGTAACTATTAAGGCTAATACCATTGCATAATTACACATATATCCTTATGGGATAAGTAACATAAACCTCAATTACACTATTCTTGATGAGGATGAACATATGGTTGGTCAAGAATTAAACACTTACCCTAAAGAGATATCATATATGTTTTTAGATGAATTATGGAATGACAATCAATTAGTTGATCCCTTAGAAGGAGTTGAATAGAGGAACATGGGTGTATATTAATTAAATGAAGAGAATAAGTCCATTCCATCCCTTATTAGACTTCAAGAAGATCCTAGTGGCTTATGTAAATTTTTATTTGATGATTTAAGGAGAAAACATGGAGTAAGTGCAGGCATAATGATATTATCCCCTTCGAATGACAAGTATTTCTCTTCTTACAATTTCCAATTTAGTTTCTCTTGTAATGTAAGAGAATATGAAGGTTTCATCCATGGTCTCCAATAAACTAGTTAGAGAGGGATCAAGTAGTTACAAGTGCATGGGGAAAGTGAGATGATAGTGCATTAGGTTATAGGTCATAATATCATAAAGAATCCCTTGATGAAGTCTTACAAACATAGAGTGTTGGACCTAATTGAGTATTTTGAGGCCTTTAACATAAAAATAATGCCAAGGAACTAAAATGGACCTCTTGATAGGTTGGAAGCTGTGGGAGCTCAATTTGATATCCCAAATGAGTTAAAAAGGACCAAGATGTAGCCACATGTCAAAGTAGTGGTAAGACCATCAGTGATAGATAATGAATCTCATTGGCAAGTCTTTGATAATGACAAGTAAATTGCCTTTTTATTATAGTAGGAAGTAGAGTTCTCCTCCATAAACTAAAAAAAGTTTCAACATTAGTAGGAGGATCAAATTGTTTAGTTGATATCTAACAAGCTTCCTAAAGGGATTATCACCCTTGAAGGTCTTTTCTATGAGGGAGATCATATGATAAAATACAAGGTAGTGATATCAACAAGTGAAGAGAACTATTAAAGAGTCCTTATCTTCAAAGATAAGCTCCTCAAGCTTAGAAAGGTAAGTACTAAATATGAGAGTCATGATTTCATAATTTTTTTAAAAGAATATGTAGACATCTTTTCTTGAGAATATAGTGACCTTAGAGGCTTTGACCCCAAGCTAGCCCAACACACTGTAGAATTAAAGGCTAATGCCAAGCCTTATAAACCAAAAAATTGAAGAGATTATGAAGAAAGAATTTACTAAACTAATTTTATCCAAGACCATCTTTCCCATTAATCACTCCTCATAAGTAGTCAATTTGGTACCTATGAGGAAGAAGAGTTGGGAAAACAAATTATGTGTTGACTTTAGGGATTTAAATAGGGTCTCTTTCAAATATCACTACCCCTTACCATCCATGGAGAAATTACTTTAGATAGTTACTACGTTATAGCATTTTTCCCTTTTGGATGGGTATTTAGGTTACAACCAATTGTTGGTAAGAGAGGAAGATCAGTATAAGACTGCCTTCACCACTAAGTGGGGCACATATGCTTACCAAAAGATGCCTTTTATATTATCAAATACTATGGAAACTTTCTAAAGATCCATGGACATGGCTTTCCAAGGGTTTTTGAATTAAATGGTATTGGTCTTCTTGGATGACATCACAGTTCTCTCCAAGAAGGCTAGTGAGCACATAGACAATCTAAAGTTGATATTTTAGAGATGTAGAGAGTATGGGGTCTTTTTAAATCCCAATAAATGTGTATTTACTATTCATGAAGGAAAATTTTTGGGTCAAATTATTTCAAGGGAAGGTTTATACATTGACCCTAATAGAATAAATGCCATCCTGGCCTTATCTTTACCCAAGCACAAGAAAAGAATCTAGAGATTCTTTGGGAAGATAAAATTTGTGAGAAGGTTTATACCTAGTTTTGAAATTTTGGTCAAACTCATGATCACCATGATAAAGAAGAGCCAAGTATTTGGATTTGAGGTCATCAAGAAATCCATTACCTAAGCACCCTTGCTCATGAATCTTGATTTCTTAAAGGATTTAATATTATAAATAATTTCTAATATTGATAACATATCAGTTATGTTGATGTAAAAAAATGGTGAATGACTTGAGAAGCTAATTTCCTTTTTTAGTCAAAGTCTAGAGGGATATGAGGTAAGGTATACTTTCATAAAAAAATAGGTTATTTTATCTTTGATGAGCCTAAAAAATTTTAGAATAATTATCTCTAATAATAAGCTTCATATTATGGTGTCTCATCTTGGGGTGAGGGAATTTCTCCTCAACAAGGATTTTAATGAGAAAAGAGCAGGTTGGATTACTAAGGTCATGGAGTATGATATGGAGATCAAAGTCACCAAGCTAGTAAGAGGCAAATTATTATGTGATAATATGGTGGATGACCTTCAATAAGATAAATGATTTGTTTTGGTGACACAAGGAAACTCACAAATATATGCATCTCCACTTCATAAAATATGGATCCAAAACATGACACATTTCTTGATGATAGGAAAATGCCTCCTAGGTTTGGATAGAGTAAAAACAAGGTATTTTAAGTTTAGTACATACCTTATACATTAGTTGATGGTGTTATTTTTAGAAAGGACCTCAATGGGGTACTACTTAGGTGCATAAATGATAATCAAGTAACAAAGATTTTGGGGCAGTTTCGTGATGGACCTACAAGAGGCCATTTTGCTCCAAGAATAATAGTAGCAAAGGTAATGAAAGTTGGTTATTATTGGCCTAGATTTTTTAAGGATGCATATGTATGGGTCAATAAATGTCATAAATGCACTATATTTTTAGGAAAACAAAGATTATTAACTCTTCTACTCAACCCAATCTAGGTGAAACAACCCTTCATACAATGGGAGTTAGACTTCATAGGAATGATAAATCCACATTCAAGTGCATGATAGAAATGGGTTCTCACTAAAACTAACTACTTCAACATGTGGGTAGAAGTAATTTACTTAAAATAATATAATGAAATAGTAGTATTGGAATTTTATGACGTCATAATAACCAGGTTTGGTGTCCCAGCTACTATAATTTTAGATAATGCCTTAGCATTTATGGGCATGAAGATAAGTGAATAGGCACATAAATTGGGAATATACCATTATAAATCTTCCAATTACTACCCCTAAGGAAATATACTATCAAAGTATATAAACAAGAATTTGATAAGGATTATAAAGAGGACCATGGAATGAAATCAAAGACTATGGCATACAAAGCTAAGGACAATCCTATGGGCTGATAGAGTGACTCCCAAATCGACCATTGGAAATTTTCCACATGTCCTTGTATATGGAAGGGAAGCCAAATTTACAATTTATCTTGAAATACCTACCTTGTATTTATCCCATTAAATTGAGTGGATGAATAGTGGGCCTATGAATATGAGGATGGTAGAGCTCATGGAGCTTGAAGAAACTAGGGACCTTGCAATAAAGACATTAGAGTCACATCAAGCTCAAGTCAAGAAAGGATTTGACAAGAGCACCATATCAAGGGAATTCAAGGAAGGTAACCTAGTCCTCAAATGGGACTCAAATAAGGCCAAGCTAGGCAACCACACCAAGTTTTATAGCTTGTGGAGTGGTCCTTATTTGATCCATAGATGCAACCATCATAATGATTTTCAGCTTACCCAAATTGATGGAGAGGTATTACCCATCCCAATCATTGGCATTAACTTAAATCCTTGTTATTAGAATATTTTTCATTTCTCATACAATATTGTATCATATTATAATAGATTTCATGATTTCCTCTAAGTACTTTGTGTGCATTTCCTTTCATTTGTGCATTTCCCTTTTGATAAGTGCCTATATCACAATTATTTTTTTACTCTTTTTTCCCCTTTTGATTCAAGAGGAAAGTTTAAAAAAAGGTCATCCTTTTATCAATATCACAACAGTTTCAGTTAGGAATAAATATTGAGACTCCATGCCTAATGGATTAGTTCAAGACCATTAGTCTCTTGCATAGTATGCATGCAACCCTAGGATGCCACTAGAAATGTTGAAAATTTTTGGCTTACATAAAAATATTCTAATTGAATGAAAAATATGAATAAATTTTTGGATGGAATGATTGGTCTAAAGATCACATATTACTTATAAAACTTTTGGAACACTTTAAGCAAGATTAAAGTGTAATTTATTAATCCTTGAGAAGTAGGCTTGGAAATAGGTCTAGGATTACAAAGTGAAGAATACCAACATGTTTTCATGGTGTTTCAAGAATTCATGGGCATGAATCAAGTTTCACTAAGTCTTATAAGTTCATTTAAGCCTTCTAAAGAGACAAAAATTTCTTGCACAAGTATAGAAGAACCAGACCATAACAAGCACATAATGTAGAAATGGATAGGTCATTTTGGTTACACATTTAATAAAATAACTTGGTAAATAAATAAAGGTTTAATATCATATGGACATGATGTTTTTCATGCCTTAAACATTATCTTCAAATTTTATGTCTTGATGAGATGTCTATCTCAAGATCTAAGTCCTCAAAGTTGAATAAGTAAAATGAAACATGTACAGGGACATCAAGTTAAAGCTATGAGAATTAACAATTTGGATTTAAAAATCCTTAAACTTGCACACAAACATTAAATTTGAGCCTCATAAAATAGGTGTTTGTATTCAAATATTCCAAGATCAATGATTGACATTAAATCGTACCATGAAGATCAATGGTGAGTGGGTGAGGATAATGTCAATGGGTCCCAAAGATATAATGGAGAAAATTTAATCATACACTCAAGATAAATAGTTAACATCAAGTAAAAATGACATCATAAGCATGAATCAGATAGGTTTCAAGATCTTAGGTACTTGAATAAAGATCTAATGATGCATGGTGACTAATAGAGCTAGTGGGCCCAAGTAGATTGATGGTGCACGATCTATCATACAAAGAAGATATAATGGTGAGTGATGGTTCAAAAGGTTAGTGAATATTGAATAAAAATGCATGGGTGAAAAGTGTTTCAATCATGTTAAATTGGTAGATCTATGTGTTGTGTTTTTTTATATAAAAGAAGATCAACAGTCTGCATGTAAGTTGCGAAAGTAGATTCAATAGTGTGTAAGCAAGCAAATATTGAAGACTTCAATAGATAATAATTTTAACCAAGTTAAAAATAGAATCAAGTCCTATAAGGATCATCCTATCACCATTAGATCCCAATAAAACATCATTAAGTAGACATAGTTATGTAGTCAAGGTTGTTAATTGTTAATCTTTGTCACCATTAAAGTTCAGATGCAAGATAGGTTTGTTTAGACATAATATAGCTCAAGAATAATGTTACTCAATCTATATACTATTCATTGACATATTGACTATAGGAAAACTAATAATTGGATTGGTTTTCAATATATAATATAGACCTATGCTTAAATTTTATAGTAGGGGTAGATATGTGATTATAAAAGAGTGTATTATCTATCGACATGCTCATATTTTTGATAAACAGGTACTTATAGATGCTCAAAGTAGACATGGCATGGATCTATCTAGATTGAAGGTATGATTACTTTGTCCTTATATTAAAGATAATTGGGAGATGGTGTAGAAGTTTAAGAATTAGTTTTAGGTGGAACATTCAAGTCTTTTACAAAGCTTTAATGTGTTTTATTCATAAGCATAGATCATGGCTCAGCACCTTCAACAATTTTGTGTCCTCTATTATGTCTTATAAATCCAATGAGGGGCTTGAAGCTATTTGGAGCTAAAGAATGGCTAGTTGGGAGGTAAAATTAATGCTAGTAGATCATAAGTGGTTAGGACCCCATCTAAGTGATTGGACCTCATTTAATGATGTTAGATGGCATGCTCCCCAACTCTCTACCCTTCCTCTTATATCTCCCATTCTTCCTCATTTTTAAATCTCTCTCTCTCTCTCTCTCTCTCTCTCTCTCTCTCTCTCTCTCTCTCTCTCTCTCTCTCTCTCTCTCTCTCTCTCTCTCTCTATTTTTATAAGAAAAGACTCTCCCTTTTGATAGGAAATTCCCTCTCAATTATGAAGAGTAGAGGCTCTCATTTGATAAGGCTAGACCCTATAAAAATTTATATGAAATACCTATTGAAGCAATAAATACTTTTATTATCTATATTTCATATCTAAATTTTGTGTAGAAAAGTTTGTGCATGAAGGCATTATGAAGGAGAATATTTCATGCCCATTATCCCTTTTTCTTTCTCATTTATAGGTGTCTTCAAGTTAGTTATAGGTATAAGTTAGTGTTATTTATATCATTGATGTAAGCTATCAATGAGCCTTATAACTCCTCTTTTCCTTCATTCGTTACTTCCTAAACCTAGTTTATGAAATACTTATGCAACTAGTTATTTTGGTAAGAATGTGTGAGCTAGCATTGTCTTATGCTTCTTCAATGTTTATTTCATGATTATGTGAGTTATCATTTAAATTTGGTGCATCACCCCTTTTATATTTCTTATGATCCATAATTCCCCTTTTATAATCCTTTTCTTGATGATAAAATTAGTCTAGGTGATCCATCAAGAAGAAGTTGGCCTTCTCTAGAGGCCCAACCCCACCATAGATGACCCACAACCTAGGGATGTTCACACAGTTTGGCTCAATTAGAGAGAGATATAAGAACCCTCTCCAATGGTGAAAATTTATGCTATAATAATATCACTTCCCCAAATTTATTCACCCAAATAGTCTTTAAATCTAGCAAGGAATTAGTCTAATACACAACCCAAAAGTAAAGGGTAAATGTCTAGGCTAAAATTACGTGTGGAATAGGCATAAACCAATCAATGTTGGATCTAAACTTATCAAGGATAATTTTAAACTCAATTTATAATGAAATTTTCCTCAAATATATAATAATATTTTAAAAAATGAATGGCATGATGGTACTAGGTATAGACCAAGAAGGCACACATGGTTCCAATTTCAATCTTGGTTACAAGGTAACAAGTCTTTAAAAAAATTAGAACAATGTAATGATGCTATCATGCTCTAAATATATTAAAAATGGTTTTTTTAAATAAACTAAGGCACAATATTTGGAATTAAATAGGTATCATAATGATTCCCCTTTTAAATAAGTGACACATACATAAAAAGTTGAATAAAAGACTAAGGCAAAGGTGTGATATCAAATGGATAGCATAACGACTCTTAAAATAAAGGAGTGATGTGTAAAAAATACTCATTTTGGATGTGGTATGATACAAAATTAGTTTTACATAAGTCCATGTAAGTAAAAAAGGAAAAAATGATAAGAACACCTAAGTGTAGCATCCTTAATCATAACACTGATAAGGTGGCATCGTATTATAAAATTTCATCTATATACTCACTCTTGAAAAGATTTTAAATTATTAATAAAAAAAGTAAAAGTGCATAAAAATTAGGGTTCTTAGGCCCCCTCTTCTCTCAAGAGTTCATACTATTACATGTAACTTTAGCCTACTCACCTTGCATTGATAGTGTGTCCATGACAAGTGGGGTTATCTAAACTCTCAATTTTCATTCATTTATAAATGGTCCCATATGTGTGGACAATACTAGGAAACATCACATCATTTGGATCTATGTTAACCAACTTGTTTTTGAAAGGTCTTGTCATTTTCATAACCACTACATCCATTAATTACTTAGTGTGGTGTGATGTCTGAGTTGCCCTTACGGTCTAAGGTTGAGTACCACTAATAGAGCTTGTTTAACCACTCAAATAAGCATCCCATTGGATCACCCTAAATTTATATACCCCACCATGTAGTGGGGTTTAAATGATTCTAGGAGATGAATTATTAGGTCAATGTTTCCATAGAAAACTCATGGGGAGGAGACGTGTTAGACCCCAATTTTACATCTTATACACTCAGCCTTACACACTTTAGATAAAATGGAAAGTAATGATGAAAAACTTGCTAGTATGTCATTGTATTTGAGGAAGGGTTTGGCATCGAAATTAGACTAAACTTAAAAATTTATTAAGAGGCCCTTACAAAGGGTATGGTCATCTCCTTGTTACTTCTAGTTCTACTTAAACCAAGGTGAGAGAACATATGGGGTAGCTTCCTCACATGGAGAGATTCTAAAATTCAGCCTCCATGAGGATTTTTGTCACAAGGAACAAATATGATGAGGGTGTAACTAAGTTTTCACACTTCACCCATGAAGGGTTGTCATATAAAATGCACAAATTCTCTAAGTTATTTATAAGATATTAAAGATATATGGGAAAGTGACTGCAATATTCATACTAAAGAATTTTAAACAACCAAGGATCTGAGTAAAAGACTAAAATGCTAGGATTTAAAACACAAACTACAAAAAATTTTCAAATATGAAATATCTTATGCATTTTTAGGGAGAATAACACTTATAGTATACATAAGGAGTATTATTTGTAGGGTAGGATAGGGTAGGACAATTTAGGTGATTAAAAAGGAGGGTGGTGTACTAGTATTTTCCAAATAGAAATATATTTTGAAGTATTTCATGGCAATATTCCTTAGCAAAGATGAATAAAAATTCAAATGCAAGATAATGGTAAATACCAAATGATTCCTAAAAGACTAGAACATATACTAAAACTAATCTTTCAAATGTTTTTCCCTATCTAATTGATAAACCTAGGATTCATTAACAATTTATTCAACAATCTATCCTAAATTAATGAAGAAAGAGTTTATAATTTAAATCTATGCTCAAAATGACAACCAATAGTGAGCACAAACCTAAATGTCCAATCAACAATTCTTGCAAAACATGTCACTGCACTTCATATATAGGGAAAAAAAAGAACCACAAGCATTTTCATTAAATTGAAAATAAATATTACACACATCAATATTTGAAAATTTTACCATGGGGACAAGCATGGTGAGTTTTATTTTTTGACAAGGGAGACATAAACATGCTCTCAAATCTTGATAATGGTTGTACAACTATAACCACCTTAGAAAGGGAGATAAAATCTACACACAATAATTGATTCCAACTTTTTTTTGTAGAACTTAGACTTAGAGAAAATGAACACCTAAAATAATGAATAAAAACAATCTTGAACAGAGGAGGAAACCCCTATTTATACATTTTCAAATCTAGGACTGTGGGCCAAAATTTAAAAAATTGTAAAACAAACTTTTGAGTCCACCAAGATGATTCTAGTTGGAAAATATTCCCTTGCCATTCCTAAAATATTCCTCCATTTACAAGAAAAATCATAAATCTAATTTCCTCAACAAATAATGACGAAGATATATAAAAAACTCTTTGATCTCTTAACTGTAAATGATTTCACATGAGCTGAAAGGAGAATATTCATGATAGATGGCTAGATAAACTTTGTCATTATGTGCAACTACCTAGGGATGTTGGTGACCACTTGCCTACATAACTAGAAACTTTTGGATAGATGCTCTCCCTCTCATTCATGCCATGGAACAACCTAATTTTTCCATTATTCCTTAAGAATATTCCGGATTCATGGTCTTTTAAATGATCTTCTTTGGAGTGACCCACCTTGGACATGCAAGCCTACAATATCTTTCCATGAAAGAGCTTGGGCAAACATAATAATTAAAAATACAAAACACTTAGGTAATTTTACCTTTTTACCCTTTTGGATTCAATCTACCTTTTCACATTTTAAACTTGTATCTTTGCTTCTTTAAAATTTTCCTTCTCATGGTTCCCCACTTATTCCTTTTTTTAATTCATAAATGCATTATTTCACTTTTGACTTGTTCGGAAAATTTTGACCCCACTTGGCAATTTACAATTTATGTAATTGGCACTTATATTCCCCCTAGGAAGTTCCTATAGTGAATTATTAAATTATCACATAAGGTGTTACTAAAGCCATTTTGAATTATAATCCATTGAACATAGAATTTTCATTATTATAACTTCCCTTCTCATATAGGCTTTACCAAATATCTATAAAGAGGTCATCAATTTTATGAACATAAGCTATTTCATATTAGTATACCAAAAGCATAGTAATAATGTTCATAAGTTGCAAGTACTTCATCATTATTCCATTTTATTACAAAATTTTCATCTATACTACTGACTATAAAAATACACATTCCATCCAAAAGTCCCAAACTTTAAATGTACCTACAAAAAACTAGTGACATCTAAATGTTTGACCTCTATACCCTTTACAACATCTTTAAGAGATAAATCATGAGATTATAGATAAAGAGACCCATGACTCTTTGATCAAATTTTTAATCACTTTTAAAACCCCATACTTCTTGCACAACTACCATGACTCATCTATAATTTGTCTAGTCAATCTATTGTCAATGATGAAAACTCCATGATCTCACTTTGCATAGAATCTTTGATCATGATGTATATGCCTATGTGGCATCATCATGTCATTTTTTTCATTAATTTGACACATGACTGTTGACCATAGGAAACATGTCAACATGCCATTGGGTCCATATATTAAAAAAGTCCACCTAGGA
Source organism: Torreya grandis (assembly GCA_037957365.1). Classification (NCBI taxonomy): domain Eukaryota; kingdom Viridiplantae; phylum Streptophyta; class Pinopsida; order Cupressales; family Taxaceae; genus Torreya; species Torreya grandis. The sequence goes on along the minus strand of JARHVA010000371.1, from coordinate 2,092,697 downwards.
CTAGCACTACTAGATCCTTATCTTCATGACGAATGCTAGCATGCCACTTAGTAGCTTTGTAGGATTTTTACACTCTACACAATCAATATTAGCTCAAATTAACATCCTTACACCATGTATCTACTCCTTATCTATCCCAAGTCCTTTGACACATTAGTTCTCACTTTCACCATTGAGCTTGAAGCATGATCAAACACAGATCATCAATCTAGATCTAAAATATCAAATGTTATTGGTTGTTTACTATGGATTAAATTTGATGTTTGCATGCTTATTTTTTGATGTCCACATGACCATCAATGATTTTCATATGATCTTCAAAATTAATCCCCAATTTATGATTGCCTTTTATGACTCAAATTTGATATCTATGCACCCATCATTTGACATTTACATGACCAAATTTAAGCCATAAATGTAAAGTATCCATTAGATCTTAACTTTAACATCTACATAAAATTCAAAATATGTTCATGTGGGAATCATATATGTTCACACAACCATCAAACTAATCATTCTACTTATCAATAATTTAAAACATGTCCTCTTCTTGTTCCTCTAGAGGTTCCTTTAACTTTGTTGACCCCTACATGTCATTGGATCATTAGGTAGTCCACCGAGATGGTGACACTTATCACTCTCATGGGGATCTTGGAATTTTGATTATTAAAAATTATTTACATTTTTTTAAATCATATTCTTCTTCATTTATGCACACCATTCTATCATAATCTACCAACATGACTATGATTGGCTCAAAATAAACGATGAAAATTACCAAGTTTTGAGCATGGGGCATTTGTTATGGGTATTTGTCTTTTAGGACCTTTGGCTTTGGAATTTGGTCTTTAGTAGAATTGTCCTAAGAATTTTGTCCAAGATAATTTTACCAAATAAATTGAACTCTTTCAGACACTTCTCTCATAACAATTCAGTTTGAGGCACTTTTATCTTCATCAGGATAATTATTTAGGACATTTTGTCTAAAAGAATTTCCCTAAAGAATATGTGGGCTTAATATTTTTGATGAAAGATTTGAACTTGAAATTTTCAAATACAATTTAATTTTATAAATATTTTGTATGGGAAAAATTCTCAAAATAAAAGTACCCTTTGGACTTTTTACTGCAGAGAAAAAGTATAAAACAAATGGACCTACAAACTTTTTACCATGTATAAAAATTCTAAAAGAAATAAGCCTTAAAAATATTTTCAAAACACTTTCCACAAAATATATAAGGCTATTTCATACTAAGTAAATAAAAATTACACTTATTCAATTTAACATGACCTTGACCATTAAGTGAACATTTTAAGATAGAAATTGGGCTAAGGACTTAGTCATTTATACTCAACTCAGGCTAGACTTAGGCATTTTCACTTGATAAGGGCCCAATTACTTCAATATAATTTTGGGAACTAACATTGGATCTTACCTAAGGATGAATACCCTCAATGGATGTGTAAAGAACCTAAAAATGTAAGACTAAGTGTCAATCCATTAGGTCACAGAGTAAAGATTTAGTAATTTTTAGCAAACACTCATGAAGACTCAATAAAATAATGGAAGACTTAAAAAAAATAGATCAAGAAGATATAAAAACAAACACATGACATAAAAATGAAAGGAAACTATACAAAGAAGGCCCAAATCAGAGGGGTGACAAAGTAATGAAACAATAAAATGATAAAACTATATACTATATACTAATGGACACAGGTACAGACTCAATCAAGGAAGTGTTTCAAATGTCCACCATTGACTAGTAGCTCTATTATTTCACCATACAAGTCTCTTAAGAAGGCATTATGTTCACCAATTCAATATTTAATGGAATAGGGACCCATCCACAAGGCATCAAATTTTCCATGCGTTCCTTTCTCCTTATGCCTAATGTCTCAAAATATAACTAGATCACCTACTTGAAAAATTATTGGAGGGACCTTCCTATCAAATATTTTCTTAAACTTTTCCTTTACATTGAGGTGTATTTCATGAGATTATATTCTAATTTCATCAATCTCAATAATTTAGTTCATCCTGCTCTCATAGTGGTTGATATGCTCATCATCTTCTAATTGGTACATGAGCTGATAGGTTAGATTCTACAAATTCATAGTCAATACTACTTGAGCACCATAAACAAGACAAAAATTTTCTTTTCCTATATTTATTTTGGGTATGATCCTATCAGCCCAAAAATCAAACCTTATCTATTCACCCTATTTTTTCTTATTTGCTTCCAAAGTACGTCTACTGATTTTAAGCAAGTTTTTGTTATTGGATTCTACTTGCCCATTCTCTTGAGGGTTATCATTAGAAGCATAGGTCAATTCAATCTTGTAATCTTTGCATAATTATACCAAAGGTTAGGCTTTAAATATCATGGAATTATTAGTAATTATCTTGACAAGCACACTGAATCTACATATAATCTGATTTAACAAGAAATCCATAATTACCTGGTGCATCACCTTCTTTATAGTGACTAATTCAATAAATTTTGTGAAGTAATCATTTTAAAATAGTATCCATCTATGTCTAGTTCTTGATTAATCAATAATTTATCTAATTAAATCCATTCTCCACTGTCTAAATGGGCCTTCAATCATCATAGGCTGTAAGGGAAGAGAACTTGAAGCTTTCATCCTCCCAATAAAGCATTGACATTTTCTACATTTTATGATTTTTTGAGAAAAATATTTGAACATGATGGCCACCAATAACTAGATCTCAAAATTTTATGAGCTATAACCTTAGGTGAAAAATTGACACCACATACTCTACTATGGAAGTCCTATATTAGGTCACTAGTTTGTTCTTCCAATACACATCTTAGGAGAACCCCATCTGGATTCTTCCATGCTAGTCCATTTTTAGTTAAAAGGTATTTTTGGGAAACAAGTTTGAGATTTATTTTATTCTTGTCCTTGTCATGGGGACAATTCATATTTTATAAGTACTAAACAATATTTTTATACCACAAAGACATGTTAAATTTACTCAATGAATCATCAACATTAAAAATAGTGTTTGCCTCAATATATTGCAAATTGTTCTCAACCATAAGCTTGTCTAGACCCATCCCTATTACTAACTTGGTGGGATGAATATCCATGTCATACTTTTGTAACTTATTGACCCACCTACATCTCTTGTTGGATACTTTAGTATGTCTTTTACCCTTTTAGGGTCAATCATGACACTATCCTTGGACACTATATGTCCCAAAAAAATGTCTTTTTGTATTCCAAAGTGACACTTCTTTAGATTAAATTAAATTACAAACTCAGTACATATGATCAATACCTTTTCTAGATGATCAAAATGTTCTTCTCTAGTTTTGGAGTACACAATAATGTCATCTTAATACACAATAATGAACTAGTTAATTATCCCAAAATACATCCATCCATAACTCATTGGAACATATCACCAAGATTCATCAACCCAAAATGAATCTTCATATATACATACATTCCCCAAGGTGTTGTGAATGTGATCTTGGGTTTCTCAAATTATTTCACCACAACTTGGTTATATCTAGAGAAGTCATCTAATGTGGAAAAATAATCCAATAACACTTTGCAATAGGTTCTCCATATTAGGTAGGTCATAATTATATTTTAATGAATCTTTATCCAAATTCCTTAAATCCACACATAAGCAAATATCACCACTCTTTTTTCTCAAAATGACTAAATTCACAACCCATGATAAGTACCTAATAGGCTGAATGATTCCACTATCCCTTAGCTTCTTTAATTCATCACTCATATTGGTAGCCAAGATGGGGTTAATAGGTCTCTATTTATGCCTAAAAAACTTGATGTTAGGCTATAATGGGATGACATACTAGAAGAAATCTTCCTTATATTCTTTTAGATCAGAATAAGATCATGCTAGACAATCCTAGTACTTCCTTAGAAACTACATGTAAGCTTGTTTCTCAGGTGCACTCAAGTGATTACCTATCCAAACCTTTCTTTTATTTCAATGAGAACCCAAATCAAAATCAATCACATATTTTGAAATAAATGAGTCTCTTGACTTTATTCTATTTTCTCCATCAAAATATCCTTCTAAACTTACCAATCCTCTAGGGAGAGTGTTTGTCTTTAGCTGGATAATGACTTTCCTAAATAGGGTTTCTTTCTAATCACAAACCTAAACCATAAATTGAAAGTCTATGAAATGATCATGGAACTTAGCTTCATAATTGAGAAACCTCTTAATCTATTCATCATCATCAAACACCTACCAATGGTGAACATTATCTAGGACTAAAGGCCTAACAAGAACCTTCACCTGATATTGACAATGAGGGCTCATATTTTTTATATCAAATTAATTATCTAACCCTTCAAGTTTTTCATATTATTCATTAAAATTATTATCATGATAACAAAGATTGAATATATTAAATAATTCAAGAAAATCCCAAATAACATTCTTATATTTTTTCAACCTTTTATTCTTAGTGGCATAAGCATTATGGATCTGCTTTACCACCAACTCAGGAATCACCCTTAATATTCAAAATTTTAATTCTATTTTCATGGTAATTTATAAGCCAAGCAAGAGTGCCTCATACTCAGAAGTATTATTCATACACTCAAAGGAAAAATAAAAATAAAACATAAAACATTTACCATTGGGGGCATAGGAGATAACCTTGGCTCCATTTTCAAGATTAGAGCAAGCCTTATCAAATCATATCTTCCAAACTACACTTTCTTTGTTAGGTTCAACATCAATAATAATAGGCTATTCACTAGTATCAACATTCCCTAAAAAGTTGTCCAATTCAACATTTGTGAATAATACTTCATTTAGATCATGTTTAAAATCTTCAATTACATGTAAAATATTTAACTCTCTATAAAGCTTGACCATCTTACCCTCTATTAGAATGGTAGAATAAGATAAGTCCAAGTATACAATTCCAACCATGATATCAACCCATTTACATGATAGTAACATCCCCCACTTAGGAAGGTAGTCTACAACTACCATGTTCATATTCAAATACTTTCCTAGATACACTACCAACTATACCACCAACCCCTTGACTTGTCCAAAATATGGAACCTCTCATGATTTTATGGCATAAAATTTGCCAAAGGATAATGTAATATTCACCTTAAGGTCATTTAGGACAACCAATGGAATCACATTTTAAGAAGCTACAAAATCAAACATATAATTATGAATAATCAGACCATTGATCGGTAGGGTTGTATAAAATAGATCTACATTCAGCTAAATTTCTACCAATGTAATCCCAAAATAGACCTTCAAATCTGGTTCAATAGCCTCTTCTAATTATTTATCTTCTTTTGAGGGTACTTGGGGTAATTCAATTTCATTCATAATAGATATCTCACCAAAATTCCAAGTACTCAAATGATCTCTTCATATGTTTAGGTATTCTTAATCATTAAACAAGTGGCATAATGATTTCTAGTTGTTTCAACACTTGGGCCATATCACATATGATATATTGAGGAAGAGGAGTATTAGGTAGAAGGGTGATAATACCTTCCAATAGAATGCAATCACTCAAGGTCTTGAATTGGAGTAGGTTGGGATGGATTTGAATATTTAATAATAGCCTTCAAAGGTGGATTAGTTTCAACATCATTAGCACCACTAGGAATACTAGACAATATGGGTACTCTATTCTTGGTTGGAGCACCTCTAGGATTAGTAAATTAGGAAAAAAGAAATGGTTTAGAAATTTTAAGGACTACTATAGTTTTCTTAACCTCATTACTAGCATCAATTACCTTTAGATTTGTAGGGGTAGTGTCTTGAGGAGAAACAACTTGATATTTGATTCTCAAGTGATACTCTTTCTCTTGGGTGATTGTTGAATTGATTAACAAATACCTATCCTCAACTGATGGAATTCCCCCATCATATTTATTAATCATCATAGAAAATAAGAAATCAAAATCATGAATGGGTAATTCATATGTTTGTGTCATATTAATGTTACAATTAAATTTGAGAGTTGAGACACTTACCTTCTCAATTGCACTCTAAAATTGATCAAGAGTAGTAGCACTCACTAATTTTGTGGAGGTAGTCATCTCAATTCATGGAATTTGACAAATGAACATCAAAATCTCATCACCAGATGATTTAAACTCAAGTTCATCTGTATCTTCATCAATCAGTTTAGCTATATCACATGGGGGATGTGGAAGAAAAATCTTGTCACACAAATAAATATCAATGACACAATCTACAAAAATCAGATTGGTACTTAAAGGATCAGACACATCTTTTATAGCTCTTATATTTTGATTTCTATCTATTCTTTCTTCACATGTAAGCCTCTTCCATCTATCATTATCATGATGGTAGAAAATAATCCTTTCATATGATTCATTCAAATTTAGAGCCCTATTTTTATTAGTAAACACATGAGGGATCCCATTTTCTTCTCAAGCCAACTTGTATGACATTTATTTGATATCAGAGGCCAAATTTTAAACTATCTCCTCAAGGTTGATGGTCTTTGTGGACTATGTCTTTTTTGAATTGACCAGCTTCACTTCATCCCACTTGTTCATGGGCTTTTCCACATCCTTTATATTATTCTTAATTTAGATGGCCATATTTAATGTCAATCCCAAGTGAGGGGGAGCCTTGTCCATCAAGTAGTATGTAACCTTCTTGTCAAAGGCATCATAATACTTTATCAAGCACGTCGATTTGTTATTTTTGGGAATATTAGAGTTTTATTCCTATTTAATAAAAAAATTTGATTAGGAAAAATTAGTAAATAATATTCTTAATTAAAGCTACTGATTTGTCAAAATGAATTACAATTAGACCTTTTCTAAAAATAATAAGAGAGAGAAAATTAAAATTTGATTATTTTGGACTACTCTGACTGAGATAGGGTCTAGAAATTTATGTGTAGGGCTAGGACACTATCAAAAACATGATCCTAGACTTTATTTTTTGATTGAATAGGAGTATTAGAACTAGACACCCTAGGTTGTGATGTTATAATCTTTCCTCGACATTGTTGTCTTAAGGATTTAATCTTTCTATGTTTTGTTTACGTTATTAATGTGAGTGTGTGTACCAATTTTTAGGTCCTTGCTATCAATATAGATCCTTGTAGATATAATTATTCATGTACTTGTATCTTTTATGCAATTGAAATAAACTTTGGTAAATGGGGAAAAGGGGTTAGTGTATGTAAGATGCACTAGAGATGCTTCACACTCCATGTGTTGGCACACTACCTACATACCAATACTATGATGAGGTATCAAGTCATATGTAATTCTCCCTTTACTATTACTTGGTGTAATAGTGAATGAAATGAAATAAATGCTAAAACTAGGTATGCTTGAGATGATTAGGGACTAGTGTAAGGTCCTGAATTAGCTTGAAAGTGTATAGGTTAGATGTATATAGAGAATAAGGGAGATTTCTTGAGTGGTCTTGCTTGTATTCTTACTTGCTTGAATGATATTTTCCAACCCTTTCCAAATGATATTTTAATGGGATTTTATAGGGATCTATTGTTCATGGGTAAAATGAAATCAGACTAGGTTGACATAATGAACAAGAGGAATCAAGTAAAAATGGTAATTTGGTTTTGAATTATGATTGGATAAGATCACTGAAAGGGGACACCCTAGGGTCCAATGCTATAGTAAAAATTTAGAGCTATTGTCCTAAGAAAATAAGACGTAGGGGGATGAATTAGTCATGAAGAAAATGTCTTGGCTTAGCTGGGGTCAAGTTTGAAAGGCCATAAATGACTGGTAATTAGTAAAAGTAAGCTTAAGAGGGACATGAGAGCAATCAAGAGGGACCTAAGGATTAGGTGTCTTTAACCATGCTCAAGTTACCAATTTTTTCATTTTATATAACTACATTCCCACCCCCCTTATTCTAGTGATGTAGTAAAGCAAAATACTAAGATAAAGGAAAATAGAAAGCATACCTAAACTTACCTACAAAGGTGAAGCCCATAAAACTTGTGTGATGTTGAGTAATGTTAGATAGTGCATAGAGAGCATGGTGTTTAAGTGTGAATCTATGAAAGGAAAATAAATAAGAGAGCATATTGTGTAAGTGTGAATCTATGAAAGGAAAATAAAGAGTAGATTAGTTCTTATTATATGCAATATAAAACAAGAATGTACAAAGCTGGGTAAGAGAGAGGAAGAGAAAGGAATGGATACACCTCACTAGGTACATGAACCAATACAAAACTTGTTGTGATACTAAGTAAGGTTGAGTACTAATGGATGTATTGGATGATATTGTACCAAAATTTATATCATGAATGAAGATGAGTGCTCAATTCCTCAAAAAGTGGCTCAAGAATGTAAAGACTAGATTTGGCTCCATTTCCACCCACTAAATAAAGCTAGGTGATCATGTGTGTGTTGATCAATGTTTAGACTGTGTGTTTAATCTGTTTGAATAGGTGGCTCAAGAATGCAAGGGCTAGCCCTTTGGCTCCATCATTACCCCATGAAGTGAAGCTATAAATTGATACCAGTATGAAGAATTATGTCATATGAGATGGCTCCTAAATCCCATGAATGTTCTAGAAATCTAACAATGTGGTGTGAATATCCTAATATGTGCTAGAAACTAGGCCAATGTTGTCCAACTCAAAAAAGATGGAGATTAGGCTTGTATGAAAGGCACTCCAAAACTAAAAATTTGGCTTATGTGGAAGCCAATTAGGTAATCATGAATGTGGAGGTTAGGCTTGTATGAAAGCCACTCCAAAATTATGCCAACCACCTATAGATGGAGTAAGGCACACAACTACTGATAATGCTTGGGTAATGATAAAAACTAAAAAAAAAGGAAGCAAAAGTGATATGCAATCTGCCCCTAATCATTGGTGTTTATAACATGGATTCTAATTTAGAATTTATACCAACTATCATATCTAAAAATAGAAGTGAGAACCAATCATGTCACATATGATTCCCCCTATGTCTGGATTCTTTGATAAAATTGTACTAAAAATTATTGATCTAAACTGGTCTGATTGTGTAAAACTATAGCTAAACCTACCTTTTTTCTTACTTTTGGAAAACCTAGTTTTTTTGTTATTTGGACAAGAGTGCTTAGAATGGATACCCTTGTGTTTGGAACTATATTCCAACCTCAATACTATTATCTTGGGCTGAAATTGATCATTGTTCTAGAATCTTGACTAGTTGCTTGGTCTATTTTGAATGGTTTGATGACTGGTTATTGTTATAGTTGTTTTGAAACTAAATTTATTGACTAATTAGGAGTTCTGATCTCTATATAAAAATAAATATTTATTTCCCCCTCTTTTTAGGGTAGGAATAGGTACCCTATAATGACTAACCTTAGAATAAGAAGTATTGTAAGTGTGTTAAATTGGAAAATATACATTATATAATAATGATAATCAACAAGATATCTCAAGATATAGCATAATTTGAATTGAGAGATTTATTAGATCAATAGGGGTATGCTTATATAGATATAATAATGTAATAGTATGTGTAATGTACAAGAATTGAATTAAAACTATAAATGTTAGTTGTTAGTTATTAGTTATCATGGAGGTATGGAGCATGATGTCCATCATGGCATCTAAGAAGCAAGATAATGCATGATTTGGATCATGGCATTGCAAGAAATCAAACAACAAGCACACAAAGCAAGAAGCATACAAGGGTGGCCAAGGGTTGATGCAAACAAGGGACATGGGCACATATCACTCAAACTATAAATCAAGCATACAAGGCATGCTCAAATTCCACATACACATACAAGTGAAATAAATAAAATTGGCATGAAAGCCATAATCACATATAAGATTATAGGTAAAAGACATTGGAAAATGTTCTAAGGCACACACATAAATAGAAGTAAAGGACATTCGAAAATTTTCTAAGGAACATATAGGAGATGAAATAAGAAATGAGGAATATAATCAGTCTAGTTACACAAAGCAAAAACGGAAAGCATGTAAAAACTAGAAATACAATCACATCTAACAAATCAAAGAAAGAATTTAAAATTAAGTAATACATATGAGTATAACACTAGGTATACGATAAGAAATACATAAGTTTTATATACTAGTGAGTGTTGATAGAGTAATCTATGTAAGCAAGTAAGTAATGTACATCAACAAGATAATTAGAGTGTGTGGTATAGGAATGACATAACCTAGATGGTGTATTCATGTATAAGATGCCCCCAATGGGTATGTATATTGATGTATGTCTTGATGTATAAGTAGTATTCCCCTTCAATCGGTAGAGTGAAGTAATCAAAGAGATGGACGTCACTATACACACTGAAATAAGATCAAGTAAAGCATGGTAATGTAGATAAATCAACAAACAATAGCATAAAATAATAAATGTAAGTATAGAATTTTAGTAGAAGTGTAAATCATGGATGATGCATATAATTGAGATTTTTTTGGTGTTTTGACATATTTAATTTTTTTTGTATTTTGAAATTTTGTATTATTTTTTTATTTTTGATATATTATATTATTTTTTTGTATTTTGAAATTTTGTATTTTTGATATATTATATTGTTTTTGGTATTTTGGATATGTGATGAACTATATATAATTAATCACATGAATACTATGTATAAGAGTAATTGATAAACTATATATAAGTAATTTAAAATAGGCTTTGTATAAGTAAGCTAAGAAGAAATGATACTAACTGATGAGTCTCATGGGAAACTCCATATCATGTTGTCATGTATCAAACAAAGGAATTATACATTATTATGAAGCACAAGCGAATGGCTATGAATATAACTCTGAATATTTGGACTCATTATAGGTATATTGGAAATAATAATAACATGTATTGTTCTACTCATTATTATCATCTTGATTTTGATCCAATGGAATGTTGGTGTTGACTTTTGTTGTATCTAGATCTTTTCCTTTGATAAATTATGTTTGTGAATAATTTTTATTATGATGTTCAATAAATCCCAAACCCTGGTGACAAACATTATCAATTGATAGAATAGTAGTAGTGATGCCTTGAGCCTACTTGCCCAACCCTTGACCTTGATAATCCAACTATTGTAGATATTTTTTACCAAACTCGTACTTATTTTAAAGTTAAGCCTCATTTTAGAGAGGTAGATGCACATCTTTTTCATGATTTAAATGTGCTTGTGGTGCTATTTGTTGCTTTACATTTTCTTTTTGATCCTTTTGTTTTTCTGAGTTATGTTTTGGTAAACATATTTATACTATTTCTAAATTTGACCCTTTGTGAATGTGTTCCTATGTCACTATGGATTGCTTGACTGATTTACCCTGTATAGGTTCCTCATTACCAATTATCTATTGTATATGTTTTTTCAATGCCAAACACGAATATGTGTGATGCCCATGCATTCTATGATATGCACAATAATATCTAGATATTCTTAATAGATGTAGAGGAGGTAGTTTGATCAACTTAGATTTAATCATTTACCTTAGTACCTCACTTGAAATATTTTTTTATCTTTGAATGCTTTTTGATTCACTTGTTGTAGAGTTACTTTGTTGTGATTTCTTGTTTTTATATGTAACATTGCTTGCAATCAATTGACTAGGTGAAGGTGCATATACATGATTGACACTAGGGTGCCTTTGAGGTTTTTGTATTATAATCTAATTTTCCAATGTTGTGATCTTATAATGTAATAGTTGATTTTGTGTTTGTAAATATGAAATTATATATCTCATACTAGTGATTTTAACCCTTAGAGTTTCACAAGTGTAAACCCTAGTTGCTTCTGATTGAACATGTAAGCACATATATTGAAAAAGGTTTGAATAAGCTATAGGATGAATGTATGAATTAGGAACAATAGTATGGGATGCCTCACCTTTCAGAGGGGTGATATCATGGACTTGGTTAGAGCTAAAGTATTCTACCACCCTCTTGGGGGTGAGGAGGAGAAGGAAACTATTTCCTGTGCATAAGATATGACATTAAATCTTGACAAGTGGTTGTTAGCTTATGAAATGGATCCTCTAGGTAGAAACCATGTATGTGGAATAAAATTCAATAATTGGAGTTATAATTTGTATAAAAATATGTTTATAAATATAATTCCACATGAGAGATAACAAGGAAGGGAGAGAGATCATGTATTTAATCATTAATGCATAAAGAACTTTGACATGTGTTATGACATTTCTAATGTGTTTAGCATGATAAACTTGAAATTTTTTCCATATGAGAGATAAAAAATAAGGTATAGAAATCATTAATTTATGCATGAATGCATAGAAAATTTTGACATGAATCATAACATACCTAGCATGTTTATCATGATAAGCTTGAAAAGTTTTCCACATGAGAAATAGAATGTAAAGAATAGAGGTCATTAATTTTTGTGTAAAGGCATATAAACTTTTGACATGTAACATAACATTTCAAATGAATTTATAAAAATGGAGTTTGTAATTATTTTATATGAGAAAAGTAGAATATACAAAAATAATTTTGAAAATTTGTGTATTTTTGACAATGAATTTTGTAATATCATCCCTTATAATGAAACATAAGCATGAAATGCAAAGGATGAAGCTTTGCACTAACATATGATAGAATTCATCATTCATGTACATGATAGGGCCCATTATGGTTTCCTTTTTATCTAAAATAAATGTAATAAAATTTTTTACATAAGTTAGAATAATTTTTACAATTTGATTATGGATGTAAGGTGATACCTCAAGAAGTAAATAGGTGCTAGTTATGCAGCTAGGGATTTCAAAATAATGTTTTTGGAAAATGCTATGAATATTTCAAATTGAAATTGAATTTATAATTTAATTATTCAAGTAAAAACTAAAAAAATTATGGGAAAGTGTTTGATTTAATGGGACCTAGTAGATGCAACTAGGGTTTTGAGGAAAATAAGTTTTTTTTGAAATTATAGGCAACTAAATATTTAGAAAATGATTAGAAAATTACTAGAAAATTAATAGGACATATTTGATGCAAATAGGGTTTGAAATAAAATTATTTTTTAGATTAATATTGAATTTAAGAATTTGAATCAATTTTTTTATTTAGATATGTAAGCAAAAAATTAGGAAATAATTAGATTCGTATTAAAAATTTATTAAGAGCAGGTTGATGCAACTAGAGTTTGAAATAAAATTATTTTAAAATTTAATACTAAAATTTAAAATTTTGGATGAATTTATGCTTTAAATATTCAATATAAAATTTAGAAATTTATGAGAAAAATCAGCTAGGAATTTACCCTAGGGTTTCTAGGGTTTTTATGCATAATTTGAAGTAAGTCAAGTTCACCAAATGATTTGTTATTTTTAGGAATAATGAAGTTTTATTATTATTTAATAAACAAGTTTGAGTAGGATAAATCAATAAATAATATTCCTAATTAAATCTAATGATTATGAAATTGAATTGCAATTAGACCTTTTCTAAAAATAGTACAAAGAGATAGAAAATTAAACTTAGCTTATTTTGGACTATTCTAACTGAGACAAGGTATAGAAATTTGTGTTTAGGGTTGGGACACTATCAAAAATAGGATATTAGACTTTATTTCTTGATTAGACAGGAGTGTTATAACTAGACACCCTAGGCTTTGTTGTTATAGTCCCTCCCCAGTGTTATTATCTTAAGGATTTAAGCTTTTTGGGTTTTGTTTGCCTACTCAGTGTGATCCTATGTACCAATTTTTAGGTCCTTAATATCAACATAGATCCATTTATATTTGATTATTTGTGTACTTGTATCTTATATGCAATTGAAACAAACTTTGGAAAATGGGGAAAAGGGGTTAGTGTGTGTAAGATGCACTAGACGTGCTTCACACCTCATGTGTGGGTACACTTCCTACATACCAATACTTCGAATAGGGATCAAGCCATATGTATTTATCCCTTTAAGAGTGCTTAGCACAATAATGAATGAAATGTAATAAATGTTAAAACTAGGTATGCTTGAGATGAATAGGGACTGGTGTAGCATCTTGAATTGGCTTAAAAGTGTGTAGGTAGGATGTATGTAGAGAATAAAGAAGATTGTTTGAGTGGTCTTGCTTGTATTCTTGCTTTCTTGAATGATATTTTCCAACCCTTTCTAAATGATCTTTAAATGGGATTTTATAGTGATCTATTGGTCATGGGTTACATGAAACTAGACTAGGTTGACGAATGAACAAGAAAAATTAGGGAAAATAGTATTCTAGGCTCAAATTGTGATTGGACAAGAGCACTGAAAGGGGGACACCCTAGGGTTCAGTGATATAGTCCAAATTTGGTGCTATTGTCTTGAGCAGATAGGAATTGGGGGGGATGGATTAGTCATGAAGAGAGGGTCCTAGCTCAATTGGGGTCAAGTTTAGAAGGCCATAGATGACTGAGAATCAGTGAAAGTAAGCCTAAGAGGGTCATGAGATCAAGCAAGGGGGACCTAAGGATTAGGTGTCTTTATCCATGCTCAAGTTACCATTTTCTTGCATTTTATATGACTACACATGTGGTATCAATGGGCCTAATGTTTTAGGGAAACCACATCATATTTTTGTCAAACCATGTATTGAAGTCCTAAACACACGCATTATGGTTCTTTTTGATGTTTTAAAATTCATCTAAGAGAAACCTTAGATCAATCCTATCACCATATTAAACTCTAAGAACATTTTTCATCTCTTCCCATGAATCAATGCATTTATTAGGAAGAGAGTTAAACCATTCATGATCGTCTTCTTCCATCATGTCCACAAACAACTTAATGCACACATCTTCATGATCAACCTCATAACATTCAATGATATTTTGAAAAACCCTTAAGTGTTGGTCACCACTCACTACATTTTTCCATTGAAATTTTAAGAATAATTTCCTAACTTCATTTGGGAGTTCATTGGGATAGCCTTATATTTCACAAAAATTGATAGGCCTAAATCTACAAACATAGAATGTAAGATGTTCATTCTCATATGGATCCTTATGCCTCATGATTAGTTCAATTATGGGTTCACAAACAACTATCAAAGGGAAATAAGGGGGTGAATAAGGTGGACTTGGTGGATCAAACTTGGGATAAGATTCAGTTGGTTAAGAAGGAGCTAGGTAATATAAAGAACTATGGGTCTCAGAGTTGCTAGGAGAGATGTGATAATCCTAAAAAATGGGAGGGTCAATAAACATATCAAGATTATCAAAATATTGACATCCCTCAGTAGCTAAACTTTGCCCTTCAATAATATTCCAAACTTGTCTCCCTCTTATTTGAATAATACTTAAAGGAGAGACGAGTTTCTTTGATGGGTCACTTATGAAAGATGATCTCTATCCTTACATCTTTCCAAACAAGAAAATACTCAATGCTAAAAGTTAATATAATATTCATAATAGGCACCAATATTCATTGAAACCAGAAAATAAAAATTAGAGTCACCACTAGAATCACAATTATAGAATATAATAATTAACCAACTAATAGTGATACATGCTGACAACATACTTTACTGAAGTTAATGATGAGATTAAAATCATAGCCACTAAATTATTTTGAATAATGTTCAAAAGGGGAAAGATCACCTTTAAACATGTAATTTTAACATCGCTTTACAATATCTAAATAAAAGTCAAATTGTCAAACTTTAAGAAACTCATAGAACATCCCCAATGGAGTGTTTTGATGTTGACAACCAAGATAGTCTAACTATAGCAAATAACAAGTAGAGAAACTTCAAACTTTAAATACTTACAGCTCTCTATAAGAGTCCCTAGTAACATAAGTGACCAAGACTTCAATTTGTTCCCTAGATTGGAGCTAGAAGAGATTTAGATCCTAGTTCTACACCTCATACACTCATCCATGCACACTAGAGAGAAAATGGCAAGCAATGATGAAAAACCTACTAGTATGTCATTATACTTGAGGAAGGGTTTGGCATCAAGATTATACCAAATGTATAAAATGACTAAGAGGCACCTAAAAAGGGTATGGTCATCTCCCTACTACTTCTAAATCTACCTGAACCAAGGTGAGAGGACCTATGGGGTAGCTTGATCACATAGAGAGATTCTACAATTCAACCTCCATGGGGATTTTTGGCACACGGAACAAATATGACTAGGGTATAACCAAGTTTTCATAGTTCACTCGTGAAGGTTGTCACACAAAATGCACAATTTTTTTAAGTTATATATAAGTTACTAAAGATAGATGTGAAAGTGACTACAATCTTCATCCTAAAAAATGTTCAACAAACAAGGGGTTAAATAAAATACAATAATGGTATGATTTGAAACAAAAAATCTAAACACATTTCAAATATACAAGATCTTATGCATTTTTAAGTCAAATAACACTTATATTATGAAAAGGGTGTATTATTTTTAGGGTAGGACAAGGTAAGTCAAGTTACATGATTAAAGAGAAGGAGGCTGGTGTGTTGTTGTTTTCCAAATAGCATAGTATCTTGTAGTATTTCATGATAATATTTCTTACTAAAGATATAAACAAACTTGAAATACAAGATAATGGTAAATACCAAATGATCCTTGAGAGACTAGAACATACACTGACACTAATCTTTCAAATTCTTTTCTTATCAAATCCATAAACTTAGGATGCCCTAAAAATTTATTCAACAACCTATCTTGAAGTAATGTATAAAGATTTTATAATTTAAATCTATTCTCAAAATGAAAACCAATAGTGAACACAAACCCAAATTTCCAATCATCAATTCTTGCAAAACATGTCACTACACTTGATCCATAGGAAACAACAAATAACTACAAGCATTTTCATTAACATTAAAATATATATTGCACATATTAGTATTTCAAAAAACATTCATGGGGACAATCATGGTGATACTTCTATTATGACAAGGGAGACATAAACATGTTCTCAAAGCTTGCTAATGGTTGTACAACTTCAAAAAACTTAGCAAGGGAGACAAAATCTACACACAACATTTGATCCCAAAAAACTTTCTACAAAACCTAGACTTAGAGAAAATGAACACCTAAAATAATGACCAATAACTTTAAATAGAGGAGAAACCCCCTATTTATACATTTTCAAATCTGGAACTATAGGCCATAATTTACAAAATTGCAAAACAAACTATTAAGTTTGCCAAAATGCTTTTAGCTAAAAAAAATTCCCTTGTCATTCCTGAAATCTTCATCCATTTGCAAGAAAAATCATAACTCTAACTACCTCAGCAAAGATTGATGAAGATATGCAATAAAATCTTTGATCTCTTGACTGTAAATGCTTTCACATGAGCTGGAAGGAGAATATTTATGGTAGAGGGCCAAAAACTATCTTTATGTGCATTTGCCTAGGGATGCTCTCAACCACTTGCCTACATAGCTAGAAACTTCTTGACAGATGCCCTATGTCTCATGCATGCCATGAAACAACCTAATTTTACCATGATTCCCTATGAATATTATTGATTCATGTCACTTTTAATGATCTTCTTTGGAGTGTCTCACCTTGGACTTGCAAATTTGCAATATCTTTCCATGGAGGATCTTGGACAAACACAATAATGAAAAATGAAAAAGACATAGGTCATTTTACCTTTTTACCCTTTTGGCTCTAACCTACCTTTTCACATTTTTCAACTTGTATCTTTTCTTCTTGTAAATTTGCCTTTTTATGGTTCCTCCCTTATTCCATTTTTTAATATGTAAATGCATTATTTCACTTTTGACTTATTGGGGAAATTTTGACCCTACTTGGAAATTTACAATTTATACAATTGGTACTTATAGTCCCCCTAGGAAGTTCCCCTAGGGAATTATAAAATGATCTCATAAGGGTTTATTAAATCCATTTTTAAGTATAATGCATTGAGCCTAGACTTTTCATTCTTACAACTTCCCTTCTCTTATAGGATTTACCATAGATCTGCAAAGAGGTCATCAATTTTATGAATATAAGATCCTTCGTATTATTATACCAAAAGCATATAAATAATTTCAAAAGGTTGTAAGTGCTTCATCATTATTCTATTTTATTGCAAAGTTTCCATCTGTATTGTTGGCTATCAAAATACACATTCCATGCATAAGTCCCAAACTTCAAATGTGCCTATATAAAACTAGTGACATCTAAATGTTTGACCTTCATGCCCTTTACATCATCTTTGGGGGATAAATCATGAGCTTATAGATAAAGGGACCTATGGCTCTTTGATCAAATTTTATTATTTTTTTAAATCCTAGACTTCTTATACAACTACCATGATTCATCTATAATTTTTCTAGTCAATCTATAGTCACTAGTGAAAGCTCCACAAGCTCACTTTACATACAATATTTGATCATGATGTGTATACCTATGTGGCATCATCATGTCACTTTGTTCATTAACTTGACATGTGACCATTTCTCATAGGATACATGTCATTGGGTCCATATCTTCAAAAAATCCACCTTAGACTAGCACTAATAGATCTTTATTTTCATGATGAATGCTAACATGTCACTTGGCAGCTCTATGAGCTTTCTATACTCTACACAATCAATCTTGACTTAGACTAATGTCCTTACACTATGTGGCTACTCCTTATATGGCCAAAGTTCTTTGAGAAGTTAGTTTTAACTCATGTTGTTGATTTGAAGAATGATCAAAAGTGGACCATTGATATAAATCCAAAGAATCAAACACCATTGACTATCTACTATTGATTAAATTTGATGTTTACATGCCCATAATTTGACATCCACATTACCATCAATGACATTTTCATGATTGTCAAATTTAATCTCCAATGGATGATTACCTTTTATGACTTAAATTTGATGTCTACATTCCCATAATTTGACATTCATGTGAACATATTTGACATTTGTGTGAACATCAAATTTCAGCCTTAAATGGAAAGTATCCATTAGATCTTAAATTTTATGTCTTCACAACTATTAAAAGACATTTACATATCCATCATAGATGTTTATGCAACCATCACACTACTGGTTCCACTCATTGAGAGTTTAACATATGTCTTCTTCGCATTCTTCCAAAGGTCCCTTTCACTTTTTTGACCCCTACATGTTGTTGGATCATTAGGAAATCCATCTATATGGTGAAATTTTTCACTCTTGTGGGTCTCTTGGAATTTTGATTGTTTAATATTGTTCATGAACCATTCAATCATCTTACTCCACATCAACACAAACTATTCAATCATGATCCACTAGCTTAGATATGATTAGCTCAAAATAAATAAGGAAAATTACCAATTTTCAATCTTGGGGCATTTATTTAAGGTATTTGTCTTTTGGGACCTTTATATTTAGCATTTGGTCTTCAATATAATTATTTTGGACATTTTATCTAGGTCAATTTTCTTGAAGAAATTAAACTCTCTCAAACACTTTTCTCACAACAATTTGGTCTTCGATAATTTTGTCTTCATCAGTACAATTATTTCAAACATTTTATCTAGAACAATTTCCCCGAAGAGTATATGGGCTTAACATTTTTGCTGAAAGATTTGAACTTGAATTTTTCTGAGACAATTAATTTTTATCAAGATTTTTGTGTGGGAAAAATACCTGAAGGATAAGTATCCTTTGAACTATTTGCTACAGATAAAAAGTTTGAAACAAATGGACCTTTGGAATTTTTTCTATGGATAATTTTTTTGAAAGAAATAAGACTTCAAAATATTTTTGGAACACCTTCCCTGAAACAAATAAGGTCATTTCACACTAAGTAAAGACCAAATTACATTTAACTGATTTAACATGACCTTGACATTTGAGTGAACATTTAAAGATATAAATTCGGTTAAGGACTTAGTCATTTATAATAAACTTAGGCTAGACTTAGGAATTTTCACTTAACAAGGGCCTAATTGCTTTAGTGCAATTTAGGGACTAACACAATGAACTCCTACCCACAAGCTAAAATGCACGAAATAAAGAAAGTGGAAGGACTTTAGGGTAATTTTGGGGTCACCCAAATCATTTATATTTTTGGGAGGGCCTTAGGGACTTTCCTTCCACACTTTTATACCAAAGAAAAAAATGTAAAGAGTGAGCATTTTTTATAACCCAAGTTCCCTAAAGGGGATGGGGGAGAACTTACACATGATACTTGTTTTTCTAAACAAACACTCAAACAATAAGCATAAAAATGAAAACACTCTATAGTATTAAACTAAAGTGCAGAGTTCATTTTCATAAAAAGAAAACAAAATATGTTATGAAGTTTGATCCCCATGGTGTTATGTTTGAAAACTTAAAAAAAAACAAAAATAACTCAATTAAAATATTTTTAAAACACCAAATTCAAATGTGAGTTTTTCAACTTAAAGTGTTTAAAAATATTTTATCTTAGTCTTTAGGTCCTAAAAAACATGTTAAGGGGTCTTTCTGCTTAGAGGTAAAACATAATTTGGAAAATAACTTTTGAATTCTAGCTCTTGGGTTTTCAAAATTTTACATAGAATGTAAAATCATAAAAACATAGAGAAATATCACCACTTTTCCTACAAAACTACAAATATTATCACAATATCACCATTTTCGTACAAAATAGAGTATTAATTCAAAAGCATAAATCTCAACACAATATCACAACTCTCCCTATGGCATAAAATAGTTATCAATAAACCCTGGTGGCTAGGGACAATACCAAAAAAAATATTACAATATCACGTTTGCAAATTTGTGATATTATCAATATCACAAAATTTAATAGAATATCATGACTGTAAAGTCATGATATTGTAATATCATTAGTTTCTCTACAAAATAGAACTATTAGTACAAAAATCATAG
The DNA here is from genome assembly GCA_037957365.1 of Torreya grandis. Taxonomy (NCBI): domain Eukaryota; kingdom Viridiplantae; phylum Streptophyta; class Pinopsida; order Cupressales; family Taxaceae; genus Torreya; species Torreya grandis. Next base: position 2,071,875 of record JARHVA010000371.1, on the reverse strand, counting down.
CAGTCAAAGACAAATCTACAAAATTCAACATGATATCATGACTATAAAGTAGTGGTATTATGCATTATCATGATTCTAGAGAGAAAGAATAAAATTGTACTGATGAACTTCATGATTTCCATAAAAACATCTCTGAGCCTTCAATTTCCACTTTTTTGATCAACAATTTTATATTTTGATATGAAATTTGCTAGGAGGGTATCCTAAAATGCCTTGAGAATAACTTTGTGGGGTGTAGGTCCCACTAAATGTGATATCATGGGAATAAGGAATATGTAGAGGGGATGTTAGTCTAGTATTAGTCAAATAAAACCAAGTCAAAATAACACACTAAAATCCTAACACCTCTAGCCTAGACACTAGGGAGAGCATAGGTAACAAACATACAAAATAAATCACAACTAAAACACAAAATAAACCATTTTTTTAACCTTCTTTGGAGATCTGAATGGTTTGTTTAAATGGCTTTCTTAGTTTGTGCATTAAGAAGTCTTTTAAAATGAATATTTCTTTGCTCCTTATCTCTTTGGCACCTTAGTTTGGCTAATTAACTTGGCTTAGATTATGTATTTGGCATGGTAACACTACTTTCAAGGCTTGTCTCTCTACAAATTAGCATTATAAATATGGATTATGAGAGCCTTGTTAAAAAACCTACATAATAACTCTACAATATCAAAGCTTTGAAGATATTTGGGCATAATAATAATGTTTTTCCCAAAATGTATCACTAATTTTTGGGGATAACATATGAACTATTTTGGTCATGCAGGCCAAAATTATCTCTTCCCTTCTCAAAAAATTATTTTGAGCATTGAAATTCTTCATTATTCAAGCTTTTTTAGTTAAGGGATTAGCAGGTTCAACAGGTTCAATGGCTTCAATAGGTGATCTCTCTCAAAGGAGTAATTTTCCAACACTTAGGCAATTTTAAGGCTGGTTCAATGCCTCGGTTCAACCAAAAATATTCATCGGCAAGCTTCAAACAAAGGATTAAGCCATTAAACCATTGAACTATTGAACCTTGAACCATTTTCGTTCAAAGGTTCAATGGGTTCAAAAGGTTCAACCACGTCATCAAGCTTAAAGAGTTAAGCGCTTCAACAAAAGTTTAACAAGTTTAACCACTTCGAGGTTCAACAGCTTCAAAACACCTAACGAAAAGAAGAAGGCTTGAACCATTGAACTGTTGAACCTTGAACCATTTTGGTTCAAAGTTTCAACATGTTTAATGGTTCAAAGGTTCAATGAGATTGGTTCAAGTAGTCAAAAGACTTATCCAAAATAAAGGATTCTGATAAAGAGATTGAACTGTTGAACTGTTGAACCAAAGTTGGTTTAATCAGTCAGTTCAAATGGTTGGTTCAAAGGAGTGCCCTAAAGCTGAAAGAACAAGTGCCCTTATAAAGGTAAGTGAACTAAAGGTAGGTGCCCTTGTGGAGGGTAGGGAACATTGGTTCAAAAGATCAAAGAGAAGGCTCAAAGGGAATATTTCCTTTGGACTTTTTATTTGAGGAAATTACCAAGTAAAGGGACTGAAATAATTCCTTCGATAAGATTTTTTCCAAAAAAGTGAACAAGGTAGAAAAGTTGGAATTCCTTCAAAAAGATTTTATATGAAAGAATTTCATGAAGACAAGGTGAATTATTTTAGACAAAAGGTCTGAAGGAATTCCTTTAGAATTTTTTCTGAAGGAATAAGCCTAAAATAAAAGAGCCCGAAGAAAAAGAACAAGGTAAAGGAAAGGATTCCTTCGAACAAAATGTCTGAAGGAATTCCTTCAGATATTTTGTCTGAAGGAATTAACTTGAAGGAAATAATTCAAAGGAATTAGTTTGAAGACTACCCAAAGGACCCCAAAGGGTAGGTACCCTTGCGAGGGGCTCTCGGTACATAGAGATGGATCTTTCTCAAAGACTTGAAGGGACACCTTCCCTTCAATGTGTTCTAAAGACGTAGAGCTGAAGGAATTTCAAGGCTTCAAAAGACAGCCAAAAACAATGGAATAAAGAATGAACCAATGAACTGATTGAACCTTAAACCAAAATATTTCAAATTTTAATGGTTCACATGTTCAATGGTTTAAAAGAAGCTCTAGACAAAGGAAGGAAATGGATGATTCCAGAGACTAGTTCAAAGGGATGGTTCAACCAAAGAGCAAAGAAGGGATTGAAGTAGGAAGTGATGAAACAAAGGAACTGATAAAGACCACCTGAAAAATTGAACTATTAAACCAATGAACTTTCATAGGTTCAAAGGTTCATAGTTCAATATGGTTCAAACAGCTAGTAACCATTGATAGCCCCGTGGATGTCAAATTTAAGGTAATGGAATATCTGTTAGTTTTCAAATGTGTCATGGAACTTGAAAAATAAACCAAGCGACTAGCTGAAGAGAGAGCTTAAGAGATCAAATTGCTATAGGGAAGAGAAAACAATACAAAAAGATTAGAAATATCTACAAGGGAGTTATTACTAGTAGGTGAAACAGTCCACCAAGTAGACTTCTAAGCATGCCAAATCAAGGACATGGCCTATTTTTCTTCCATGAAGTAAAGGAAAAGTGGATAGCTGTGTAGAAAAGAAGGAAAGGACTAAACAACCTACACATTAGAGGAGACATATGAGATGGATTGGCACACCACAGTTAAGGTGGATGCACTATTCCAAGCATGACCCCTTGATAGGATTGAAAATGCATTCAAGGCATTGATCGCAGCATGGGCCATTTCATAGAACAAAGCACTAAGCCTTTCTTAGTGCTATATATTGTAAATTCTTATTTTATGCAAAGGGACTTTTCCATTATAAAAGTGAAACTCTGCCGAAATTGAGAGGTGATTACTGAGACTTTGAGCTAAGATTGTTCATCATATTTCTCTGTTTGAATGAGAAAGCAAGTTACTTTTAGACTTTATAATGTTATAGCTTGTGTCACTTTAGGAGATTGTTCTTATGTATATCTTTTGAATGCATTCTTGTTCAGTTATTGAAATAAGCAAAACTAGTGAAAGTAATTAGGAAGGTGTCTTGAAGTAAATGTGTAGAGACTTTGTGTTGTCTACAATTGCCTTTAGTGTGTTTATCTATTTTCTATTTCTATGTAAAGGACATTGGGATGAATTTGTGCCCTCATTATCCTTCGTATTTTACTTTTGGGTAGCTGAGGTGGAGAATTTGTGCTACATCTCAGTCTACTGGTTACTACGCCCTTTATTACCAGTTACTTGTCACTACCTAAAATAAATCCTGTTGTTTCCTACAAGATCACTTCTGAAAGAAGAGAAATACCTTTAGTGTTTTCACCAAGATTTTCTCCTTTGTTTTTGAACATCATCTTTGAAAAAAGAAAGATGGATGGTGTTATCCTACCCCTAAGTGTTATTTTCTACCTATATATATAGTATATAGCTCCTCATATTTATAGGGAACCTCCCCTTGATGAGAGGAGAGATTTGTCCACCTCTGATGTCGTAAACTTGGACATTTGGCTGACCAATCTCTCTTGCTATGGTTGAAGAGACCTATTTTTCTCATCAGTTAGCTGGTGACAAAATATTTACCCAATAGTTTTTTGGTGACTATGCTAGGGAAGAGCACGTAGTCTGAAGCCTCAAGATTCAAGTTGAAGTAGGTTTAGCTCTTTTCCCTTTTTTTTCTACAATTTGGCAACTCCATGCTTTATCAGAAGCTAGAGAGCCCAAGGTGTTGTTGACCCTATTTTTGAGTTGGTGTAGCAGGGTAATTTCAACTTGTTCCCTCCCCAACTTCAAGTTCAATGATCTAGGAGTGTTCCTCCTACCCATACCAGGTCACCAACACAAGGTAGAGCTTATTTTTCTACTATTAGCAGAGCTTTGCCTATACATACTCCACCCATATTTGTTATCCCCCCTTTCCATTATCTAATCATGGTAGTTCAAGGCCCCTAGGGTAACTCTTTTGGCCCACTCAGTCTAACTCCACCTCTGCATGAGCTTCCACATAGTTCAAGGAAGAATTTCCCCAAATTCTTTGGTGATGGGAGAGTTCATCTTGATGAACATATTGCTACCTTTAGCATAGCCTATGGTGTGATTGGCGTGGAGTATGAAGACATAGCAGTCAAGTTGTTTATGGAAACATTGTAAGGTGCTACTACAGACTGGTTCTACCATGTATAGGCCCAAATAGTGACCAAATGGAACACTCTTAAATCTAAATTTGAAGCCAAGTTCAAGCTTGCAAAAGATGCACATGCCTTGTTGGCCTAGCTCACACAAATGAAGAAGGAACCTCATGAACTTATGAGGGACTTCATTGCCAAATTTGACAAGTTGAGGAACCAGATTCCTACAATTACTTAGCCAACACTTGAGAACCTTAAATGCTTCTTCATCAACTCATAACTACCTGACGTAAGTTTTCTACTGAGATGGGTTGGCCACATAGACCTTGATATTGCTCAATATTTGGCTAATGAGGTAGAAGATAACCCTATCTTGGTAGGAAAGATAAGGCGAGATCCTAACAAAGGTAAATCCTCTTCATCTTCTTAATATTCACCTACAGTCACCACTGATCCAATGGTGTAAAAGCTAGAAAATGAAGTGCTAGCTCTTAGAAAGCAAATGGTGCAAGGGGTGTCATCTACTCCTTCATACATAGATATACCAAGGAGGACATTCCCTAATCAGTCATACCAAGGCCATGCTACCAGGAATCAAGTGTAGCCAAATCACCATCCTCCCACTCAGGGAAAATTGGCTATTGAAGCACCTCCAACCAATTCAGTAGTCAGATATCTTGAAGCAAAATTAAATTTCTCCTTCTAGCCTAAGTTGAACCCAGAAGATGATGTTATTCTCTTCACAGAGGAAGAAGAAGAATTAGTTGGTGAATCCAACATTGGTTTCCTAAATTACCAGGATGAACTCAGAAGTTAAGGTGGAAGAATTGAGGGAACATATGATATATTCACTTGATCTAAGAACCAGTCAGCCCAAATAGCTGATAAATAAAAATTAGAGGAGTGACCTTAACTAGAAATTTCAATTGCTAAGTGGGGAACCACTCTGCCTTTCCAGCTAAAGGACCCAGTGATTGTAAGAAAACTAAATACATCAAACACTCCTACTCCTACTTTAAGTTCATAGACTAGTCCTCCCCCTCCCAAAAATCAAAAAGATGAACTCCCATCCTCTGTTCTTTATCCATTTCAAACATTTGACATAATTGACCATATAAAGAAAACCAAAATTCAAATGTCTGAATTGGAATTCCTGCAATCTAACCCTGATCAGTTGGATAAGTTGGTTCAATGTGTAAAGAACCAAGCCATCCTTATAGGACAAATAATTCTAAAGGTAACTCGTGATTCCCCTAAGAACACATCCACCAAGAATAACCTTGTCATTACTCCTCCTATTTCTCCCAAGAGGACTCAACCATTTTATGTCTCCCTACTGATAAATGGACACCAACTGAATAATTGCATCATATATTTTAGTGCATCTGACAATGTCATTTCTGCCAAAGTGGTGGAATCCCTTAGTCTCACATTGACCAAGACATTTGGGAGATGTTTCTCCATGGAGAACAAACAAGTGCCACTACTAGGATAAATCAAGGATGCCCAATTTGCATTTACAACATTCCTAGACAAGAGAATCAAAATGACTATCCTAGTGGTCAACGTCCTAGCATCATATGGCATCCTTCTTGGGTGAAATTTCTACAAGGATGTTAGAGGAGAATGGAGCATTGACCTATCTGAGGTGAGGATCCTAGTCAAAGGCATTACGTAGAGATTGCTCCCTAAGAAGGAAGCAAAATATGTGGTTACTCAAACATCAATGCCTAAAGCTCAAATTCTATTTGAGTCTTTAGGCATGGGTAACTAATTTTTATCCATGGAAGAAGTCCATGAGGCATCTAATGAATTTATTAAATGTGACAATCTGAAAATTAGTTCAGATGGAACATCAGAAGACATGACAGAATGCAGCGTAAGTGCAAAGGAATCTTTTCCTCTAAATGAAGAAGAATCTAAGGGAAATTTAGTGTCTGACAAGGTATGGATTCTAAAATTTGATGGCAGTTGCTCCTCTACCAATTCAGGAGCTAGGATGTATTGATATCTCTTCAAGGAGATATTTTTCCTTCTTCATACAAGTTGCAATTTAGCAACACCAACAACACAGCTGAGTATGAGTCTCTATTACTTAGATTGAAGGTTGCTCGAGACAAAGGCATCAAACTCCTTCATGCCAAAGGAGATGCTAAGATGGTGGTTTGTCAGGTGAGGAATATGTATCAGACCAAAAATGAGAGATTGCACCACTACCATAATCTAATATGGGATCAAATTGAAATCTTTGATGCTTTCAGCATCTTTGCCATACCCAAGGAATTCAATGACTGAGCAGATGCATTAGCTATTTCAACAACTCTCTTAGTTCCTCATCTAAACTTCAAAGGAGACAAGCACACTATAGAGTTAGTCTTTTGACCAAGTGTACCTAATAATGCCAATCATTGATAGGTACTTAACAATGACAACCAAATCATTGCCTTTTTAGAACAAAAATATAGCTTTGAATAGTTGCACTTCAAAGGTAGTGAACCTCAGAAGCTTAAACTAGCCCTAAACTAAGTTCAAATGTAGGTGAAGAATTCCTACAACTTAAAGGGAATACAATTCCAAAAGGCTTGGTTTCCCTTGAAAAGTTGTTTGAAAAACATGATAGGTTCATTAAATAGAAGCAAATGGATTTAAGCTCCCCTCAGGAGTTTGATCAAGTAAATTTAGGTACCAAGAAAAATCCAAAAATGGTAAACATTAGGAACTGTTGCACTCAAGAAGAAAAGTTCAAGTTCACTGCTCTGCTCTGCCAGTATATGGATGTCTTAGCATACTCCTATGATTATTTGAAGTCACTCAAGCCTGAAGAAATCTTCCATGAAATTCCTCTCAAAAGTGATTCAATGCCTTACAAGCAAAAATCTAGATAGTAAAATCCAAAGATATCGGGTAATATTCTATCTAAAATATAGAAAATATTGAATGCTAGGATAATCTTCCCAATCCATCATTCTACATGGATTGAAAACATAGTCCCTGTGAGGAAGAAGAATGGAAAAATTCACCTTTACATGGATTTTAGGAACTTGAATCAGTCATCCTTAAAGGATAACTATCCTTTGCCCATCATGGATTAAGTTCTTCAAATAGTGACTGGTTTAGAGATGTTATCAATGCTAGTTGGCTTCTCAGGATATAATCAAGTTGAAGTTGGTGAAGTAGACCAACATAAGACTACCTTCACCACACCTTGGGGCACCTTTGCCTATCAAAGAATGCCATTTGGCCAGATAAATGCTAGTACCACCTTTTAGAGAGCAATAGACCTTGCTTTTAAAGATGAAATGGGTAAGTTCATTGTAGTGTACTTGGATAATTTAACCATATTTTTCAAGCATCGCCCTGACCATGTGTGCCATTTGTAACAAGTGCTAGAATGCTGCCACCAAAATGGCATTTCTTTAAATCTAAAGAAGTCTATTTTTGGAGTAATAGAAGGGAAACTTTTCAAACACATTATGTCCCAAGAAGACATAAGGATTGATTCAGATAGAGTCAAGTCCATCCAAGAACTTACCTTACCTACAAGTAAGACTGTAGTTCACTCTTTCTTCAGAAAGGTGAATTTTTTATAAAGGTTCATCCCTGAGTTTGTTGAGAAGACTCACCATATTTTAAACATGATGAAATAAAAGGCCACCTTTAGTTAGACTAAAGAAGGCAAATTGGCATTTCAAGATATCAAGACTACTATTGCCCACTCCCCAATTTTGGTTTATCCAGATTATACCAAGGATTTCATAATGTATAGTTATGCTTCTAAGCACACACTTTTAGCAATTCAAGTTCAATAGAACCAAGAAGGTTTGGAATCTCCCATTTCTTTCATGAGTTATCCTCTCAAATATCATGAGCTAAAGTACTCAAATATGGAGAAGCATGTTTATGTAGTGGTAAAGGCAGTGAATCCTTTCCACTTTTACATCCTAAATTCACACACTACTACCTTAGTTCCTGACACCATAGTCAAATCCATATTAACTCAGTAGGAGTTTGGAATGAAAAGAGGAAATTGGATTGCTAAAATCTAAGAGTTTGATCTAGTCATCAAACCAATGAAGCTTGTGCAAGGAAAGGGCCTATGACAATTGATTGCTGACAACAAACTAGAAGAAACAGAGCATGGAGAAGATGAAATTGAAGACACACCAATAGTCCTCTTTGTCTCCACCACAAATGAGTGGTATTCAAATATTGCTCATTTCCTTACTTATGGTGAGTGTTGTGCTCACATATCTCATAAAGAAAGGAGGACTACCAAGTTGAAAGATGCCAATTTTGTCCTCTGGGACAACAGCCTGTATAAGAGGAACCTTGATGGAGTGTTCCTTCGCTGCATTGATAAAGAAAAATATAACCAAATTTTTAAGTCCTTCCATAATCTATCCTATGGAGGACATTTTTCTACTCCTATAACTACCCATAAGATTCTATGAGCTAGGTATTATTACCCTACTTTATTTCAAGATGCATACAAATCGGTAAGAAGGTGTGAACTATGCCAATAGTTTGTTAGAAGACCTAAGCTGGCTGCTCTGCCTCTTAAGCCAATAGTGATAGAAGATCCATTTCAACAATGGGGAATCAATTACATTGGTGCTATAAACCCAACTTCAAGTGCTGGACATGATTATGTCCTCACAGCCATAGATTACTTCACCAAGTGGGTGGAAGATATTTCAACCAAGCATGCTACTTTAGAAGTAGTGTGTGATTTCCTCAAGGAGAACATCATTTCCAAGTTTTGGGTCCCAACCAATATTGTCATAGACAATGTAACTTGTTTCTCTTCCTAGGAGATTGCTCAGTTCTATTTTTACTATGGGATTACCCTCTCCCATTCTTCTGATTATTTTCCATAAGGGAATGGCCAAGCTGATTCAAAAAACAAGAACCTGATAACTATCATCAGGAAGTTAGTAGATGACAACCAATGAACATGGCATAAAGCATTGTTTGATGCTTTATGGGTAGATAGAATTACATCCAAGAGGGAAATTAGTATGTCACCTTTCCAAATTCTTTATGGTCTCAATGCTGAGATACCAATCACCCTAGAACTGCCAGCATTGAAATTGGCTAAAGCAGTTGAAGATTAGACATATGAAAGCTCCATCAATAAGAGGATCATGTGCCTGACTGAGCTAGATGAGCAACAAACTATGGTGGTGGACCAAATTGTTACGCATCAAAGTCTGGTGAAGAAGCTCTTTGACCAAAAAATAAAGAACCATGATTTCTAGATTGGAGATCAAGTCCTGTTGTGGGACAAGAGAAGAGAACCAAAGGGAATGCATGGGAAATTTGATTCCCTTTGGAGAGTCCCATTTACTATCCATCAGCTCAATGTTGAAAATAGTTTCTTGTTGAAGTATCAAGATGGCACACCCTTTTCTCTACCTTACAATGGGTAGCATTTGAAGCACTTCAATTCTTGAAGTATCAAATAAGTTCACCTGTACATATGTATATTTGTATAGTATTTAGTTCTATTTTGTGCTTTTCATTTCCTCTTTTTGGCACCTTTCTTTTTTGGGTAGCATGACTCTGTAGCCTAATGGCATACTTAAAGGCACTGGAGATTCTGGTTTCTACTCCCCTCAGCTTTTCCAAGTTTTCAACTGAAGGAAGTTCCCCAACTGGAGCCAGCTATTGTTCCTCAAATGTATCACTCATTTTGGGGATACCATATGAAATTTTTTGGTCCTATAGGCCAAAATTATCTCTTCCCTTCTCAAAAAATTGTTCTGAGCATTTAAATTCTTCATTATTTGAGCTTTTTTAGTTAAGGGATTAGCAGGTTTAATAGGTTTAATGGCTTCAATAGGTGAGCTCTCTCAAAAGAGTAAGTTTCCAATAATTAGGCAATTTCAACACCTCAGTTCAACCAAAAATGTTCATCATCAAGCTTCAAACAAAGGATTGAACCATTGAACTATTGAACCATTAAACCTTAAACCATTTTGGTTCAAAGGTTTAATAGGTTCAACTACGTTAGCAAGCTTAAAGAGTTAAGTGCTTCAACAAAAGTTTAACAAGTTCAACTGCTTCGAGGTTCAATGGCTTCAAAACACTTAACGAAAAGAAGAAGGCTTGAACCATTGAACCGTTGAACCTTGAACTGTTTTGGTTTAAAGGTTCAACGGGTTCAACGGTTCAAAGGTTCAATGAGATTGGTTCAAGCGATCAAAATACTTAGCCAAAACAAAGGATTTCTATAAAGAGATTGAACTGTTGAACCATTGAACCAAAGTTGGTTCAATTAGTCGATTCAAAGGAGTGCCCCAAAGCCAAAAGAACAAGTGCCCTTACGGAGGGTAGTGAACTAAAGGTAAGTGCCCTTGTGGAGGGTAGGGAACATTGGTTAAAATGATAAAAGAGAAGGTCAAAAGGGAAGATTTCATTTGGACTTTTTGTTTGAGGAAATTACCAAGTAAAGGGACCAAAAGAATTCCTTCGATTAGATTTTCTTCAGAAAAGTGAACAAGGTAGAAAAGTTAGAATTCCTTCAAAAATATTTTCCATAGAAGAATTTCATGAAGACAAGGTGAATTATTTTAGACAAAAGGTCTGAAGGAATTTTTTAAAACTTTTGTCCAAAGGAATAAGCCCGAAATAAAAGAGCCCGAAGAAAAAGACCAAGGCAAAGGAAAGGTTTCCTTCAAATATTTTATCTGAAGGAATTAACCTAAAGGAAATAATTTGAAAGAATTAGTCTGAATACTACCCAAAGGACCCTAAAGGGTAGGTACCCTTGCAGGGGGGCTCTCAGCACCTAGAGATGGACCTTTCTCAAAGACCCAGAGGGACACCTTCCCTTTGGGGTGTTCCAAAGATGTAGAGCTGAAGGAATTTCAAGGCTTCAAAAGACTTAGCCAAAAAAAATGGAACAAAGAATGAACTAATGAACTAATTGAACCTTGAACTAAAAGAGTTCAAAGTTCAATGGTTCATAGGTTCAACGGTTCAAAAGAAGTTTTAGATAAAGGAAGGAAATGGATTATTCCAGAGACCAGTTCAAAGGGATGGTTCAACCAAAGAGCAAAGAAGGGATTGAACCAAGAAGTGATAAAACAAAGGAACTGATAAAGACCACCTAAATTTTTAAACTATTGAACCAATGAACTTTCACAAGTTCAAAGGTTCATGGTTTAATATGGTTCAAACAACCAACAACCATTGACAGCCCCATAGATGTCAAATTTAAGGTAATGGAATATCCATTAGTTTTCAAATGTGGTGTGGAACATGAAAAATAAACCAAGTGAACAGATGAAGAGAGAGCTGGAGAGCTCAAATTGCTACAAGGAAGAGAAAAGAATACAAAAAGATCAGAAATATATACAAGGGAGTTATTACTAGTAGGTGAAACAGTCCACCAAGTAGACTTCTAAGCACGCTAAATCAAGGATGCATCCTATTTTTCTTCCATGAAGTAAAGGTAAAGTGGACAGCTGTGCAAACAAGAAGGAAAGGTCTAAATAGACTACACTTTGGAGGAGACATATGAGATGGATTGGAACACCACAGTTAAGGTGGATGCACTGTAACAAGCATGGCCCCTTGTCAGGATTGAAAATGCATTTAAGGCATTGACCGCAACATGGGCTATTTCATATAACAAAGCTCCAAGCCTTTCTTGGTCTTATATATTGTAAACTCTTGTTTTATGCAAAGGGACTTTTCCATTATAGAAGTGAAACTCTGCCAAAGTTGAGAGGTGATTACTGAGACTTTGAGCTTAGATTATTCATCATATTTATCTATTTCAATGAGAAAGCAAGTTACTTTTAGACTTTGTGCTATTATAGCTTGTGTCACTTTAGGAGATTGTTCTTATGTCTATCTTCTAAATGTGTTCTTTTTTAGTTATTAAAATAAGCAAAACTAGTGAAAGTAATTAAGAAGGTATCCTAAAACAACTGTGGAGAGACTTTGTGCTGTCTGCAATTGTCTTTAGTGTGTTTATCTATTTTCTATTTTTGTGTAAAGGACCTTGGGATGACTTTATGCCCTCATTGTCCTTCGTATTTCACTCTTGGATAGTAGAGGTGGAGACTTTGTGATACATCTCAGTCTGCTAGTTACTACACCCTTTATTACCAGTTACCTGTCACTACTTGAAAGAAATCCTACTATTTCCTGCAAGATCACTTTTGAAAAAAGAGAAATGCCTTCAGTGTTTTCACTAGGATTTTCTCCTTTATTTGTGAAAATCATCTCTGAAAAAAGAGAGATGGATGGTGTTATCCTACCCCTGATTGTTATTTTCTGCTTATATATATAGTATATAGCTCCTCATATTTATAGGGAACCTCCCCTTGATGAGAGGAGAGATTTGTCTACCTCTAATGTGGTAAACCTGCACATTTGGCCAACCAATCTCCCTTACTATGGTTGAAGAGACCTATTATGCTCATCATTTAGCTAGTGACAAAATATTCACTCAACAAATAGTACAAAAAAATAGCTTAGAGATCAACATGTCTGGCCTTATATTTATAGCCTCTAAAGTTAACTCTCACCCAAGATGAGTTATGGTTGATTTTAAACATGGAATGGGTTTAAACTAACCCTAAGTGAGTTAAGGTTAACTCTAGTTGAGTTAAAAAATTTCATGTAATTATGATTTTCCATTAATAGGCATGGCTCTCAAATTAGATATTTTGAGATTTATTGGAAGAGTTTGACAACTCATAAAGACAATGATGAAAAGGCTTGATTGTTTGATTTTTGGAATTTCCATTTTTAGATAGTCATTAATTTTAAATGGATAATTTTTCTAAGAATTTAATCAATTTTAATTTTTTTATTCAATTTGATTATGATTTTAGGTCTTTTAATATTTGATTAAGTGCCCCACTTAGTGGGTCTATAGGCCAAACTGCTAGTTCTTATGTCACAAGGTGATTAAGGATGACTTTGTGAGAGTTTATTATTGCATATGGTATAATACCCAAAATAGGGATGACTCAACATGATTTTAAGCATTGAGGACTGATGTACGGTTGAAATTGGGATGTTTAATGATTCTTAGGCTTAATTTGTAACTTTTGGTAGAAATTAGTTTGAAGTCTGGTTAAAAGCTAGTTGTGTTTAGAATTAGGTGTCTACACTAACTAGGTATGGTGGGGAGATATTTAATTTTATAGTTTTGATTATATGAGTTAAGTATTTGATTGGGTTAAGGGTTTGCCTTCTACCTTTTTATAATTTTTTAGATCCTTATATAGCCTACTGCCACCTAGTTATACATAAATATGTGTGTCTCTTTTTAGATTAATTGTGCATCCTAGATATCTCATATTTATGTCACCTCTAGGTATATGGAAAAATGTGAAACATCTTCATTGGTTCAATCCTCTTGTGGCTTTAATAGGTTTGACACCTTTGGGTGCATGAAGACATATTGCACCTCATTATTGGTTCATGCCACTTAGGGATATAACACCTCTAAATGCTATAGGTACACGAAGATAAATGTTACCTTCTCATTAGTTTGAGCCTCCTTGGGGTTTGACAGATCCAAAACCTTTTGGTGAATGGAAACATGTGGAACCTCCTCATTGGTTTGGGCTACCTAATGATATTACACCTCTAACACCTCCAATTTCATGGAGACATGTGGTACCTCTTCATTGGATTGAACTTCCCAAGGATATGATAGATCTAACACCTCTAGGTGTATGGAGATTGGTGGTACCTCCTCATGGGTTTGGGCCTCCTGGGGATTTGACATTGTTGACACCTTTGGGTGCATGGAGATATGTGGTGCCTCCTCAATGGTCTAGGCCTCTTGGGTTTCTAATAGCTCTAACACACATGAGGCCTAAAAAATGTAAAAAAATTCACCAAGTCATTCAAAATTGAATTATAATAAAATTAACACTTTTATGTCTATAAAAATGGCTTTGGGAAAGCTAGCTAGGACTCTAAGAGTGAGACTATGGGATAACACCCATGTAATTTTTTTGTAGAAACAATTAGTACCTCCAAAAATAAAGTAAGTATAAAAAAACTTAAATAATGTAATGGGATTAATTCCTATTAAAAGTGATTAGCTATAAAATATATTCAAATAAAACCAAATGGGCTATTATTAGTGTCATATAAAATTTTAAGGATAAAATGAGGCTCAATAGAGGGCCAAGAATTTTTTTAATTTTCCATGGTGCATAGGTCTCCTTTTCTTGTTTGAAAGTAGATGTGTTGGTCACAACTCTAGGTTTATTATATTTTCTTTGAAAATCATCTAGGATAAGTCAATTCCGGTTAATAAAAGTAGTTGAAATTTTCAATTCAACTAAATATCTAGGAAAATGTAATTTCTAATCTTTAGATGATTTTTTTTATTTTTCACATTTTAGGGGTGCGGTGGATAAAAACCAAGTGCAAGATGAAATAGCCAATCTATTTAGATTTTTGGATATGCAATTTCATTGATAGTTATGAAATTTCCATGGTGGCTAAATGATTGATGGTCTATGTAGATTGACAATTTAAAAATTAACATGAAGTTATACAACCACCATGATGATTGATTAATCACCAATTTGCATAGATATATGGTTGTGTAAGTATCATAATAGTTTCATAACCACCCTACATATAATATTAATTTCACCCTATCATGGGTTTTAATTATATGTGGAAGGCCTAAACTAGTCAAAGATTGGTTTTGTGGATGTATGGGACCTATATGAGGCTGAGCCAAGACTGAGAGTAGGATTGGTTGTCTCAAGTGATTTATTTATTTACCACTAATAATATTTAATAATTTTATCAAACTAATAAATAGAGCCTTACTTGGGTGAGATTGGTTTCTACATCCAACAAAAAATTGTATGATTTATTTACCTATTGGGATGTGGATCAAAATACTTTATACTATACATAAGTTCTAGGTGATTGAACTATCAACCATGAGGATGTATGTAGGTTCTTGGGACTATCTATGATAGGGGAAAAATTGACTATGAGAGAAGCTATAAAAAATATTGAGGCACAAATATGGATTGATTATTTCCATGCTTGATATGTACCTAATGAGGGAACTAAGTAGGGGTTATAGATGGTAGTATTTGAGGAGTGTGTGGGCCTCATGATTAATAGAGGACAAGGGAACTGGCATGTTTATCTATTATTGGTAGCCCTTTTTTATATATATTGAGGAGTATAGACAATAATATATTTGGGCATTTTTGAGGATGTAAATAGATTTTAACAACATATTATATTGGGTGCACTCTCTCATATCCAATTGACATTGGTGATGATTTAGGTTGAAAAGTGCATGCCTCTATACTAGAGGAGAGTTAAAATTAGGGATACATGAGCCATCATGGCATCCAAATGGATATATAACCCATTTTATATTTTTTCCTAGAGTTATGGGTGCACTCATTGTATGAGAAATGATTACTCAACCTTATACATGGATGAAATAACTATGGGTTAATGAGGATATTACAATGATGGCTTTTGAAATGGAATGAAATGTAAGATATATTATAGGATAGGTGGTGATGTATCTTGTATCTAGATTTCCCCAATATTTTGGCATTACATATGTAAAGAATCTCTCCATTATTTAGGTGATCTATAATGGAATAAGAAGATTATGATTGCTCATCTAGGCCAATTATCATGGTAGTCACTAACCACATGTAGATATTTTGGCTAGGAGAGGAGGAGGTGAGAAATATTTAGTAGGATGAGAATATGTGGGCTAAAAAAAAATTAGTATGAGGATACATCATGCAATAATAAGTAGGAGGAGGATATGTTGGGTAATAACAAGAGACATTAAACAAGACCCAATAATAATAATAGAGGTTAGATAACATCTAATAGTAGTGCAAGGAGGGAGAGGACAAGTTAAATATGAGGCTCATCCATAGGAGGTTTAAATTATTTTAGATGATGTATTTGACATTGATTTGTAGGAAGGCATATATGTAAGTCTACTATAAATTTTCCATTTCCTCTATTGTTAAGTTTTTCTATTTATAAGTTATATATCTAACCTACATGTGTGTGTCTATGTTGATGTGCATACCTTATAACCACGTCACATAAAATTATTTATGATACATGCCTCTACCTATTCCACTTGTCTATAGGCTTGATTAGGGATAAGATTCTCATAGACCTAGGATTCTTGAAAGTGTGTGTTGACACTTTGACATTTACCCCTATATATACCATAAGGATTAGGACATTTCCATATGAGATAAAAAAAATTAGCATTTTAGGATTCGGTTCTGACCCTAAGTGATTTTTTTACTATGAGGAGTCAGTGCATATCATCCAATAAGAAGGCTAGATGGGGATAGGTCTCCCAAGGTGTAAATATTGGTTGAAGTAATAAGATCTAGAGAATGAGCACTTAACACTAAATATCAAGGGAATATAATTGGATATATATGAGTAACCCATGGAATTATACTTGGGGGTATCTCATAGAGGTTAGTTAGGCTTAGTATCTAGATGATCTACCTAGATGTTAATAATATCATTTTTTAATTTTTTTTGAGATTTTGACCACTCTTTCCCTCATAGTGTGGGGATGATGTATGAAACTTAATGTATTATGGATATACTTTGATTATATATATGATCCATTTAGTATCAGTACTTTCTATCATCCTATTTAATTATGTAATGTTTTCCATTTTATCTTATGTGTAATAGATGGATTGAGATACATGAAATGTTATAAATCTAATGTGGTAAATGCTATGAAAATGCTTATATTTATGATGCTTAAAAATGTATGTAATTTTATTGATGTCATTATTTAAAAACATAAATTTACTAACAATAAATTTTAGGTAACTATTGAGATACTTTTTTCACATGGAAAGAAATACTCAATTTTAAGCAGGGAATGAAAGGGAGAATATGGTGCATGGAATGATGAAAAGGAAAATCAACACACTAAAACATCACAATGGGAAAAATATATAATTTAGTATGTAATAGATATGGTATGATTATATTTTCTTCCAATATTAAAAAAATAATATTTTTATAGGTTTTTTTTATAGACCTAGATCAATAGATGGCCAACCTTGGCATAATTAGTAAAATGGAGGGCTTTCTTTTTAACAGGGGCTTATAGAAAAGCTATTTGGGATTATAATTTAAATAATTTTACATTTATTGTTAGTTAAAACCCTATGTTTCACCCCATATGACTAGGATGAATCAATATATCATCATCAAAGGATAAAAATATGAAATTAAGGACATTTCCTTGCAATGTTAACTTCACAAAACTTGTAATATGTGACAGATCATTACCAATGGTTTGTAAAGTGTGAGAGACATATAAATTTTATTAATATTTATTTTCTTGGATTAATTTTATTTTCATTATTTCATTAAATTTTTTATGGGGAAGGTATCTACTCCTAGGCCTTGGTCTCAGGCAATGAGTAAGATGCAAAGGATCATCACTAAAGGCCAAGGTAGGTAAATAAGATAACCTAGTGAATCATGATAACATTATGGATTATATAAAACTATTATGGAATATTCCATGATGAATATTATAGAGGAGCATATATACTAGAGTTTGCAAGATGTAGGGAAAATTTATGAGAAATAGGTTATCTGATACTTGTAAAGACTAAGGTTATTCTTATACTCAATACTGATTATAAAAGTATTTTTCCAAGGGGTGAAAGAGTAATGATTTATGATGAAGGTGTTAAATGATTTATTATCATGAGGTTTTTCCAAGTGAAACCATAGGTAAATAATAATTTAATAAACATAATGAAAATGTAAAAATAACACAAATGATGATATAAGTTTACTAATGTAAAGAGGGTAGTGTGAGACAGATAGAATTACACATCATAATGTTTTAGGCGTAAATATTATCTTAATTAATAAAAATAATTAACATTCATAATTCATAAAATAATTCCCATAAAATATTGTTTTAATAGATACAAACCTAAATAATTGGGTATAAACTTATGACCTTCATGTTTATTTATATAAATTTTAATGTCAAGTCTCAACACTAGGTTTCCAACTTAAATAGGGGTTTTTTGAGATTTTTTATTTTATAAGTAAGAGGGAAAATTAATTATTACCATGTATAAATGAAATATATATCATATTTAATGAATAATCCATTAATTATATCAAGGGAAAGATTTGTGGTGTTCCTAATGTAGTATTTATTCATTCTCATATATTTCAACCATACAAATATTAGGATTTTTTTATATTGAATCAAAATATTACAAACATAAATGCTTTTGGGGATGTAAGTAACAAATCCATGGTGTTAAAATGGAGTGTGATGAATTAAACAATTGAGTTTATAGAGAGGTCACCATTGTTAGGGGATTTTTCTCTCTGATTTCTATTATTTTTTTAGTAGTTTCAATATCCTTATCCTCCAGCTTCTCACTTGAGGGAGTTTGGAGTTTTTAAATTTGATTTTATAAACTAATTATTGATTTTTTATTTATCATTTTCATTGTAAAGATGAGTATTTTTACATATTTGATTGTTAGGGAAATTATAATCAATGTGAAATCTATGTTTTTTCTTAAGATTGGTTTGATAAACATCAAATGGCTTAGGATTTCCTTAATCAATAAATAAATTTTTGATATGAAAAAAATATTATTTATTTAAACAAGGTTAAGGGAATGTCCTTAATTATATGAATCCATGGAATTATAAAAACTATGTCATAACTTGTTATAGATGATATTTATGGATTATATAACACCTCAGTCTTGTACACTTAGTAAACTCAGACCTTGGTTATTCCTCTCAGTTTTAGACCTTTCTTGATTTTATAAGTCTTAAATTTGATCTATCTTGTACCCCTTTGTCCTATCTCTTTATATTACTAGCATTATGTTAATGACACATACCTTCTATATTACCTATAATGTTTAAAACTTACTTATCTTCCACCTATGCATGTTATGATCTTGTACCTACTTTCATGTTCCTTGGACTAACATTTCAGATAGACACCTATGTCAACATAGGTTTTCTAATACTGTAACATCCCCACTATGATATATGCTTAGAATAATATACTTAAAAAAAGATAATCAACATATTCTTTCATTATATTTTACTACAAGAATATAATTAGTGATCTAGATAAAATAATCTAAGTATTCCAACTATAAAATAAGCATGTAACATCTACCTATTATAGATCACTAGAATTAGATGAAACAAAACATAATTGAATATATAAATTGATTACAGATTTCCATCCATGGTTGGTAAAAATATACAATCACTGTTATCGATGTATAATAAGTAAATAATTAAATTTCATCAGAGCTAATATTTCAATAATAATAAATATAATACAAGATGCATGGATCCATGGAGCATGAGTTATCAAAATCTAGTATCTATGGTAATCACAAGGGCAGTCTCCAAATAATTAATGTTTTAAGGAGGGAGATCATCATCTGATTACTTTTCCACACCAACCATAGATAATCAATCTCCCACATAAACCGCCATTAAGGAATGGCCCTCCCTTCATAGATGAGTAAATAATGACGATGTGGAAATCCATAGAGACAAGATCTTACCCATGTGTACTATGATTTCTAAAAACATGAAGTGTACCATAAATAAATAAATTATAACATGATATTTCACAAATATGTAAATCATATATATGAAATGATAGTATATAACTAACATTACTTTGGCCAAAGTTTTCAATAGTTATTGACTTCTAATATCAGTTAAATTTATACACACCACTTGATCAGATTACCCTCATCGAGCATTGGTGATAATAGTATGATAATGAATTCCATCTCATTATTTAATACCAATAATGCATGTTTTAGTTTACATGAATATAACCAACATATTCACACAAATTTCTTCTTACTAGTAGGAAAAACCATGCTAAACATGGGAATAATAAAAAGGCATACATTTAGTTTGTTGACTGTATGAATGAATTTATAGTAAAATTTATATCATGTAAATAGTAATAAACATAACATACATAATTTATACCAATTGTGTATAATCTATATTTAGTATATGCATTTCCAACTATGATAAGTATATTCAAATATAATGCACTTTATGATAGTATCATAGTTTATTATTCATATAAACAACTACTCAATTACAATAAACCAATCATGATAAAATAATTCATAATTATACCAAAAAATTAATCTTTCATTTAAACAACTTGTAATATTATTAGGAGGCTGGTATGCATAGTGTCCAATCCTTCAAGAATTTATGATCTAA
The DNA here is from genome assembly GCA_037957365.1 of Torreya grandis. Lineage (NCBI taxonomy): Eukaryota > Viridiplantae > Streptophyta > Pinopsida > Cupressales > Taxaceae > Torreya > Torreya grandis. Next base: position 2,051,471 of record JARHVA010000371.1, on the reverse strand, counting down.
TTTATAACAAGAAAGAGTACTATAAATATAAGGATTCATCACTATGTACTAATATGCACTATATATGTATATAAAATTATTGGAAGTACATATAATGATAGGTGGGAGGGTGAATTATTTTCCCTAAAAAAATCCTCCAATTTCACTTAACATTCATGAAGCATTCATTCACATACATACCTTGACCAATGTATAAACAAGCATCTATGAAAGAAGAAAACATAAGAACATAAGATATATGTGGGAAAACATCTTTGGTGATTAAAAATACTAATAAAAATATTTAAATATAGTCCTATAGTAAATTAATGAAAATTTAGTTAGGCACCAACCCCTTCTCTAGTCAAGCACCAACTCAACTAGTCCTTTAACAAGCACCAACTTGCAAGGAGGTACCAACCCCATAGGTAACTCAAAAACAAATCAGATACCTTGAATATTTGATAACCTTTGGATACCTATTTCTCACTCAAATTAATATTACCACCTTAGTTTTATCTTCTCACTCTTCTATCTCTCTCAAACATCCTATTAGGCCTTTTTGCTCAATTAGCCCTTTCCTTGGTAGAATTAGGTCATATGACCTTGCTCATCACTTATAGAAACATAGTTATATATTCATGACATATTAAAAACACATATATTATGGTATTAAATCCCTTTACCTATTTTTATAAATCCTATATCATTCATTCATATCCTCAAATATTCTAACTAGTCAATTGGGCCCATTAGATCTTTTCTTTATACTTGACTCTTGTTCTTACCCATATTGGTTAGACAAGAAACCTTAAATACTTGGATAAAAATTATAATATATCAAAAATTAATTTAAAAAAATTAAAAAACCACTACATAGGTTTTTCATTATCCTTAAGGGCCAAAACCACCATTAGGCCTAATAGAGACCTAATGCAATTAGGCCTTCTCAAAGCACATGTTCAACCTTGACTACCTTGGAACACCATTAGCATAAAAAAATAGATGAAAAAAATTCAAAAATTATTTAATTAGACCCATTATAATCCTAAATTATGTACCCAACATAATTAATCTCATTTTACTCCTTGAATCACACAATTAGATCTACTCGCAATTAGGCCTTCTCATTGCTAGAAAGTCTGTCTTGCAAATTTGATGCATAAAATAAATTTTTAAAAATAAAACAAATAAAAAATCACATTTATATAACCTAAATTACATAATTTTCATCAATAAGTACATTATATTTCACAATATAGGTAAAAGTACCACAAATCGATCATCTTCATATGCTCATTCAGAATTATACATAGGGCTTAAGAACCCGGTCAAAATCCTTTAAATTTTCACACCTTTATAGGAGATTATAATGAATAAAAATGTGTTAAAATTAACCTATGAAAATTATATAAAATATTCATGTACATTATACTTTTCAACTCTATGCAAAAAAGACTTGGGAACATCATTCTCACTCACACACAAGAAACTACCTGTAGCTCCAAAAACATAGTCATGAAAACCAAGTCTTAGAATACCTATGGGAATAATTTTATGATATTAAAATGGGTTTAAATTATCCTTAAAAATAATTATAACATATATATATATATATATATATATATATATATATATATATATTAAAATTTTGAATATAAATATTTGTCTTATAGATCTCATGTTTTCACCCTATACAAACTTTATTATGTTAGACATGTCACTTTGAGAATTTTTTTTTGATTATGCATAAACATCACAAAATAATATATTAAAGTGGAAAATGTGATATATTTATTTAATAATTACCCCATGCATTTGGATCCATCCATAATCCACTACAACCCATCCCTAATATCATTCTCACTTATGGCTAGTTTTCTCACTATCTTGCTTATTAGGCCCTTTTAGAAATAGGCCAACTTAAATGAATGGTTTAGAATATCTTAGGTCTAAAACCTAATTATAAACTTACATGGGAAAAAAATAAAAGTATCACACATCATCCTCTAATCATTTTCATGCTTTGACCTAGTCAATCTTACCTGCTACATATAAAATATAAGAAACAAGGGGTTTCCTATAGATTACACTCAATTTTATAATAGAATGAAACCACATAGAGAATCTTAGAAGATAATTATACATCTTTAAAACATAAAAATAAGTTAAACAACCCATTTTGAGCCACATACAACAAGATATTTCATATCGGGTCATAATGATGGTTTTAGGAGGGTTTAAAGTACCTTTCATTTTTATAAATCATTCATAAAGTATTTCCCATCAAATTAAAAAACAATTATATGAAATTAAATCCAATATCATTCCCAAAATTCCATGAAATACTCAATATATCATACAAAGGTTTCACATTCCATCAAGCATAATAAATCCTTCTCATGTTTGTAACACCCCATTCTGTACACATAAAAAACCTCAACACCAATTTTCATTCTTTATCCTTAAATAATTGACCTCAAAAATTGTAATAAAACTTTAAAAACCCTATAATATCTCTAAAAATTCTCTCATGATATCTGACACCTTGGGAAATTAACTTGACCCCTTAATAGGCCACACTAGGTCTCTTTGCACATTATGTCTTAAACTACTAGTGATACTTAGACCTTGAAAACACCTTGAAACATATTTAAATATTATTAAAATCTCACCATCATGTCTTAAAACCTCATACCATGCTCAAAAATTACCAAAATTCTTCACACAAGCCTTAAACTCCTCACCTCATATGCTATCAATCTTGTGCCTTCTTACTAGGTCTCTTCATGCAAGGGCTAAGCCTCAAAACTGACCTTGGAACTCATATAAAGGATTTTTTTCCTCTTTCTCATGTTTACACAAATTTATACACTCTCTCATGCCTTTAATAACAAAATTCACCAAGATTCACTATGCTTCATGCCTACTCTTTCTCTTAGGGCTAGACTAAGCTTCTCAAGAAACCTAGTACTCAAATATTTGGACTTAAACAAACTAAATATAAATTATGTCAAAACAAATTATTAAATAATGATTCTATAAATACAAGGATACTTTAAAAAGTATTATGAGCTTGTCACATCATAATATTATGCCAGAACCGCATACATAACTCAAAGACTGCTAAAACATGTGTGCTTACCTTGTATGCTCCTCGAGACGAGTTCTCAACAATATGCTTCCCTTGTATCTTAAAATTGACCTTGACATGTCATCAACCTCATAATAATTACTAGGTTTCCTTCAAATTCTCTCTCAATAGTGAGATAAAATTTTTACTTCAAATTTTATTTTGTCACATACCATTTCACCATGTATGACCTCAACTCTAACCTTGACATTAAAGACATATATCTTTACTTTGACATCAATGACAATAATAATGCCTCAACACCAAAAATATGGAAATACATCAACAACACTTGTATGTATTAATAGTATATACTACACATAAGTTTCCAAATAGTATATAAATACTGTATATGAATCCCAATAGTCATTTGTAGTTATAATCAAGGCTTCACATGATTTCAAAAATATTTATAACTTTCCTATTCTCAAAATAAATATTATAATATATTAATATTCCTATAATATTAATGTATAAAATATTATAGTCAATAAACCATTTATATCCATATTCATCTCTTCCTAAACCAAATCAATGCCATAGAATCACTCCCATAGTTTATACAAGTATTTAATATTCCTAAGTTTAGTTTGATGTATATCATATGTATTTTAGAAGCTTTAATACAAAATTATTTATCATTTTTTTAATTTTCCCCATAGTATATTGATAGCTCTTTAAATATGTATTCATTGTATTATTTTTTAAATGATAATCATTATATTTCAAGTTATATATATTATTCAGGGATTTACTAATTACATAGTGATTACCCAAGTTATGCTACCTATATAAAAAAAATTACCCACTGTATATTATTTACATGTAATAACTATATATATTATACATTATTTTTTTGACAAATGATAAATATATATGACCCCAGTTCCTTATGCATATATATATATATATATATGTACACATACACACACACACACACACACACACAATTCTCTATATCAACATAGTTCACTATCATAAAAAATATAGTACAAAGATTACCATTATAACACATAGTTTGATATTATTTTACACAGTCCAAAACTCACATTTTTTTAGCTAGATCCTAAAAATAATGTGCCTTATGTTTTTATATCAGACATCTATGTAAAAGTGGGATGATGTTAAAAAGATAAGGAGATTTATGCAAAGCTAGAGAATTTGTATTTTATAGATTTAAGAAAGAGAATAATTCCTCTGCCACCATAGAAAGAAGTTGTAAATTGCATTTGGATTGGTAAACATGTCTCCTAGGAAGAGATGGCTTTTTAAAATTGACTAGGCATTTATTGAAATTTAAATGTATGGTAAGCATCATCATTGGTTAAAAAATGAATATCAGAATGAATGTATCTAGGTAATTTATTTAGTTGTAATGTCTAAATATTACACACACACACACACACATTATCAGACACGTTTAATTATTTTGATTATAATATATTATTTTATATTCTTTTGTGGTGAAGCCCATCACTTTAGTCATCTTCGATGATCAAATGGACTATGAATTATAAAATTCAATTTTCTTTTTTCACATGCAACATATGATTTTTAATTCAGTACACAATATTTAGAAAGCTAGGTAACTTAATTCTTAGGTGACCTCTCAATGTCTATTTGCAAGATTTTTAATTCAATACACAGTCTTATAATTCATGAATTGAATGTCTATTAACACAAATTTATACAAATATCTACATCATTGTTTAAATCAATACTAATTTAAATTATTGTTTTATAAAATAAAAAACATGTGAAATATACACTACTAACCTTTTTATAGAGTCCAAATAACACTAAGAGGTCCACACCTTCCTTCCCTTATACTCTACTTATTTTCTTCTCTCTTAAATTATCCCTTCCTTCTCCTCTATGATCTACACCTTCATTCCTTCAATTCACCTTTTTAACACTACTCCTCATGTAAGCAAAATCTATCCAATTTTTAATTTTTATCCAATCCTTTATATGCCACCCAACATTCCTTTCTTTATTTCTTTTTATTAAATTGAATTTTCTCTATTTTGTAAGCTAACCATTCTTTAGTATAATTCACCCCATGTAAAAACTAAAAATCTTTGTTTCTATTTATTTTATTTTATTTTTGTGTTTTCTTCCACTTTTCTTACTTTTATTATAATATAATTACCAATTGTAACAAATTTTTCTTTATTTGCTACTAACTTAGTATAGGTAGATATTCATCCTAACTTAGTGATAGTATGACTAATAAAAAGTCAATTATATTCCTTTCAATGGTAATTGGCATTCTTAAAATATCATAAATATAACTTATCAATGTTCTAAAAAATTAAAAGACATGATGGTTAGGCTATATGTTGTAACTGGGAATTAATTACATAATTTTACATTTTTGAAAACATTAATAGTCATGAATACATTAACATAATATAAATGTAATCTTACAATATTAATTCCACATAAAAGTATTTAATTTAATTAATACACTCATATACAATTATCTAAATGTAGATAACATAAAGAACGTACTAATTTTAACAATTCAATCAATGCATTTAACATGTACTATCCAATGTGGTGTGTGCATGGGTTCTAGTCGTTCTTCTATCATCTCCCAATACCTCCATCTATGTCACCCTTTTTGATGATCCTCTCCCTTTGTCATGCTTTGAGGGATGAACCTCTCTTACATCACACTCATGATAAGAAGGTAGTTAGTCCATAACATCATGACATATATGATAAAATACTATTGAAATAACAAATCAACATGATCATAATGTAAATAATATACAATATAGCTAAGCTCATAGAAATTCAATCATGAAATAAAGTCAACATAAAATTATCCCATGACAACATATGACTTATATCTTAGTTAATAATAATCAAATCAGATTTCTAACCATTAAAATCCATAGATAATAAAGTAAATTTGCTTAGTGAGAAATAGAGATATAACAACTCTGATGCTAGTGTTTAGTGCCTTAAAGTCATTTAATTTGCAAATGAAATTTAATATAATGGTTGGATTAAGTGATTTAATGTGATTTATTATCAAAATGGATTGATATAAATACAAGATCAATTCTCATTCATTCCTTACCTAGTATACACCTAGGAAATACCTAAGGAAAATTATTAAAGCCTTCAATCAAGGACTCAATAAAGAAAATCTTCCCTATTTTATCCTATTTTTATATCAATAATATGGAAAAAACTTACATAGGTCTAAATTAATGGAGTTTCCTAAGAGATATATTTTCCAATTTACAAGATAGGTCATCATTTTACTTATTTTCCACATATTACATGATTCACACATAAAATAACACAGGGGAAAACTACATCAATCTGAGGATTTCTATAGAGTGTTGTATATGTAGGAAACATTCATTGATAGAGGGGTATTTGGGATTAGCTAAATACAATTTACCCACTAACCCATTTTTACCCAAGGTCATTATGAATATAAATAAGTAAGGCTTTTAAATTTCATGAAGAACAACAGTTCATGACCAAAATCTAAATTCACCAAAGCAAAGGAGACTAACCCAAAAACATCCATGTAGTTACATCCTTTTCTAGTAGGTATTATGTATAGGACACCTACATTAGGTTTATATAATAGCATCAATGTAACTATCCCATGTCGATGCTAGTGTCTAAGGCTCTATAGGCACGCAATCCAAAATTTGGCAAATGTTATAGATTCATCTTCTAGTTTCCTTCCTACTTGTTCTATATCTAGAACTATGTTGGGATTAGAATTAGCTAAGTATATTACTTCTTTTTCATTTCCATATCTATCATAGTTGCACTTACTATTTTTATCCTATATTGATTTAATTAATTCAACATATGTTATATTTTTTTATAATCTAATTAGCCTATTATAGAGATAGTTTATCTCCATTGTACCTTAGACTACCACTATCCCATTTAAACCTAGATAACCCCAACCTAGAACTTTAGGCTTAAACATTTGGTGATCCTTATTCATATGAATGCAAACATTTATAATTATTAGGTTTTTTAGTTAGGTAAAGTTTTATATTACTATACTTTTTAATTTATGTCTTCTATTATATTTAATGTAACCTAGGAATAGCCATAGATTGGGAAGTGTGCCTATTAAACACATTGATATTCCCATCCCACTACATAAAATGTCTCAAAACAATGAGATATATAATCCTATGTATCATAATGATAGTAATGTTGACAATGACAAACATATTAATAAGGTTATAATAGAAGAAAATTTTGATAATGAAAATCATGAGTATAATGAAACTAATACACATGAATAAATATATCATGATCAAATGCAATGTATTGCATTGTTTTTTTATCATATTCATCAAAACCCTTAAGAACTTAATGAAATCTTAAAAAACATTTTAGAAACTAAGAATGAAAAAAATGTATATGACCAAATAAGTCCATTTATTGATCATGTTATTATAATTATGGGTCATCCCCATATACCAATAACCCTCCCCCTGAATACATTAAAGCTTAATATTTATAATGGGGGAATGGGATGTCTTCCAACCTTTGTTCCCTAAAAATATTATTACTACATATATCATTGGACTAGAAAATGTTTTAACTAAAATACCATTTTATATTCCTATTCAAACCATAATTACATCCCCTTTGGTTACTACTCAACTTGTTAATTTAAATTTCAATGGGTCTAAAGTTTAAAAAATATTTTAATTTATAAAAACCTTGGAAGATAAGGTTAAAAACATTGAAAAAAATCTTTAAATTCTCCTCGTGATATTAATTACAAAGATGTATTTCATAACCCTCTTCAACTTGAGATATCTATGCATCCTTTGCCAACCTGTTTTATTACACCTAGGTTCACATTTTATTATGGTAAGGGTGATCCTAAAAAACCATCTTTGAACTTTCTATGTGACATGCCTTGGTTATGACTCCAATGATAAAATTTTGACCAAATCATTCTTAAGAAGCCTCAATGACTATTGATGAGTATAATTTATGACTCATTATATCCATGATTACATTTGTTACACTTATTAATGTAATGTCTTAGATTGAGTATTTCATATATAGTAATACTTATTATCAATATAAAATAGAAAATAGATATATCTTTTTGGTTTTTGTGAGTCTAAATTCCTCATTATTATCACCATGTTATAATATTTATCACGGTTAGTTGTCTAGTTTTGCATATGAAAGAATTATAAAATACTAAGAGTTTTAGTGTAGTAAGTCAACCCTTGGAGTGAGGTTGGAGTAAGATGAAACACTACAATTAAGCTCCTAAGTTTATCAGTAGATCTCTAGACTTTGATAGTCGATCTTTAGAGTACTACAAACACTCTATGAGTGAACAATGAAGATCCTTAACATGTCAAAAAAGCTCCAACATTAATCCAACACATGTCTATAACATTTTTTATGAAACTTAAATATTCCATAAGTGTCTATAGAATTATTTCTATATTATGTCTACACCTAATTTCAGGCTTTCTACTTATAGTACTTCTAGTTATAAAATATCTAAAATAACACCATTGTATATATAATTAGATATTGGGTTACTTGATCTATTACTATAAAGACAAAATTATGTAACCAATTGAACAAACGTAACATGCAATACCCTAATTTTTAACATTCTTCCTTGGAATGTGAGTAGTTGAAATGCATCTTTTTATTATGTAAGTTAGTTTGATCAATCTTGTGATCTTGTTATATTGTTAGTTTATTAAAATTAATCTATATTACTAGACAAATAGTGAAGCATAATAAATTAGAATTTTCTACTACTTCCTAGGGATCAACAGGTAAGAGATTATTATCTGTAGATGTAATATTCTAGTATACAACTCTTTTTATCAATAAATGAAGCTAAGGGATAGCAAGGTCCCACTCACCAAAGGAAACTAGGACTTGTGTGGTAGTTATGTTTGTTATTTCATTATTCATTTAAGTTTTAGTAAGATTGTTTATGTGTAAATGTTGATTATTAACATATAAAATTATCTCTTATGTACATTTGTTTTCCAAATATTTTCCTTATTATTTATTTCATTGATGATAACATTTCATTAATAATTAAATTCAATTCTAAAATCTTAGATAATAAGTGTGTTTCCAATTTACAACAAGTGTATTTCCAATTTCCATTAAGTGTGTTTCTAATTCTAGCAAGTGTGTTTTATATTCTAGTAAGTGTGATTTTGATTTATCTACAGAGTGTTTTCATTTACAAATAATTAGTTAGTTTTCACTTTCAACAAGATAGAGTAGAATTTATGATTAGTTTTTCCACCAAACCCCCCCAAAACACCAATTTTAGCCAAATCACCAGATTAAATTATTTCATATAGCCATTATCCATCAGCCTTAATATGAATTACATCAACCTTAAAATTATTAAATGAAGGAGTAAATGACACCCATCATTTTTGGCACCATTATCAGGGATATTTCACTTTAGGTGATAGTAAAGTATAAGCATAAGTAGTAGTAATCATAAAAACCAACTTCCTTGAATATTAAATAAATATATGAGAAAAATAAGATAATATCAAGGAAGATTCATTATCAAAAACCCTCAATAGGAAATTCCAATTAGCCATAGAATGTATTCATTAATAGATAAAATTGAATATATTAGAAAAGGGATTGGATAAACATTTTCACCTTCTAGGGAAGAATTATACCTACTAGCTCCTTTGGATCAATATATAGGGAAAACCATATAAAAAATATAGAATGAAAACCACATAAAAGAGTTAAGTTGGAAGACATTGAATGTAAATCAAAAAACCTTCCATCTAACCCTAACAAACCTCTACTTCCCCCAAAAAATTTGATAACATTAATTTGGGAGAAATGGGGGACAATCATGGAAACAGAGAAAATATTCAAGTAAATAGGAACATGCCTCATGGAAGGGCCTTTAACAATCTCATTTTCCTATAGGAAGATGATAAAATGACCATGAAAAACATTTTTCCATATATTTTACCCACCTTTAGAGTCCAATCTATAGAATACCTTGACCGATTTCTCTTTAAATTCAAAATTCTATGTTAGACCTATGATTACAAAACTGATAATCAAATGTTGAAATTTTTTCATTCTACACTAAAATAAGGAGATATGAGATGGTTTATGGGCTTACTCCCAACATATATCCACTTATGAGAAGAGGTGGAAATTAAATTCTTAGATTAATTTCAAGACTACTATAAGGTGAGGGATAATAAGGAAGAATTTTTTAGGATGAATCAAAATGAATATGAAAACCTAGAGGATTATCTTGACTAATTTTTGTTTGCCTATAGATGTGGATATGAACTATCAATATATGATTGTAAAATAGTATTTTTAAAAATACTTAAGAGTGATACAAGGGATTACCTTAACCTAATGGGACAAGGGGACATCAATAAGTTGAATCTCTTTCAAATCACTGAAGTGTACAAAAATTATTCAAGGAGAAATACTAGCATTAGAAATACAAGAGTAGGGAGAGGAATAAATGTGTGACTCAGTTGATGGAAGAATTGTCAAATCTTAAGATATATATATATATTGGTTCAATTGAGTACCATGTTAGATGGCTTACATGCCAAATCTAATACTACCATCAAACCCTTGGCTATGTAATGTGATAAGTGTAGAACAAAGAATGCCCTTAGACACTATCCTTTGTACATGAATAATATGTGATTAATCCATGATAAAAATTAGCATGACACTAAAAAATACTCCCTTCTCCCATCCATAATAAACTAGTTAAAATAATCCATGTAACATACAGAAGAGCTCAATTTTATCCAAAAGTAAGGAAATTAGTTTTCACACAACCATAATTAAAATAAATTTAGACTTAGAGCTACTTCCAACACTTGGATGATGCCATGGATTAGATAGGCATATCCATAGGCTTTGGGACCAACATCATGGGGTCTAAAAGAATGGACACCAAAACCATGGATACCGCAACCTCATTAATAAATTTAGATACCATAGCCTACTCCTTAACCATGGGTAAATCAGCCATGGGTTCCTTAGGAAAATTAAATCAAATAAGGTACCCTTAGTATCAAGCATTAATTCCTTACCATTTCACTCAGACACAACAAAATGAGAAATTAAACCAACCATAATTACCTGCTCAACCTATGGTGAATCCAAAAAATAGATAGGTAGCCCTTATCTTTAGGGTAGAGTAGGAGAGACTATAGGTTTAGGTTACATTGATTGCCAAAATGTACAAATTAGATCAAGAAAGGAATTATAAAATCCTCTAATAACTATTATCGATATTCTAAATGAGAAACCAAAATATCCTAAATAAATAGTCTAAGAGAAATATCGTAAAAAACACAAAAAAATATAACACAACTCCTCTAGTTATTTAATTCCCATATAGAATTAGAGAATTTGATAGTAGAGGAAAACTAAGCTGATCCAAGAATTAAAGAAAAATCAACATATAAAACCCACTATTACAAGCTATCAGGGAAAATCCAAAACTTAATAGAGTGATAAAAGTCTTGTACATCAAAACTCCATGAAGAAAAAGGAAATACCCTATGACCATACATATGGATGTAAACTTGTAGACTTGTTATCAACAAATCTAATTCTACCTAAATATGGTGATCTATGAAGCCATGTCATTAGTATGACCATAGGAGAGAGATACCCAATGTCCTAGTTAACTTAGGGAATACCATTAATGTGATGAAAATTCATACTATAAATTTTTTATCCCTTATAAGAGTGTAACCCACTTTCACATTCCTAAAAATGGTAGACCAATCCACTGTCAACATTGAAGGTACCATTGAAGATGTAGTTGTGATAGTAGAATCTTAAGAATATCTAGTCAACTTTATGATACTCTAACCTAAGATAATAAAAATGGATATCAATTGATTTTGGGAAGACCATGGTTAACAATAGTTATAACATGGATATACTATAGGTCTATATATATGACCATATCCAGTGGGATAAAATAAAAAATAATCTATTTATACCCACTTTCAAAACCATCTCTTAACCATTTAAGACACCTATGGATAGATGAGATAGAAAAAACAACAAAGGTCTATTTTCATCAACTATGGTGTCAATCAAAGACCATATAGAGTAATTTAAATAATAATTAACATGGATATTGAAATAACACAAAAAATATCTAGAGTTTGATAGCCAACCTCTAGAGTTTAACAATCAATCTTTAGAGTCTACTAGTGAAGCTCTAGAGTTTAACAGTCAAACTCTAGAGTCTAACATAGGAGATCCATATTTTTACCATCCTACTCTAAAATTTTAACTCCTCACTACTAAAAACCAAACATCTAACTCAAAACCTATTGATCTCACATATGACCACTTACGTATCCAACAAAACATTATTGCATGGGCATGAAGTGAGTAGAACTCATTTTTGAAAGATTTTCATTATCATTTAGCTAATATAATTTATCCAAGAAAGAAATTATTGAAAAATGTCACAACATTACACATGATGATACCATATTATTTCCCCTTAAACTCTTTAATTAGTTAATTTATATAGGTAAATTCTATCCACCTAAAAACCAAATAGATAGTTATCCACCCTAGAAAAATGCTAAAAATCAATAGCTATTTGACCTATGAACAAGAGATCAAGGTTTTTGATTCTCTAAAGGACCATAATTTTTTTTTCATGGGATTATATTGATATTAATGGCATCCACCCTTATCTGTTCACTCATAAAATTTTCACTAAAATAATTAGACATGTCAGACAACCACAATGAAAAATCAACCCAGCTTTGAGGGACATATTGAAAATTGAGATAGAAAAACTATTAGAGTTAGGATTCATTTATCCCATCTCTAAAATTCATTGGTGTCAAAATTGGTGAAAGTGATTAAAATTAATGATAAAATGATAACTAATGTTTATTATATAAAACTCAATAAAGCTACCATGAGGGATTACTTTCATTTACCCTTCATTGATCAGGTACTAGATAACTTAGATTGGGAAAAATATTTTTACTTCCTAGATGGATTTAGTGGTTATAAATAGATAAGCATTCCCATATAAAACTAAGACAAAATAACTTTCACTTTCCCTTGGGGAACATTTACCTATAGGTTCTACCTTTTGGCTTATATAATGTATCTACCACTTTCCAAAGGGTAGTGTTGGATATCTTTGCTAACCTAACCAATGAATGTATGGAGGTATATATGGATAATTTTACTATCCATGGTGTTTCATTTGATGAGGCTCTATATAACTTAGATAAAGTGCTGACTAATGTGAATAATATTAGTTGTCTCTTAGTCGTTATAAATTCTTGATAATAGTTGATCAAGGTATAGTATTGGGACATCATATCTCCACTTAAGTAATCTAAGTAGATCATAATAAGATTTATATAATTTAAAACTTAAATTCTCCTAATAATTAGATAGACACTAAGATTTTTTGGGACATTCAGGTTATTATAGAGACTTCATAGAGAATATTAGAAAAAATATTGCTCGTGTGTTTGCTTTGTTAAAAAAGGATAGTGAGTTTATGTGGAATGATGATTTTAAATAGGATTTTTAGATAATTAGGAATAAATTTATTTCTAATCTAGTACTAAGAGGACCTAATTGGTAACAACCATTTCACATCTATATTGATGCATCCAATAATGCCATGGGTATAGTCCTATGTCAAAATGATGAAGAAAGGATGATGTATGTTATTTAATACATCTTAAAAATCATCACTACAATTGAAATAAATTACACAACCACTATAAAATCTTTCCTTTTTATTTTTTATTCAGTGAATAAATTCAAACATTAAATCGTTGGTTATAAAATCTTTGTTTACATAGATCACTTAGCTATAAGATATTTAATTAATAAATTAGTGGTAGGAGGAACAATCATTATATGGTTATTATTATTACAATAATTTGACATAACCATAATTAAAAAACATGGAATATTTAATGTGTTTTTTGATTTCTTGTCAAGACTAAATGTTACAGATGGAGAAGAACCAATGGATGATAGTTTTCTTGATGAATAATTAATTATTGTTTCATCACAATCACTGTGATGTCCCTTTCTTAGGGGCTCTTTTATCTGCACAAAAAATCTGATACCAAAGACCAAAGCTCTGATACCACTGTAATGTCCCTTACTTAGGGGCTCTCTTATCTGCACAAAAGCTCTGATACCACTGTAATATCCCCTTCCAAACAGGAAATATAGCAACACAAAAAATCTGAACCAAGATATAATAGCTGTTGAATAAATTCAGAAAGATCACAATAATATAGTCTTTTAATAACAAATTACAGATTGTATCACTTGTCCTTGTAAATTATTACAATTGCAGTCCTCTAATATGCATATAAATATGAAATACAGTCTTGAAAACCCTGGCTTTGCAAATCTGGAAGTGCAAATTGAGTTCTGGAAAGTCTTGGCCCTTCTGTGTCGACACATAGTCACCGTCATCGGTCGATATCTCACCGACGTCGGTCTCTGCCGGTCAGATTTCTGCCGACGTCGGTCTTTAGTCGACCGATGTCGGTCACTGAAACCCTCTGTCTGCCGAGGTCGGTTCCTGCACTGGTCTATACGAACCCGTACGGATTCTGTACGGCCGCAAATTAAGCACAACTTCCCTATTTTCAACCCCTGATCTGAAGATATCTGTCTCTAGCACAGTAGATCTCTAGCTGTATAATTTATTGAATCAAAACATAAAGCAATAAATACCTAGAATATCTGTGATAACTTCTGTGTGAAGTTATCTCTCAAACCTGAAATTCTGTGATAACTTCTGGATGAAGCTATCTCTCACTCTGGCAATAGATCAGCTGATATTTCACAGCCTCTTAATTGCACACACTAAAGAGGGAACGTTCTCCAATGCAAATGGAATCCTTGAACCCTAGGCTCAGTCTTCACAGAAGAAATTCTTCAATTTTCAATAATCAATAATCAATAGCATATGAACAATGGCCTCCATGAGAAACCCTTATACCCTCAAAAGGATGTGCTTGCCCTAATTAGGGTTTCTTAAATTAGAATTAGGGTTTCTAATTAAAAATAGGCTAAATAATTAATATTTGATTAAATCAATCAAATATTAATATCTCCCTCAATACATGTCGGATCGACGAACCGATCGAAGCTAGTGAATCAGGGAGTGATTCCGCACATAACCATATCATAATAGAGGTGCTCCACTGCATATCAAATATCCCTAAAAAGTAGGAGCCCTGGCCAAATATGTCTGAAATAACCTGAATGAAAATCAAATGTAGAAACCCTGTGAATCAAAGTCAATCCAAGCTCCATTATGACCCTCTATCCATCTTATTAGCCTACAAAGGTCACATAATAAGCTAATCATCAAACCTGTCAATGTCCACGAAAAAGGGGACATGACAATCCGCCCCTCTGGAAATTGCTTGTCCCCAAGCAATCTCGGAACAATGAACTACTCGATCCACCTGGATCCCAAATGTAGTTATGCTCTGCACTGCTGTGAATTAATGCAAGTACCTGTAACATCAACAGAAGTAGAACAAAGAGGAACCCATAATCAAATTAGCGAACACAACTCAACCAATCTCTAAAATCACAACTGCCCTGGATGTGCCGATACTGTAGATTGTGTACTTGGCAACTGCAAATCCTATCTACAAAAGATGGTGTTAATTCATCCCATAACTGATCCCTCTGTAATGGTGGCACAACCAACTGTACCATACTATCAAATGTGTGAGAAGAATCAATATGGAGTCTCGACTCCACTGGTATCCCAAACCCCTCAGAATTAGGTACTCCCAAGTCCTGAACCAGTGTGTCAGCCTCAACAACATGTTCCTCAACGACATCTATAGGAACGTACTCACCTACAACACTCAATGTACTAACCTCTGAGTCTGGGGCTGGTGAAGACCGTAAATGCTCTAACTCCATGGTCATCTCAGCCAAATGAAATTGTGACTCCTCATAAGCTAACTGCGTAGTCTCAAGAATCTCAGAAGTCACCTCTAGCTACTGAGTAAGCTCACTCACCTTATCTTCCTTGACCAACAATGCATCATATGCTGTGCTACCCCACTCCATAAGATAATCTCTGTCAGCGACCAACTGCATATAATCCTGTCTCAGAATCTAGATAGCCTCCCATAAAGAGTGGATCTCTGTCAAGGACAAATAACTACCTCCCTGCTCGATGCCAGTAGGAGAACCCCATCCATATACTGCTAACAACTGACGAGCATCATCGAAATGCTTGCAAGCGGTAGCAATGTCTCGCTCACTAACTCTCAGCTGACTAGACACATGGTGGCACTGGCTAGACTGTCTCCTACAATCCTCCTCTGATGCATGGTCCAAAAGAGTAGACTCAGAATCACTGATCTCTGGAGTACTACCATCCATACTCTGTGAATCAACTCCATAGCTCATATCAACAGATAGAGTATCAACAACTGTAGCATCACTGTCTAATTCTTCCATATGGAAAGAAACAACCGGTGAAACTAAGTCCTCAAAACTGTCCATTACAATCTCCTGAGTATCATCTGCAATAATCGGATCCTGGGACTCTTCTACAATCTTTGTCACAACTGAGAGATCATCAACCCTCAGTGCACTAACATCTGAGCGCCCCTATACACTCTGAGTGCGAGCATCAAACTCATCCTCATCTTCACTATCTCCTATCTCATAATCATAATAATCATGGGACATGCTACTCTTTCGTTGAAGTGATCTGTAGTGCTCTCTCCTATGCTTAACAAAGTGATCAAAAGGCAACAACTTCTGAATTCGAGGTGGTACTAACTCCCACTCCTCCTTCACTGTCATATACCGTGCGGGTTTGTTTTTGGATGTAGGATATGAAAGAATTGCATTCATCCTCTTCTGGGTTTCATCCAACTGCTTCAAACTGTGTTCCAGCTTCTTCATATCATTGTCCCACTGTTTCTGAGTATATGAAGGCATCATGATTCTTTGCTGATTCAATCTACCCAAACTACCCAACAAGATGGCAAGACATTAGTTCTGATGTGCCCAACAGGATGGCAGGAATTTAGCTCTGATACCACTGTGATGTCCCTTTCTTAGGGGCTCTTTTATCTGCACAAAAACTCTGATACCAAAGACCAAAGCTCTGATACCACTGTAATGTCCCTTACTTAGGGGCTCTCTTATCTGCACAAAAGCTCTGATACCACTGTAATATCCCCTTCCAAACAGGAAATATAGCAACACAAAAAATCTGAACCAAGATATAATAGCTGTTGAATAAATTCAGAAAGATCACAATAATATAGTCTTTTAATAACAAATTACAGATTGTATCACTTGTCCTTGTAAATTATTACAATCGCAGTCCTCTAATATGCATATAAATATGAAATACAGTCTTGAAAACCCTGGCTTTGCAAATGTGGAAGTGCAAATTGAGTTTTGGAAAGTCTCGGCCCTTCTGTGTCGACACACAGTCGCCGTCGTCGGTCGATATCTCACCGACGTCGGTCTCTGCCCGTCGGATTTCTGCCGACGTCGGTCTTTAGTCGACCGATGTCGGTCACTGAAACCCTCTGTCTGCCGAGGTCGGTTCCTGCACTGGTCTGTACGAACCCGTACGGATTCTGTACGGCCGTAAATTAAGCACAACCTCCCTGTTTTCAACCCTTGATCTGAAGATATCTGTCTCTAGCACAGTAGATCTCTAGCTGTATAATTTATTGAATCAAAACATAAAGCAATAAATACCTGGAATATCTGTGATAACTTCTGTGTGAAGTTATCTCTCAAACCTGAAATTTTGTGATAACTTCTGGATGAAGCTATCTCTCACTCTGGCAATAGATCAGCTGATATTTCACAGCCTCTTAATTGCACACACTGAAGAGGGAACGTTCTCCAATGCAAATGGAATCCTTGAACCCTAGGCTCAGTCTTCACAGAAGAAATTCTTCAATTTTCAATAATCAATAATCAATAGCATATGAACAATGGCCTCCATGAGAAACCCTTATACCCTCAAAAGGATGTGCTTGCCCTAATTAGGGTTTCTTAAATTAGAATTAGGGTTTCTAATTAAAAATAGGCTAAATAATTAATATTTGATTAAATCAATCAAATATTAATATCTCCCTCAATACATGTCGGATCGACGAACCGATCGAAGCTAGTGAATCAGGGAGTGATTCCGCACATAACCATATCATAATAGAGGTGCTCCACTGCATATCAAATATCCCTAAAAAGTAGGAGCCCTGGCCAAATATGTCTGAAATAACCTGAATGAAAATCAAATGTAGAAACCCTGTGAATCAAAGTCAATCCAAGCTCCATTATGACCCTCTATCCATCTTATTAGCCTATGAAGGTCACATAATAAGCTAATCATCAAACCTGTCAATGTCCACGAAAAAGGGGACATGACAATCACCTTGGTTTGATGACATGACAAACTACTTAGTTATAGGAAAGTTTCATACTCACTTCACTTATAAATAAATTAAACATTTATTTAGAGATATATCTTCTTTTAAATGGCTCAATGGTGTACTATTTAGATGTGGATATGACCATGTGATTTATAGCTATGTTAGAGAGGATTAAACTTATGACCTCATAAGAGCTTTCCATGATGAACCTACAGGAGGTCACTATTCAACCAAAATTATTATACTCAATATCCTTGGGGATGGATATTAATTTCTCTCACTTCATAGACATGTGAAAAAGTATATTTGGTAATGTGATCCTTGATAAAGGATAGGCAAACCTACATTTTCTAATGAAATACCCCTCTATCCTCAAGTGGTTTTAGAACCATTTGAAAAATGGGGAATGCATTTTTTTGGTCCTATTGATCTACCATCCCAATGAATGAAGTAGAAACTAGTGTGCATAGATTATATCAGTAAGTGGTTAGAGGTTCATGCTCTTACATTTGAAAGAGAGGAGGTAGTTGTTAATTTATTGTATTAAAAGATTATACAAATATTTGAAGCACCAAAATAAATATTTTTTGATCAAGGACCTTCGTTAATATCTAACATGATAATATTTTTCTCAAAAAACTATCATATCAACCATAGAAACTCATACCCTTACTATCCACAACCAAATAGATAGGTGGCGGTCACCAATAGAGAGTTGGAGAACATTCTAACTAAAATAGTCAACAATAACATGAAGGATTGGGGAAACCAACTATCAGAGGTAGTATGGGCATATAACACTATCTATAGATCTACTAAACACTTTTCGCCTTATGAGTTGGTGTTTGGTAGGAAACCTCTAATTTATATTGAGTTTAAATTAAAAACTTTGAGTAATGAAATAGAGGTAGGAATCAATATGGATGAGGCATAGAAGGAAAATATTTTGTAGTTCAATAAACTATATAAATTAAGGATGGAAGATTTAAATATATATAGGTATTATAGCATCAAAGGAATTAGTGGCATGACACTCACATAAAATGAAGAAGATTCAATGAGGGAGGTTGGGCACTACTATTAGACTCTACATTTCAACACTTCAAAGAAAAGCTAAGAACCAGGTCGTTAGGACCTTTTGAGATAGAAAACATATTTGATAATAAGTCAATCCAATTGTTGCCCATTTATGGGAACCATAAGACTCTTCTAGTAAATGGTCAAAGGTTGAGGCTTTACCAAAAGCCTTTAAACAAAGAAGAGTTTATCCAACAAATTTAGTCTTAAGGAGAATTTGTCTTCATGGAAGAACCTAATTTATCCCATGAAGGCTAATCCTTGACAATTGAAGCTTAAAATAAGGAAGGGGATTTAAAACCATAAATGGTATCCATCTTCCAATATATATATATATATATATATATATATATCTATATATATATATATATATATTTGAAAAGGAAAAGTTGAAAAATAATAAATGGTTGCTTCTCCATGGGACAAATCAATAAAAAAATGGGGTTGTAATCTCTTTTTTGCATTCCTAACATTGACTACTTTGTTTTAATCATCGCAGGACATGTGGCATCATTGTAATTTAAGATAACATAAAAATAAATAAGATATCTTGTATTATATTTTTATATATAAGATTAGCCATGAAATTTTAGGATTCTTATGTATACTCATCCATGGGAAAAGTTACCCAAATTGGGAAGGTGTCCTAAAAATGAGAAAGTGTCCTAAAAAGGGGCATACCAAAAAGATGCTAGTAAGGATACATATGTATTTTCCATAAAATAAAAAGAGAATATGATTTCATCCTAATGACATCATTGGCACTCATGATGAAAAGGCATCAATTTATGGTAATCATGGGAGATGTCCTATTAATAAGTGTGGGTAATCAATTTAGTTAGATAAATGATGACATACAATGTATGTGGGAATTATAGAGTACTCCCAAGATTGGTTAAAATTAATCTTTCATGCAAGATAGTGATTGATATTAAGTGTCTAATCAAATGTTTCCAAGATTAAAGCTCCTGATAGATCCTAAGGATTTTCATCCTTAATGATAAGGGTTTAAAATCAAGTGTGTTGATTATTTCAAATATCATATTCATATTATGAATAATGTGATCATCATGTACCAAAATTCTATGTGTTGATTCTTGACATCAAATTTAACAAGTATAGTGTTAACATGGGTAAAAATGGTTAGATCTAAAGTTTGATAATATATTGTTGGAGCATGGAGCTATAGATACCATATTTGAAGAGGTAGGGTGGCTCAAATTTATGCATAAATTATATGTGTATGATGAAATGTTGGTAAATGAATTCATCATCAATTTAAATATTAATTTTTCCATCTAAAGGGAGTGTAAATTTCATTCAATAGACATATAATTAGTGAGCTTGTAGGCATTCCAAATGAAAGAATGAGAATCACTAGTAGGTCCACTTTCAATGACCTTATCAATATATTTCAAGAGGAAGGAGATTTAGATCCTGAGCTAATTTTTAATCCTAAATAAATGATAAAATGTGTAAAAAAGGAAAGTCTTCTAGAAACATGGAGGATAAAAATGTTTTGGGTAATTAAGTATCTAAATTGTGATGGCCAGTATAGTTCACTATGGTGTGATGTTATGATAATTCTCATTCATTTGAGGAAAGTATTAAATAATTATGAACATAAAATAAACCTACCTATGTATTTGTTGGGTTTCATAAAAGTTATGGATTATAAACATTAGAAAAGGACAAATTGTATAAAACACCATGGGATAACTCAACTCATTTGTAAGCATCATTTCCTTAAAAAACCAAGAGAAGAGGTCTTATGGGCATCCTTTCTGAAAAATAAAATGAAGAGGTAGCCTAAGACAAATGATATGATGTTGTATGTATCTATAACTCAAAAATATAGAACTACAAAGGGAACCTCCATTGAAATACCAGATTTAGATCAACCCCAAAAAATAGAGCATAAGAAGAATTTTAGGTATATAACCTCACCAAGAGTAGCATAATCTAATTTGAAACCAACTAGAAAGCCACCACCAAAGAGGAAGCTAAGGCCTAAGGTTTCATCAACTAGCTTTGGAGTAACTCTAGATCCACCTACCTCCCAACAATAGATTGCAATTATAGAATAAGAATAAAAAAAGTCCCTAATATAATTATACCAAAAATTATATGGAGGAATTCAAAAAGGAAAAAGGTTACTCCCTAGGAGGAACCTTGTCTTGTTACCTATCCTAAAATAAGAATAAGAAAGTTAATTATGTCAGTTGATGATGATGAAGAGAGACATGCAATAGAAATAATAGGTACTTATGACAAAACCCTTTGGAATCTCCACATTCCAAATATTAATTAGCTGCATAAGATAGGATTATGAATGTTGAGAAAGATATAGTACCAACAAAAATAGAAGAAGAATATAATTTACCCTTAATAGAGGTCACCTCTATGAATGATGCATTGAAAATAACTATGGTAGAGTCTCCCTCATCTCCTCCAACTTCATCTTCCAGATTAAAAATTGATAAATGAAAAGATCTTATGATAGAAAAAAACTTTAGTTCTCCAACTCTAATGAAAAGGTAGACATACAAAAAGCCCTCTTATTCTCCAAGGCTGAAGCAATTATCAAACAACAAGCAGACTTGATTACCTCTTTGATGATGCAACTCTAAGGTAAGGATGCTACCCTATCTTATTTACAAAAATAAATATAAGGAATTAAATATAAATCTATACAAAATGATATTGAAATGGGAGTTCTTAAATCAAGGGTAATTTATCTTTAAGTATTGGTTAATCAAAAAGAACCAACACCTATTAAATCATAAGTAGAACAAGAAATTCAAACTATAGTTTCCTGTCTTGATATAATAATTATATGGAATGAAACTTGTGAGTAATTATAAATCTAAAAAGACAAAATAGGAAACTAAGAGAAGATAAAAAAGAGATAAAGGAAGACTGTGAATAAGCACAACAAAAAACTCATAAGGTTAAAACCACCCTCTAAGTTACTTGTCAGCTTAGAGAAAAGATTTTAGATTGTAAAAAACCTTTTTATAGCTATAGCCTCTTCCTCCATGAATTTTTTGAAGATGGAAGTTATTAATAATTTCATGTGACCTTATTTATGAAATTAATGATCATATGGAATTTATGTAAATGTTTTTAAAAATAACCCCTGACTACCAGGACTTTCTATGTGAATTCTATCTCTGTTACATGATCTTAAGGAATAAACCTAGATTCATTATTAGCCTATTTGTAGGAGAATTATAGATCAAGATTATCCTCTCTAACTTCAAGAAAAAAATTCCATGGGAACATATAAATGATGAACATTTTGATAAATCAAAGATAGTAGGGGTGTGTATTAGACCTCCATTTACCATTGCTACAAAACTTCTCAATAAAATCATAGCTAACTACTTTTGTCACCAAGAGATTCATGATCATTGCTTGTAGGCTCATTATAACAACACTACCAATATTGACATGTTTTAAAAAGATCATTTTGAATAGGTATTGTCATCAAGTAAAAAAATATGGGACATGTTAAGTATCCCCTTGAAGAGAAGATAATTTATCTCCCCCACCAAATTAAGGTGGAGCCTATGAAGGGATCAAGTACTTATAAAAATAATTAAGAAATATATGATAAATGGGGTAAGAAACCCATGGATTTGAATGCATTATAGACTACTACTCATCCTCATCCCCATTTCACCATGGTAGAATACATCAGATCAATACTCTAAGCATTTTGAAATTTGGCTCCAATTTATTATCTGATATATGGGATTTATAGTTATAATGAAGACAACAGGTTTGACCCATATTCCATATATGATCTTAGCTCATGCTTGTAATAAAGGGTGCATAATTATGAAGATATATAAAGATAATTTCCAAGAGGACTTGTAAAAGGTAAAGTGTAGGGAAAATGATGAGACTAATTTATGACTCATTATATCCATGATCACCTTTGTTACACCTATTAACCTACTATTTTGGATTAAGTATTTTATATATATTAATACGTAGGGTCAATCTGAAGTAGAAAATAGGTACTTATATATTGTTGGTTTTTATTTGTCTAAGTTTCTCATTATTATCATTATGTTCTAACATTTGGCATAGTTAGTTCTCTAGTTTTGCATATGTAGGAAGTATAATCAATTATAAACAAATACTTAGAGTTTTGGTGTAGTAAGTCAACCTTTGGAGCAAGCCTGGAGAAATATGAAACCCTATAGTGAAGCTCTAGAGTTTATCAATATATATCCAAAGTCTATCAATAAATATTTAGACTTTGACATTCAAGATTTGAAGTACTATAAGTTTTCTACGAGTGAACCATGAAGCTACTAAACCTATTAATAAATCTCCAACATTGCTCTAGCACATGTCTAAGACATTTTTTATGAAACTTGAAAATTATATAAGTGTCTAGAGGTTTATTTATAGATTATGTCTACACCTAGTTTTAGGATTTATACTTCCAATTATAGAATTTCTAAAATAACACCATTGTATCTGTAATAAGATTTTGGGTAACTTTATCTACTATTGTAAAGACAAAATGATGTAACCAATTGAACAAACTTGGCATGTGTTACCTTGATTTATAACATTCCTATTTAGAGTGTGAGCATTTAAAACACATATTGATATTTTTCAATCTATTTTGATCATTGTTGTGATCTTTTTATATTGTTAGTTTGTTAAAAGTAGTATAGGCTACTAAACAAATAGTGTAGTAGAATAAAGTAGCATTTCTTACTACTTCCTAGGGATTATCATGTAAGATATTTATGTCAGTATATGTAATATTCTAGTTTGTAACACTTTTTATCAATCAATAAAGATTTTTACATCCATAAATACTGAATTAATTTCATCCTAATATAAGGGAGAGCAAGGTCCCCCTCACCCAAAGAAACCAGGACTTTTGTGGTAGTTATGTTTGTTATTTCATTATTAATTTATGTTTTAATAAGGTTGTTTATATGTAAGTGTGGATTGTTAACCTATAGGATTATATATGTTTATGTGTGTACATTTATTTTCCTACTATTTTTCTTAGTATTGATTTCATTTATGAGAAAATTTCATTAATAAGTTAATTCATTTCTATAATCCTAGATACTAAGTGTGTTTCTAATTTCCAGAAAGTGTGTTTCCAATTTCAATCAAGTGTGTTTCTAATTCCAAAAAGTGTGTTTTCCAATCTAGTAAGTGTTCTTTTAATTCAATAATAGAGTGTCTTAATTTAAAATCAATTAGTTACTTTTCACTTTTAGCAAGATAATGTATAAATAAAGATTAGTTGCTCCATTCGAACCCCCCAAAATGCCACTATTATCCAAATCACCAAATTATCTTATTTCATATAGCCATTGGAAATCAGCCTTATTATGAATGACATCAACCTTATATTGATTAAATGAATGGGTAAATGATACCCATCAACTATACTTTAATATTTTTATATGATCTACCTCTCCAATATATGAAAGCATTCAAACCTCTTGCAGATCAATTTTTGGCACACTTTTCCACTAATATTTCTTAAAAAAATTCATGTTCTCAAATTGCCAAAATCAAACAAGGAACCAATGAACCTATCAATGAATATGTCTTGAGGTAAAATATCATGTTGGATAAAATGAATAATATTATGCTAGATAAGAAGTTACAAAACATATTCAAGCAAAGTTTACTTGATCCTTTACATGAGTCCATTGTTTTCAAGAAGCTTAAATATTTTGATAACTTATGTTATGTTATATGGGAATGTGAAATGAAGTTTATTTCTTTGAATAAAATGAAGTATGTAACAAATAAACTAGTTTCATCTACATCTAATGCTAGTTTTACACTAAAACCAAGTTATAAAGTAAAACCTTTTGGGCCTAAAAAGGAAAAAACCACCATAGTTAAAATAGTTTGATAGTAGCCTAATCAGCGTGTATATCTAATGTACCAAGGAGATAATTTACTCACTTACCTTAGTATATTTCTTCATTACTCCCATGGTTAATAGCCTATCATATTATATCTCTCCCTCATCCTATAGAGGTTGATATGAATAGAACTATACCAATAGGATGTGATTCAAATGCTTATTGTGATTACCACTAGGGACCAAGATATTATATGAACATACATTTTAACTTGAATCATGAGATTCAAGACCTTATTATTTACTAAAATATTACATTTGATGATCTTCCCAAGGAATTAGGTTCACACCCTATTGATTACCATATATAGAAAATATTTAACAATCCTTTACAAGACTATTACAATAAGGAAGAAAGAACTAGAAGTGCAAATGACATATAATGTACATCCTCATCTATCACATTATGGGCACCCATTAGATGGGATTATTGGTAGTTATACATGACATATACCTCCCATGGTTTAGAGACCTTATATTAATTTTGATGATACTAAGATTGATGATTATAACTTTGATATTCATTCTTTATTCATTCAAGCATTCCTTGATCATCAGCCTATAAATAGTTTTATGATTGATAATAGTGCAAGATAAAATGTTTGCACAATGACATAACTAGTGCATTTGGATTATACTAATCAAGATTTAAATCCTTATACTAGATAAATTAGATAATTTTATGGGACCTCCTAGAAGGTTCTTGGTGAGATTGAACTACATTTATTTTTTATTCTTATACATGTCATTACTACCTTTCCAGTTATACCTACCATGTGAATCTTTGATATGTTATTTGGAATACCTTGGATCCATAAAAATTGAGTAGTACCTTCTACATTACATGGGTGTGTTAAATATATTCATGATAATTGGGTTATTATAATTTTTTAGAATCCCATATGGTCATCTTCTTAAACAAGAAAAAATTATACCCAGGTAGTTAACTATCAAATGTAATAAGGTTAATCACCACAAAAGGGTAAGTAATAGGCAATCCCCTTTTCTAGGTGGCTAGTATTTTAGAGACCATTACATCGGAGACATATAGTGGACCCCATGAAATTCCCATGTTCTATTACACACCATGTTCAAACATCTAGAGCACCTAAACATGTTTCTACTATTATTATTATTATAAATAAACCATAAAACACATAAAGATGGGTCCCATGAACACCTATTACTCCTACTATCCCTTAATGACCATATAGTCATATTATACACACACATCACATCACATACACTAAAATTATAGATATTACACCTATTCATGTTCCTTGGAAGTAACATGAATTCCTTGCACTAAATTATGAATGAGGAGATACATATGATAATTCTTTTGATGGGATCCTAGGATGATATTTTCTCTTCAAATAATCCAAAAATACCAAAAAAATAAATAGAACACTAAAAAATACAATAGTATTTTCAATAAAAAAACATGTTCTATTGGTTCCTTGGCATATATGTGTTAGTTCCGTTTTTATGGATATAATACTAGTTGCTTATACATACACATGTATGTCATGATTCTATGTGAGTGTGATGTAGTCATACATAGATACATGATCTATTCTTATCTTAGATATTGTGTCTTCCATCTAATCATGTTATATGGAAATTGGGGGCATCCACCTCTATGATCATGATACTTCTAGTTTATATCATTATATGTTATTTATAATATCATGTTTGATCTTATACTACTTAAAGGTGACTTTATCCATGATTATATATTTCATAGGGTATACTTGACATTTTTTTCTAACACATTTGATCCATGGGATACTATGATATGTTTATGTTGGTTACTTATTATTTCTTATACAAACTTCCTTGAGTGTCTTGCCTTTTTATTGTATTTATTATTTGAGCATTTGAATATGTTCCTCTATTTTTATCCCATGTGCCTATGTGTGTTTTCCTTGAAATCTAAATATGTCATTATTTGTTTTATGATCATTTAAATATGTCATCTTTGATTTTGTAGACATTGGAATAAGTCATGTCCCTTAAATTATGTAGCATTTCAACATGCCCCTTTTTTAGTCTCCTAAGACCATTGTATTTTGACTTGATTTTGAGTGCTCTTGTGTGTGTGTGCTTGATTTTCTTGTTAATATTGTACTATTACAATTTATACATTACTTTGATAATTATCATGCTTCTTAGGACTTCATGTGATCACATTATTCTATGCACTTCAATGCAACATTTACCTAGACATATTATTATATATGTTACATGGTTACATTCACAAATTATTTAGTTGTCTTATAGTTTTGAGGTGAGGTAACTATTGGTTTCTATTCTTACCTCACCTCAAGGGGGATAATGTTATTGATGGCATGTCATAAAGATATGTTCTACACATTATAACTTATTTAAATTTTTATTTTTCTCTACATATAGTGAGGGCATGTTTTGGAAGCATGTTCTCCACAATTATATAGTTTATAAATAGGCCAAAGCACATAGTTATGTAATTTAAATTCATAGTTTTGGTATAATTATGTACATTGGTACCATTGTTATACATAGTTTTAGCATGAGACATATATAATATTCACATGCTATACAATGTGCACCTAATTAGTTTCAAATTTCAAAAAACTCTTAGGGATTGTCGTCACTTAGGTAGACTTTTACTATTTTTATTAAGCCAATATACTATGGTAGTTGGTTTGGCTTTGGTAAAGTTAAGTTAATTAAATCCCTTAATATTTCCAAGTTTATAGGTTGGATTTTATTATGTCATCTAGACTTACCAATTTGACATTATGAGTTGACTTTGTTCACTTATGATCACTAGGTTATAAGTATGATTGGGTTACATGGTTGAGCTAATCTCAAATTCTAGGTGGAAACTCTCCTTTTATCCATGGTTGGAGGCATGTGCCTTCCAATATATATTTTTCTCTATCTCTTTAGATATATGTACTTTTCATATTTATATATATTTTATTTAATCTCATTTTTAGAGCTTTAAAATGATATATGTATTCATATCAACTTGTTAATAGACAAGGTGGTTACATCAATACATAGGTGTACTCTTAATCCTTGATCTTTCAATTTCAATATTTTTATTACTTTAAAATTTTCATTAATTATATATTATAACATGCTCTTGGTTATAGATCATTCACCAACAAATAAATCAAGTTGGACTCATAAAAAGGCAAGGTGTGTTATACACACTTAAGTACACATTTATTCTCTTTTAAAGGTAATTTTTTATTAATCTATTAAATGGGGGAAATGTAGATGATATTTATGGATTATGTAACACCTTAGTCTTGTACACTTATTAAAAATAAACATTGGTTATTCCTCTTAGTTTTATACATTTACCACTTTTAAAAGTATCATATCTACTCTATCTTGTGATCCTTTAGCCTATCTCTTGTTCTAACTAGTCTTATGTTGATGACCTATACCTATTATATTTCCCAAAATGATTAAATTCTACCTATCTTCGATCTCTAAAAGTTTTGATCCTATATCTACTTTGTTCCCTATATACTAGCATCTTGGATAAATACCTACATCGACATAGATGTCCTACTTTGACATTATTGTCTAGTGCCATAAATTCATCTAAATTACAAATAATATTCATCCTAATGGTCATCCTAAGTAGTTTAATGCATGTTATTTCAATAAATACAAATGGATTGATATAAATACAATATCAACCCTCATTCATTCCTCACCTAGCATACACCTAAGAAATAACTAAATCAACTTATTAAAGCATTTAATCAAGTAATCGATAAAGGAAAGTTTCCCTATTTTATCTTATTTTCATATGAGTCATAGGTAAAATACATAGATAGGTATAAATTACTGAAGGAGTATCCCAAGAGATATATTTTATAATTTTCAAGTTAGGTAATTATTATACTTATTTTACACATATTTCATGATTCACACATAATCCAACACATAGGGGAGAACTACATCACTCAGAGGCCATAATCAGAGTCTTATATATGTAGGTAGTGCTCATTTACGTAAGGGTCTTTATGGTTAGCTCAAAATTGTGTGCCCACCAACCCATTTTACCCCAAGGTCACTATGAATATGAAGAATTAGGGTTTTTTAATTTCATGAGGAATGACACTCCATGACCTAGATATGAATGTAATAGAGTGAAGGAAAAAATAAAACTAGAAGTATTTATATGGTTGCATCCTTTTCCATTAAGTATTACATATAGGACACCCACATCACATTCAGTTAGTAGTGTTGATGTACTCATCCCAAGATGATGTTAGTGTCTAAGACTCTAGAGGCACTCAATCTAGAATTTGGAAATTATTTTAAAATCCTCTTCTAGTCTACTTCTTACCTATTCTAAATCTAGAATTATGTTAGCATTAAAACTAGATAAATATATCCTTTCTTTATCATTTACATACTTGGCATAGTTATACTTAATATTTTTATCCTATCACAATTTAATGAATTCAATATATGTTATATATGATTTTAGCATATAGTTGGTTTGCAATAAAGAGTTTATCACCCTTGGATATTAGGCTATATCAATCTCCTTTAATGCTAGATAGACCCAATCTATAGATTTAGGATTAAACACTCATGTCTTTGTTATTTAACACTATTTTGGGTTGTAAGGTAATAAGGAAAACTATTATCCAAATAGATGAGGACTTGAGGCTTTCATAACCTCAAAAGGTGATTATGGTAAATGACTAGTTTTTGTTTACATAACCCAACATTTGGAGGAAATAAAAGGGAAATATATTGACCACAATGCTAGCATTTACCATCACTCTTTTGAAATTGTTATTATAGATCCACACTTGTAAATACAAGGCATGATATCCTCTCCTAACCATATTTGCATCATAAGGTAATTAGGTAAGATCAAATAAGTATCTAACATCCTTGAAAGTTTTTCCAATAGGTATCCATATATATTTATGTGGTTTATTTGAGCTTCAAGAGGTATCATTGAGAAATTCTAGGTGATGTGCAAAATAGCTCTTTAGTATGTCTATAAAATTAATGTGGAAAGAGGTTTTTATAATATCCAAAACAAGATCATATATCCCAATAAGTTTGGGTGTTACTTAAACTTTAAATTCTAGATAACTCATTAGAAGGATAGTTTATGTTTGATACTCCTTGGTATGAGTAATATTTTTTTATTCTTCAACATATTCTTACTCTACCAAACCTATGAGTCATGTATTCCATGAAGGACAAAGGCAAAGGGAAACATGCAGATTCTAAAAATTCAAAGTCTCTAAATCATGGGTTGCAACCAACATGGGCTAGGTAACAATATTATTCTATGATGTGTTTTGGCTATATTTTTATTGATGATTTGGGAATGGATTTTGATTTGATAATAAATTCTTAATAAATAGATCTAATCTAAAAAATAGGAAAATAAAACAAAGAAACCTACAACATATCGAGTACAAATGATATATTTAAAATGTGTTATTGGTTGTATATATTTAAATCCTTAGGCTTATAAAATATTAAATTTATCAATTTGACCTAGGTATGTTTTATTAATAAAGAGGAGTGTAGGGAACCAAAATTGAAATAAAATAATTAAAGGAGAATATAATAGTGTTATGTCTATCTCTCACAAATGATAGACTGTAGGTTATTAATTCATTAATTTTCCATTCCAAATAAAAATAATGTGATTAAAACATTATAGTAGGTTTGTGGTTGAGATTCAATAAAATGACAAAGTATGGATTGCCATTTCTTAATTTTTTCTATTAAAGTGCAAGAAGGGTGAAATGAAAATTTCACCAAGTCTATGGCTAATTTTTTTCAAGAAAATAATAGTGTGGATTGTATCTTCATGATATTTTTCTAAAATTTAAAATAAAATTCAATTATTCATTTTTCTAATCTTAATTTCATCATAAATTTGTAAATAATGGGGTAATTAGGAGTTCAATAGGATTAATTGGGAGATAACTAGGAATGATTGGGAGTTCACTAGGATTGATTATGAGCTAACTAGGTTGATTGAGAGCTAATTGGGATGAAAATTTAGAGTTGAAGAAATAGGAATGAAAAAATGTTTAGAAAAATATGTATTATTTAAGTTGTATGGATATTCATAACAAAAGGGACACAAACACCACTTTAAGTAGAGTGGTGGTCTTAAAACTAGGTTGGTTGTTCATAAAACTATCATGATAGTTACACAACCATCATGCTAGTTTCACTATACACCATAAAATAGTAATGAAATTACTTCATAAATAAAGTAGAATAACATAAATAGATAATAATATGACTAAAAAAGTATAATTTATGAGTAAATGATTTAATTTGATGGAAAAACCTCCACAACCTTAAAATAAGAAAAAAAATCATAATATGATGATCAATTACTAATTATTACCTCTTATTTATATTATACTTAGGCCATGATTATTCTATAGGCTGACCTAACAATCCAAATTAGGTCATAGAGAAATGAAATATTATAAGTGGTTATGTAATCAGCTACACATATCCCAAAGCATATTATAGTCTAAGGGCATAGCATGCCCCTCCCATTTAAAATAATGTTGCCCTCGACATTGAACAACTTTAGATGTTACTATAAAAAATATTCATCCTCCCATGTTACCTATTTATGGTTTAGATTCTTCTGCCTGATCAAATATTCCATAATTTCTCTTGTTTGTAGCCTTTTAGTGCATGTTTGAAATATTGCCTCATTTTCTAAAATGACTCAACCTTATTCATCTAGTTATGATAATTCAATATTGTCATAAACTCTCTATCCAATTAATTTATTTATGAAAGATAGATGAAATATAAGATGTATATGAGTGGACTGGGATTGACTCATATTTTAAATAACACTACCAATTTCTATAGGATTTTATAAGGGCCATTATACTTAGGAGAGAGTTTTTTATCCTTGTTTTTTTCTTAAGAGACATACTTATATGGATAAAATCACACAAATACCAAATCATATACATCAAAATGTCATGCACTCTAGTGTTGATATTATTTTTACTTCATTCTATTATGTGCCATGTCTAAATTGTCTCTTAGGTTAGATAGTACCTCGTGTTGATGGTGATTCTGATATTAAATAGATCAAACTTTAGGTTAAACCCATAAGGATTAAGTGATGGATGGGGAATGATAACAATAAATCCCCATAAATGGAGACATTTTGGAAGAGGTTTGAAATGAATTTTTGTACCACTATTATACTAGTGGAAATTAATGAACCCACTGTTCTTATTTATTGGATGAAAAATAATGAAGATACCCTTATAGGCATTTGTTTAACACCTTAGTTTTACCATCATATTTAGGATGATATAATGAGATATGAGAAAAATAAGCACCTAAACATGAGAATAAATCTATCTAAAAATTATTGGTAAATATGGGATCATGATCAGTTATAATGATCTTGTGAGTACCATGCTAACAAACAGTATTTTTACTTACCAATTAACTAATGTGACACATGTAACATAAGCCACATGGGTTGGGAATATAATGCTATCCTAAATCAAATATTTCATTAATTATCAACCCATGGGCATAAGATTGATAAGATGACTTCACTATATGTGTACACCTAATCTCCTAATTTGACTATTGTCAGACTTATGAAAAAATATTTCATAAGATAAAAGTGATTGTAAAAGTTTAAAAATTGTAGGAAATAAATTAAATAAATAAAAAAATTAATTGTAATCTTCCTTAATCCTATTCTAAATCACACAAATTAAATGTACTTACACACATATAAAATCTTAACACAAAATTATATAAATAAAATAAATTACCTAATTATACTAATAAGTTAGACTTATACTACAAGTCTTCTTGAGGGGGACCTCCTCTCTCAACCTTGAGATTCAATCTACCTCTTAATAGAAAACTCAATTAAATCAAAATGCTATCTTCATTAAATCATGTAGTAATTAATGATTACTACAGTATATTGCAATCACTCTTGTTGGATTGTTTACTATGTTATATACACTCTTGATCTCAAAAAATCTTTTTAATTAATTACCACATTTATACCATATTATATTTATATCATATTTGGTGATTTACATTTATGGCCAAACTAAGAATACAAATAAAACATTATTTCAACAATATCATTCAACTACAAGAACAAAAAGTGGTTTTCAAGGTTTAAAATCTACCCAATGTAACTCATAAAGTATATTAAGTTATTTACAACCAAATTTGGATATATATAGCCTTAAAAAATTAGTCTTTTAGTCAAATATTTTTGTTACAACCTCCAAGAGTTGATAGGTAGTGACATCCTAGGTGAGTTTTAACCTTAATCAAATTTTAACAACCGCAAGATTTCTAAAAATTGTTAATTATGATTTCAGATCAAATTGATAGTTATGATCTTCATATTATTATTTTGTCTTATAATTGTCTATAAGATATGTTAACGTAGGATCCTTCAGCTACAAGATGTGTTTAAACAAGATCATTTGACTGTAGGATGTATTGACTTGTGTTGCTTCAAATAATATTTTTGTTATACCTTTAAACTTTCTCATATATATTTTTTTTAAAAATAATCATATAACAAATGATAATCATACTTAATTAAATCACAAAACAAAATATCATTACTCTATGAAGTATATTGGTATATATCTATCATATCTTAGACTTGTTTGAGTATGAATATACAAGGGATCCAAATGTACATATTTAGAGAGGTTATGGATAAGAAATAGGTGCTCAAAAAATGACATTTATAGGGATCATCACAACCACAAACTTAATTTTTTTCTCATCTTTGAGCAACTATCATTTGCATTTCCACCACACATACAATTTAAAGTCTAGTGGTTCCCAAGAACCACTAGACCTTTTGCCATAAAAATCCTACCTTTCTTCATACCTTTTCCATCACTTATTTTCCTTATCATTATCCAATTATTACTTAGCTTTCCAATATGGTATAGGATATTAGAATGGAGGAGGTTTAAACATAATGGCAAGCAAATTTGGCCCTTTTTCTTGGTAATTTTGATGTTTATGTTGACTCTATCAAAATTTACTATTTTAGTTGAAAGGTGACTAGGCATCCCTTTTATTCAATTATATAGTGAGCTCTATCCATTTGGTTATTTAGGCTCTATGTACTTTTCCCCTTATATTATATCTCATCTCCAAGTATAAGTTTTGTGCTTCCAACTGATGTTCCATAAACCAAGAGGAGAAAACTATTTAGTTCATCAAGCAAACCCAACCTTGAATGATGTCCTTAGGTTTTTCTAGATTCTCCCCTAATTATCAATGTAGTCTCTTACTCTTTTTATATTTAATCCACCATTTCTTATTCTCTTTTACATTCATTGACCATATAAGAAGAAAATTCTTTTAATAAAACATTCCCTACATATAAGTTGGGATTCTAATCCTGATCATGGGGTACAACATAATTGTGAATATAAAAATCACATTATTTATTTTATATCTCATTTGATATATTATTAAATATATCAAATAAATATTTGGAATCTAATGCTGGATAAGGGAGATCATAATACAATTTCATAAATTTAAATTTTAGCCATTCCTCCTCTAGATATATAGAGTATACCATAGTATGAGGTCTATAACTGATGAGTTGTTTTATAAATTTATCCATTTCTTCAATGTTATCTATAAATTTCATCATTTTTTCTTCATCAATTTGATATTTTATTCATATCAAAACATTTTAATTTTTAAATTGTTTAAAACGTCCAACCTATTCCTCTATTTACTAGCTCATGATAGTAGAAAGAGTGAATGGTGTATCATACTTTTCTATTTGAACATAAGTGGAAAAAAATGCCTTGGATGTAGGTTGGTCATGTACCATTGGTATTGAATGTTCAGGATCTATAGGTTGGGCCTTATTTGTGTCAACTGGGTCCTATATCTATAATGCTACAACTCTTAATATATTCAACCCATGACTTTCCTACTTTTTCAATTTGTTCCTCAATAGTTCAATTTCTTGTAATGCCAAATCCATAATTGGTAAGTCTTGTTGTATGGATGTTATAGGTAATACATCCTCAATTTTTTCCTACATAGCCTCATTCCTTTCATCTTGTTACTTTTCTATATGTTTTTTTATATGCTCTTCTTCACCAGTTGAATATCTTTCCTCCTTAGTTAAATATCCCCCATCATTTATATTTGTATATTATAAGGTAAAAGGGACTTATATATTAGATATTATGACATCAAATTATTAATAGTACTCTTCCCTAATATGAATTATATTAGGTGTTTTGTATACTATATTTTTTTTCCATTTTCCTTTTAGCCTATGAGATCTTATAAAGTCCTATGTTTGATTGGTCTTTTTATGAGCTCTAGGTTTTTTGGGAACTTCCTCCCATAACTCATATGATGAATAAGATTTAAGGATCAATTTTATTTTTCTCCTTGTAGTATCCTTTGCTTTCAAATATTTTGATGTGGGTTCTTGTGCAGCTATAGGTTCTTGTGTGGCTATGGGTTCTTATATGTCCACAGCTTCTTATGAAAGATGTATATCCATATTTATTTATAGGGGTATATATTCCATTTATTATTATTAAAATTCTTCTTCATCCTCTAATTCTTCCTCAAACTCTTCTTCTACTTCCTCTTTAATCTCCTTTTCTTCTTCCACTTCTTCAATCTCATTAATTTCATCCTCTTCATTTTTTTCTATTACAGGTAATTACATAAAATCTTACAAACTCAAGTTGGTTCTATTTATATTGAGTAAATATTGGACTATTAGTTGAATCAGATAATGTTGAGTAAACAATTTTGGATTTTCCTTTTGGTATTTAACAACCATTCTTATTACCATGTTAAATAAAAAATTAGAAACATTTCTACTAATACCATGTCTTAAATGATTCATAATTGAAGTGGGTTACATATAAAATATAATATATTATTTCATAGGTAAAATATATTATAATAAAATAACTAATATAGCCATACCTGGGGTAATCATATCTAGTTTTTACCCTATTTGGAAGATGTCACAGGCCCATTTCCTTGGCAAAATATTTGCTTTTTTGATAATATGTCAAATTTTTATTTCCAAAAATCCCCATCATGAGTTAACCTAGTTACCCTATTGATGAGTGTCTATGTTATCATAATTTTTAGTCCTCTTACCATAGCCAAATTTTTTTCTAGTGAATTGACAAATTCCTCAGCTATAGTCTGGTCAAAACTAGTTAATTTCTTAAAATATGTCAATCACCTTGAATTTTGAAAGATTGTCATGACATATGGTTGGTCTGGTAGAGGTGTAAGGCTCATAGTTTCATGTTTTACACAATTAATACCCATGATTATCAAGTTATTTGAAGTAAGCTACTAAGTTGTAATTTTGATAAGTGAAAATGTCAATTTAGCTATTGGACTTAGATAAAAAGGATAGTGCAAGGTTTTAGGACCGTTTGCCTTTTCAGGCCTTAAATATTGACATCACATAGCTCAAGGTGGTTTGTGCAAGATTGGATTCATCATTATGGAAATTCTCCCCTCCCTAACTATTGTATCACTCATCATTAAGTGATGTATGATTGTTATATGTGAGATAAATTGGATGGGATGAATTGGGATGGGATCTTTTGGTGGCAAGAAGGATTTGATAGATTTTTATGGAAAATATAGGTAAAAGGGATTACTATAGGGGTTCACATATAAATAAATACTCAATTAAATCATAATGATAGATAATTTCTATATACAAATAATAATTAAAATAAATGCTTTAGAAAAATCAACATAAATACCTTTAGTCATCGTGATTAGTTATTCTATGTGTGGTTAGAAAAAGTGTTCATAGATGATTTCATAATGCCATATTGGAATGAGGATGTGGTACCTAAATATATCATGTGTGGTTGAAATGGAAATTGATGCAAATATTTTATGATGATGGAGACTAGTTGAAGGTGACTTCAAGTGGGTGAGGAAGATGGATGGTGCACTGATATGGTCCAATATAGTGTACCTACATGAATTAAGATATAAATTCCCAAGGAGTGTAAAATGCATAAGGTGTATGAATTGACATAATAATTACCTTGTGTCTACTAACTCCTAGGATAAATAGGCATATAATCTTACATGAACAAATAATATTTGGGCCCATAGATTTACTTGTCATCCCTGGATGAAGTAAGTACTGTGGGACATGATTATGTAATGACTAAAAAAATCCTTATTTTCAATGTGTTAATAAATAAAAGAAATAGAACTTGAAGTTTATTACAAAAATTATCAGGAGGCTAGAGTATGTTAGAGCATATAAATTTGTATCTTTTAGTAATATAAATTGATATTTTAGTGACATAAATTGATCTTTTAGCATCCATAATAGTTTTGTAAGGATTGAGAAGAAAATAAGGAGTGGACTCCTTATGTCTAATTTCATACTCTCTTACCAAAGCAACTATGAGATCTGATGTAAATTATGGTCCTTGATCTATGAAATTTATCTTTGCACCCCATAATGAGTGAAGATTTATTCATATAAAAATTATGCCACCTTTTCATCTATGACATGGGTTAAGGCTTTCACTTCATCCCACTTAGTGACATAATCAATACATATCAATATGTACTTATTATTGGCTTTACGATCTATGGGGACTACAAAATCAAGTCATCACTTATCAAAAGGCTCCAAAACTAGATGAGGTTATAATTCCATCTTATCTAAATGTGTGGTTTTTACCATATGTTGGCATGGGTCACATCTACAAATATACATCAAGGAATCCTTGTGTACTTTAGGCCAATAATATACAAAATCAAGGATATTTAAAATAGTTATTTTGGATATAAAATGACCCCATAGGGTTCATCATGATAGACTTTGAGGATGTCAAAGACCTCATCTTATCAGATACATATCTTCATAACTAAATATGGTCTAGTAACATAGATATATCCTACGATCTATAAGTAAACTCTATATTTTAGGATCAATTCCAATTTTCTCTTGGTGAAAAATGTTGTGGAATAGATTCAACATCTAAATAATTAGTAATATCTACAAACTAAGGTGTTTTAATGGTCATTGAAATTAGATCATTTGGAAAAAATCATCAACAATATGGATCTACTCATTAGATTGTAACTTAGATAATTTTTTTGAAACTACATTATCTTTACCTATCATTCCCATAAGGGTGATGTCATATTCCTAAAATAAAAGTAATGATCTAATTATTTTTCCTATTACTATAGGCTTGTTCATTAAATACTTGATTATTGCATGATCGGT
The DNA here is from genome assembly GCA_037957365.1 of Torreya grandis. Lineage (NCBI taxonomy): Eukaryota > Viridiplantae > Streptophyta > Pinopsida > Cupressales > Taxaceae > Torreya > Torreya grandis. The sequence continues at coordinate 2,012,547 of JARHVA010000371.1, read as the reverse complement.
GTGAATGAAGACTTGATATCCATTAATGTAGTGTCTAAATTTATTGATGGAATAAAATAAAAAAATAAATTCTTTATCTATTATTGTGTGGTTGAGTTCATCCCCTTAGATATTCTTACTAATGAAGTAGATGGCATAGCTCATAGATTCCTCCTTCTATCCAAAGACATTTCCTAGTATAGTGTCTGATGCATCTGTATGAATGTGGAAAGGCTTTATATAGTCATGTCCTCTAGTTATGGGAGTTATTGTGAGTAAATTTTTGAGTTATTTAAAGTCTTCCTAACACTCATTAATCTAAATAAAATTAACACATTTTGAAAATAAAACAAATAATGGTATTCCCTTTTAGATAAAATTCTTGACTAATCTTCTGTAATAGCCAACATGTTCTTATAAAATTTCAACATCTCTAGGATTATATGGTGTGGGTAGGTCTTTGATTATGGTAATATTAGAAAGGTCTACTTTTATGCCTATAGGTGAAATGTGGTGGCCTAAAATAATTCCATTGTTCATTAGCATGTAACAATTTTCATGAGTTAAGGATAATTGGTGATCTTGAAATTGTTGAAGGAATTTCATAAAGATTATAAGAGATTATTAATATTTTTACCCATATAATGTAAATTCATTCATATATTTTTCTACATAGTCATGGGAGAGGTCAAAAAAGATGTATAAAACATCCCTTTGAAAAGTGGTTGGAGCATTTCATAGACCAAATGGCAATCCTACATATGCATAAGTACCCTAGGGATAAGTGAAATTATATTTCTCTTGGTCCAAAAGTGTTATATTTATTTGATTATAACCAGTATAGACATCAGGGAAGGAAAATTACTTCTTCCTTGATAATGTGTGTAGCACTTGATCAATGAATGGAAGGGAAAAATGGACCTTCCTTGTAGTCGTATTTAGTTCCCTATAATCTATTAAAATATACCAATTTTCCCCATTATTTGGTAAAATAATTAGGAGTGACACACATTTACTATTAGATATAAGGTAGATGAATTTTATATCTAAGAATTTTTATAATTTAGTTTTAACTATGTCTTTGACTACAAGGTTCATTCGACATTGAGGTTGGAAAACATGTTTACATTCTTCATTGATATAGATGTGATGGGGGCATAATTTAAGATGGATTCATATCATATCATGATCATATCTATCAAATGTTATTTTTCTATTTCCTAAGCATCATAAGTATTTTGGTTTCCTATTAGACTATCAATTGTTTATTAATATTTAGAGGTTTGTTTGGAAAGATTCCCACTTGTTTGGATAGATCCATCATGGTCTCTATGTTTCCTATCAATGAAGCATAGCTATAATGATGAGATAAAAGTTGATGGAATGCTCTAATATCCTTTGCAGCATCAAATGGTCTTGTTTTAGGAAATACATTTTTAAGAGGGTAAGGTGTGTATTCTAACATATCATGTGCTATAAGATCCTCTTGATAGGTGTATTGTAAGACTTTAGAAATAATAGTGTCCTCTTATTAATTTATCAATGATACACTTTATTCAATAATGCATAAGGTGTACATAAGATATTCCTTCATCTATGTCATCTATCCAAGGTGAGTTTTCCTCCTTAGAATATAGTTCGGTCATTGGGTATAAGACTAGTTTATTTGTATCATTAACATTTAATATTATCATATTCCTAGACATTTAGTTAATGAATGCATCAGTTATGGTCAACCATGGTCTTCCTAATATAAGATGGTAACCTCTTAATTTGGTCTTAGGATACAATATGATAAACTCAGCTAGATACTACCATGAATCCATATTAATGCTAATATATTCCATGATCCCTTCTAGCTTAATAGTGGATTTTTTAGCCATTTTCAAGATAATAGGTGTTGGGAGTATGTGTGTAAGTCTTAGCTTATGAATTTTATATATATTCATAATTTTAATGTCTACCCAAAAGTCTATTAATTTATTAGAGAAGGTTGAGCATTGGATACTAACATTCACTATAAGACTTCATAGATCAACATATTTTGGGGGAATTATGTTAACCAACATAATGTCTACAAGTTGACAAAGGACTTAGACTATTTTGGGGTTCTTTATTTTCTTACCTTGTTTCTTCAAGCATAGTTCTCAATATAGACTTAGTGTATATATGCACATCCTTAATATTTTAAAAGAGTGTAATCTTTACATAGACATTTTTTATTTGTCTTAAAAAAACAAATTCTATTTCTGATTCAGGGTGTGGAATGTTTAGTCTCTTAGGAAAAGGAGGATGATCAAGTTTTTTTTGTTTTTTGGATAGGCCTTGATCATAAGTAGTAGCATTTTAAAGTGGATGAGTATTATTATGATTAGCTAAGGCTTATTCAACTAGTTTAGTGATCATGGGTGAGGTGGGTTGTGTAAGAATGTGTCTTGACTAAAGATTCACTTCATTAATATACAAGGTATACATTGGATATTGTATTATTTCAATGGTTTGTGTTTGTTAAACCAAATTATTGGTAGGTTTTGGTACAGGGTTGGCAGGTAATTATGTTGGCCAAAAATATGTTTGATTATTTAACATTAAGGTTGGTCATTGATGTTGATGAAGAAGGAATATAGGATTGTTATTAACCCAAGTTTGTCTATTTCTCCATGATTATTTACATGCTTATGAAGGGTAAGAACATTGTTGATTATAAGATGGCCAAGACTAGTTATGCAACTATTTACAAGTGTGTATGTTTTGGGTGGGCTTCCAATTGGATGGTTATGAACAATTTTGGGTTTGGGGCTGCATATTATTTCAAGAATATGGTTTATAATTAAGAGTATCTAAAAACTAAGAATATGAAAATTCTAAGTTTGGTGGCATACCTATATTATATGGCCTATGTGGCATTGTCTCCTTTAAGCTAAATAGAAGACTCAGTCTTCTTCTCCACTAATTGCATGTAATTAAATTATTTTAAGATCCTTCTCTATTATACTAGCTACCTTTACCTAGAAAATATGACATTTATAGTCTAATTTATTTTTCCAATAATCTAGATATTAAACCATTAAGGATTATTATGTTTCTTCTTGCTTCTTCCTTATATTTAATATATCCAACTGAGTAGCTATATGGATAATGATGTCCCGATTCATATCCTATAGAAGATTACTTACCTCCATTTTTGAGAGTCCATTTTTAGTAGATGAAAGAAGAATATTAATGTTATAGTTTTTATTCATGGTTAATCTTGAGTAATTTATACATAAGATTATCAAATCATCAAAGTATAATTTTGAAACATCACCCTTGGTCATTAAGTCTAATGATTCCAAAAAATATTCTCTCACTCAATTTAATAATACCAATTTGATGGATTCTCTATCCATTGTAGTCTACTTATATTTTTGTAGATTGAACATGATTATTTTCATGTAATCCTCTAGTGATTCATCTTCCTCTTATGTTAACCTAGATATGTCATCCCTTGTATATTTTATTCCTAAAAAATAATCTTAATATCTAGACATAAACTTCTCCTTAATTTCATCCTAAGTAAAAACTACATAGTTTCATAGCCCCATGAATTATATAAGGTCTACATCTTTGAGTGTTTCTAGAAGCAACTTCAATTTGTAAGCATCTTGGTTATAGTCATAGTTGTGGCATAAGATGTCAAACTCAAAGAGGAATGTATCTAGGTCTTCACTTGCCTTTCTTATAAAAGTATGGAGTGAAGAATGAGGGAATTATTCATAGTTTCCTTTACTCTAGGGGTATGTATCAAGAATTTAAAATTCAAAAACTCATTGGAAATGTTTTCATCTTGATGGTCCTCCATGAATATTCTTTTTATTCATAGGCCAGAAGCTTTTGCCACCTAGTCTTCAAACTTTATATCAATTCCTATGCTCATTTGGGTGTAGTAAAGGGATATTTTAGATTATTTTTTAGGGATATAAGCTATTATATACAATGGTGAAGGAGTAAAAGATATTTGGGATTCATATTTTTCTTCAGCAAAGAGCCTACTTAATCTAATATATCTTATTGGTTGATGTCTCTTCTAGGAGTTATAAGGGCTATAAATGATTCCTTGGTAAGGAATTTGGGTGAGGATGGAGGGAAATTCATGATATTTTTTGAGTATGAGGTGATAGGGTCAGAATTCTTAAAGATGATATATAGGGGTCCTTTTCATCGGTATGAACCTCTCATTCTTCAAAATTTACAAATTATACTACCAACCTAGCCAAGAATTCCTATTTTTATATATCTTCTATTGATAGTTGATCTTTAGAAAATTCCTTGTACTCCTCAGTTATTATGTGTTGTATTTTTAATCTTACATCAAGACATTAACTATCTAGGCAAGAGTCTTCATAGATAATCCCATTCTCTTTGCATGTAAATCAATCACCTTCATTTTTTAATCTTTTTTTCCCTGCTTACACAAGATTAGTATGGCTTGCATTATTTTTAAATTTATCTATTTTAATATTTCTAAAAAATTAAAACCTTTATCTATAAAGTAGGAAATGTTTAAGATAGAAAGCAATAATATTTTAATCTATGAATGTAATAAATCTTTAAGCTAGAAATTGAAACAAAAAATAACAAAAGACAATTGCTAAGATTGATATTTATAGTTTGTGACACCCTTACATGATAATGGCACCAAAATTAAAACCAATATTTTTACCTACTAATTAACTAACGTGATGCATACAACCTGAACCATAAGGGATGAGGTAGCTACTGGTTACCTAAATCAACTTAGGGGTGTAATCTTGATAGGATGACTTCATTGTATGTGCACATTGAATCTTCTACTTTGAATCTTGCCAGACTTATGAAAATGAATTACATAAGATAAAGGTCTTGTAAAATATTTAAGCTAGCAGGAAATAGATTAAATGAATAAAAAAATGAATTGTAATCTTCCCTAAAACTATTCTAAATCACATAAATTAAATGTATTTACTCACACACATAACATCTTAACACAAAATATACAAAAAAAATGAATTACTTAATTATAATAACCAATTGGATTTCTACTACAAGTATTTCTAAGGGGGGCCTCATCTCTCAGCCTTTAGATTCAATCTTCCTCTTAATATAAAACTCAATTAACTCAAAATGCCATCTTCATAAAATCATATAGCAATTAAAGATCACTAAAATATATTACACTAACTCTTGCTAGATTGCGTACTACATTTTACACACTCTTAACCTCAAAAAAAATTCTAATTAATTCCCACATATCTAGCATATTATATTTATACTAGAGATGGTGATTTACATTTATAAGCTAACTATAAATAAAAACAAAATATTATTTTAATGAGATCATTTGGCTACAAGAATATAAAATGATTTTCAAGGTTTAGACTCTTCACAATAGAACTCATTGAGTTGATTAAGTTATTTACAATGAAATTTGGTTAGAGATACCCTAAAAAAATTAGTATGATATCCAAAGCTTATGGTTGCAACCTCCAATATCTGATAGGTAGTGGTATCATAAGAAAGTTTTAAATTTATTCATCTTCTAGAAACCATAGGCTTTCTATAGGTCATTAATTATTGTGGTAGATTAAACTAACAATTATTATCTTCACATTATTATTTTATCTTTTAATTGAACATAGGATATGTTGATGTGTGGTACTTTAGTTGTAAGATGAATTTAATAGGATCCTTTGAATACAAGATGTATTAACTTGAGTTGATTTAAAGAATATTCTTGTTTTGCCTTTAAATTTTCTTAGATAAATATTATAATAAATACTTATATAATAAATGATAATCATAATTTATTCAATCACAAAACAAAATCTCATTACTCTATAAAATATAGTAATATATATCTATCATGTATTAGACTTATTTGAATAGGAATATACAAGGGATAATATCAAAAGACACATATTAGGAAAGGTTATGGGTAAGTAATATGTTTTTAAAAAATGAAATTTATGGACTCATCACATGCAAATTTTGAATTTTATCTAAAAAAAATAGATAAAATATTTTCTATAAATGGCTATGACAAGGAGAAAAAATGAGGCTATTTTATGAGCCTATAAAAAATTACCATGATGAAATTTTTACCTTTAAACCTTGCAAAATTTATAATTAAATCCATAACAACATCCTCCAACCTCTATCTATGCATAGATAAAGGTTTCATATGACTTGGTGTCTTAATTGTTTCCCCTTGTTTTGTTGACACAACAATATGTATTCATAAAAAAATTGTACATCCCCCTTGTGTCCTTCCCAAAATAAATGTTTATTGATTATATGATAGGTTTTTAAACATCTTAAGTTCATTGTATTAGATATTCATGAATATTTTGAAGGATCTTTTGCTTGAGGATATAATTCTTACATAGATATAATTGATATATATATCATAATGTGAATCATTTTCACTCAAAATTTGCATAGGCATTATACCCATGATAAAAATTATGAATCATAACTTGTGTATCCTTATCATTATGCCTAAGTATTCTTTCATTTTCCAAAAATATACCTACCAATTGGTCATTACAAAAAATAATGTCTTAATGGATCCATCCTTCTTAGATAGTGCATATGCTACAACATTTTCTTTCCCTTTCTTATAAAAAATTTTAAAGTCATATCCAAACATGTTTTTCACCCATTTTTATATTATAATGATAATAATTGTTCTAAAACATATTTTAGACTATCATGTTCAATCTTGACCTTAAAGTGTGTACCCATCAGATAAGGTCTCCATTGTTTAAGTTCAAGATTAATAACTAGCATCTCTTTATCATATATTAGTATAAGCATGTTTTTACCCTTGAATTGAAGAATATAAAAAATAATGGATATTCAATTTTTAATGATTATTTTTCCCATTCCATACCCTAATTCATCACATTTAATAATAAAAGATTTGGAAAAATCAACAATAGCCAAAACTGGAGTGGTGCACATAACATTCTTGAACTTCTCAATGTTGTGGTAGATTATTTGTTCTAATGGAAGGATTAATTATTCAATAAATATATGAGTGGTGTTGTAATTATTCCATAATGTTTCAAAACTTGGTGATAGTAACTTGTTAGCCCCAAAAAATCTCATATATTCTTAAACACTTTCGACACATTCCACTCCATAATGGATTTGATATTCTTAAGATATAATTTGAATTATTAATTTGAAACAATATGACCCAAATACTCAACCTTTTGGACTCAAAAATCACATTTTTAAGTCTTTTCATAAATCTCATGTTGTTTTAGAACTAATAAAACCCATTTCACATGTTTTAAATGTTATTCCCAAGTTTTTCTATATATTAGAATGTCATACAAAATACCAACACAAATTTCCTCAATAACTACCTAAAAATAATGTTCATAAAACTTTGGAATGTAAATGGTGAAATTATGAGACCAAAAGGCATGAACAAAAACTCATAATTGCCTTGATTATTTATGATAATAATTTTGGGGATATCCTCATCTCTAATCCAAATTTTATGATACTTAGGATGAAGATATCATTTTTAAAAATAAACAAAAATATTTAAATCATATATAAAAACATCAATTAGTATAATGGGTACTCATATTTTATGGTGTAATTTTTTAGTTCTTTGTATTATAGGTACATCCTCAAAGTGTCATCCTTATTACACACCATGACCACTATAGATAATTATTCACTTTGGATATGTATTATAATACCTACCTCCAACATCGCATGTATCATATTTTAAATTTCACTCTTTTATGAATAGGGATACCCGTATGGCTTGATGTTTGGTTTTTGACTCATGGGAAGTGGTCGACTGGCATGATCATGTTATCATTTTGTTGTTAGTCCTTATGGCATGGTACTAAAAATAGTTAGATCATCATCAATAATCATATTTAGATCAAGATGGGTAGAATACTTTATTTATTTAACTTTAATGGAAAATGAATGGGCTAAAAATCCTTCAACACCTTTTATGATAATATTTGTCATTTGATGTGAACTAACTAATTGTGGATATTTTGCTCGTAATCCATGTAGTTCAAATGTTTTGCCTTAAGAATGAAATTTCACTAAAAGTTACTAGAAATTAATCTATATTATTCCCTCACAAATTAATATTTTCCACACCCATGGGAATGGAAAAAATAGGATAATATAGATTTTAGTATCCCATAACAATATTCATACTATGACATTTTTTGGAACAATTTACTGTGCAACCATCTACAATCATGACTTAAAATTATGGATTTGGGTAAATTAAAATGTCAAATGAGTATCCAAATTATTTTTTATGAAGTTATGTGTAATACATAATTCAATAAAATCTTTGACCTTTTATTTCCTAAGGAAACCCCTAACCTTAAAGGGTTGATGAGTGTTAATACCTTAAAGTGGATGACATGATATTTTAGGTTGGAAATCTTTAGGTACCTATCATATGTCTTCTTCATCTTCCCTTGAGGCCACATCATCCTCTTAATCTTCATTATAACCTTAAATATATTAAAAATTATTATAAAAACATTTATTGCCTTTTATCCACTTTATATGACAACCAAAACATAACCCTTTTGCATTCTTCTCTTTAATTTACTAAGGGGTCAATCTTGTAAACTGAGGAAATGATAATGTTGGGTTGCTTCGATATTTTCAATTGGTTAATGAATTTTGATTGATAGATAATTTTTTTGCCTCTATATTTTGATGCATTTGAATATATTTATAGATAATATGTGGATTAAATATGCATACCTCATTTTCAATGTGGTCCTTAAGACCTCCAAGAATCAAGTCATTTAATTATTCCTCAAGAATATTATCTATATGAAAGGACAGGTTTTGTAATTGATTAATATAATCCTTGAATTCCCCTATTTTTCTAAAATTTATCAATTAAATAATTTTTTAATCACTCACCCTATTACTATAGTGGATATTCAACTCTATAAAATCATACCAAGTGAGATTGAGAGCCTTCTACTTTTCAATAAATAACCATTGATACTAAATGAATTATTCTATTTATAGATATAGGATGCCTTGAACACATTTTATACACATGGTATTTGATGTATATCAAAATAATTATCCATTTATTTGATCTAGGTGATTAGATATTTCCCATATAACTTTCACATTTCCACTTTTGGCATCATGTTCCTTGGTTATGAGGTTCTTGGATTAGGATATGGATGGCTAGAAGATCCACCTTGGTGGGGTTATGAAATGGTGAAAGGTGGTTGATTTTTTTAAATATTATTTATTTTAATCATGATTTTTTCCAAATTATATTGTATGCCTTTCATTTTATAATGTATGCTTTGCACATCAGATTGTATACCTTGCATATTGTACTCAAGTTGGCTCACTTTGTGATCCATCTCAAAAAATCCTAGAAAAAATGATATAATAACTCCCCATTTTTATTCCATTTATTATTTGTGAGGTTATTTTCTTATATTTTTAACACCCTTAACTCTACCCCTAATTTATGGTCTTCCCATAACAACAGTTGATAATGTCGATCCTAAAAGTCACCTTGACCCAATTTTGACTTAGATTTTTTTCAATGATGTTTGTATCTTGATTATAATTTGATTTAGATTTTTTCCAATGATGTTTACATAAAATAAAAAAATAAAAATAAAATACCCCCACTATTTTTTCAATCTTTCCAAAAATGTAAATAAATCTAAAAAATCATCTAAATGTTGTCTATAGAGTGAGTTTATGAAAAAAACTAAATTGGTAATAAATTAGCCAAAATAGATCCCAAACCCATAATTTTTTTTACTAATATGTCCTTAAAAGATACTCAAAATCCATTAAAGAAATTAGCTATAAACTAAATATAGAATTTGAGATAGAACTAATTTTCTAATATTAGGGTTTTGCCAATTCAATGGCCCAAATAGATGCTCTGCTACCACTTGCAATGAAATTAATTCATGAATGAAGTATAATAACACTAATACATCAAACTGTGACTAAAATAAAGTAAAATACATGAGTAAATGATGAGCCACTTCAAGGGGGAAACCCTCATAGCCTTACAATAAAATTAGAATTTATAATATGATGGTCAATAACTAATTACTACCTCTTATTTATAGTATACTTATGCCATGGTTACTCCATAGGCCAACCTAACTACCCAATTGAGATCATAGAGAAATGTAATATGATAAGTTGTTATATAAGCCAAAAGTTGGATACACATATCCAAAATCATGTTATAGGCTAAGGGTGTAACATAAACTTCTAGGTTTAGAATCATATTTTGTACATTTCACACATGTGAAAGGTTTGGAAAGTAGAAAAAGGGGGAAATGGGTAGGAAAGTAGATTTTAGCATGTTACTATTTTTTGGGAGTACTTGCATCATCATCATTTTTTTTTTAAAAATGTTACATCATACAAAATTTGTGTGAATAATATTTCCCCCTTAGGGAGGATCCCTATTACGAATTGGCTAGGGTGATTTTATTAGGAAGTTTCCCATCTAATTTGGGTGAATTGAATCCAATTTAGATGCCTCACCACTTTTAAAAAATATGGGAATCAATTATAATATACTAAAAATATATTATTTAATTGAACTTTAAAACAAGAATACTTATCATTCATGTGGGGAAAAAATAATACATGTTCCATCCTATCCAAAAGCAAAGATTTATGATTGGTGAAGAGATATCAACTTGAAAAAGCTAAAATGAGATGAAAAGATTAAAAAAATAATAATGAGTTTTACAAAAATAAAAATAATTTTTATTACCATCGATATGGGAGAATAGTTATACATGGGTCATCTTATGTTACCCTACACCTAAAAATATTGAAAAAATCATAAAAGTACATGAAAAATAAAGAAAATAAGACAAACCATGTAGAAATAAATAAATTTGAAGTAAAATATTAAAACAAAAGGTCACTATAAATGGCTTATTATTTCAAATTTGGAAATCACTTTCACTCATCTACTTGGATAAATTTAGATTTGAAACACTAGTGACCAAATTATAAGTATAGATAAGAAATGAGAGTGCAAACAGAGGATGACAGTGACACCAACAACACCATGCATGGACCAAACACAAGATAGTTTTTGTCTATTCTATTTCAAACCCTAGGTTTATTTGATTTTCTTTGAAAATCATATAAGAAATGTCAATTTTGATTTAAAAAGTAGTCAAAATGTTCAACATAGCTAAGTTACTAGGAAAACTTATTTTTTAGAACTTTAGATGATTTTTTTTTCATATTTTTTTTGTTTTTTAATTTTCAAAGATGTAACAAAAAAATACCAATATGGGAAGAAACTTATAGTCTAAGTAAACCAAAAATTATAAAACTACACTAGTGGTTATGTTACCATTGATATACACATACCAGCAGTTTCACAACTAAATTTGAGGTTTCCAAACCACTACAATGATTTCATTAAATTGGTATACATATATCGATGGTTTTTAGACCACTACATTGGTTTTGTAATCACCACTACATATAATAATTTTTTTTTGCCATACCAAGGGTTTAAATTGGTTTTGTAAGTCTTATAATGATAAAATATTGTTTTGGTGGATGCATAGCACCTATGGGAGGTGAAGTTAATCCTATGACTAGGAGTTATTTCCTTGATTTATTGCTTTATTGATAGTTAACAAGATCAAATTACTCGATCAAGCTAATAAATAGATGATTACTCAATTGGGATTGGTTTCCATTATTACAAGAGACATGATCACATAATTATTTAGGGATGAGAGGACTATGTAGTGATAAGGGTATTACACTAATGGTCTATGATATGACTTCATAGGAGATGGAAAATAGATGATAGGTGGAGATTCATAATGTAACTAGAGTCCCTTGTAGTTTAAAATTTAGTATGTAGGAAATGTCCCTATTTTTTAGTTGATCTAAAATATGGGAGATAGATCATAAATGCTCAAATAGGTTGATTATAATTGTATCTATTGACCATAGGGACACCAATCCATCTAGCACCTATAGATATGATATAAAGAGGAGGGGTGTTAGATCTATAAATAGGAGGATATGCTATGAAACAATACACATTAGTAGGAGGATATGTTGGATAGTCTTTGAGAGCAAGGGCATAGATAGGAGAGGCTTGAAAAACCTTTATAGTAGTAATTGAGGTTAGACAATAGATAGTAATAATAAAAGGAAGGGGAGGAAAATTTCCAATAAAGGATCAAATATAGGATGGATATGAGGAGAAGTAAAAGATGTTTTTAAATGATGAGTATGGCCCTAATTAGAAGGATATGTATTTGTTTAATTCTATTGTAAACTTTCCCTTTCACATTTTGTTAGATTTCATTATTTCTCACACACTGTCTAACCTATGTACATGTGTGTCTATGGTGATGTGTAAAATATACAACCAAGTGGTGCAATATGATCATAGATACCTACTTTAACCGATTCCATTTGGATATATGCCTAATTAGAGATGATATTATTTTTTTTAAGAAGGTGTGAAGTATAATATTCATGTAATTTTTAAAATTTGAACGTACAACAAGTGTACATCATATAATATTTTGTATTAAATATATTTTCATGTAGTTTAATGAAACACATGGGAATTGAAATAGGTACTTAAGATAATTTATAAGATAAAATTAAATGTCAATAAGATGAAGAGTCATTGTCTCTTTTCCATCTATATATATCCTACATTTTAAAAAGGAAACATTAGAATGTTTTATAAAAAGTTGAATATTGTATTACTCTTTATAACTTCACCTAAATTATACATAAATATATTTTGAGTTTAATATATATTTAATTTGAAATTAATGTATCATCATAATATGTTTAGTTTAATTTAAAAAAATAAAAATAATGATAAGATTATAGATGTTCATAAAATGAATTATAAGATTTGTTTGTGTATGACATCACACTGAGTTAAGCTCTTTATCTTCCTATAGTTATTATGTTTATTCAGTCTTCCATCACAATGTTTACAGACTAAATCACCTAGCATGTCCTAATGATATATTCCAAGGACATTTACTAACAATGGTTACATTGTTGGAACCTAATTATGTTAAAAAGGTTTCCTGGTCAAAGGGACCTTGAAAATTGGATAAACTCAAGATTACATAAGTTTTCAGAGGAATAAGATATAATAATAAGATTTTCTATAGAGGATATTATTTCTACTCATATTCATGGATAAATATGAAATATTTTAGTGCAAGTTTCCTAATTTTATAGCATTTTGGGTATCTAGACTCAAATACTATTGCTTTAAACCACATGAAATAGAAATTTTTTGTGGAGTGAATAAAATTTGAATAGTTTCATAGCCTAGACACTGGATGGACCTATATGACTAACCATTAGGTGAAGGCTAAAATTTATGGATACATTGTTTAATTTTTAGTGCAAGGGTATATTGCATTCAAAGTTGCATATGATTTGTTAGAGGGGTTAGAGGAAAAATTAATAGAAATTTTTTTTGTTGTTAAAAATATTATTTATGGAAAAGTTCATGGTGTTGATTCTAGCTAGAAAATATTAGTCACACAGATAACTATGGGGATGAAAACCACACGGAGCTCAATTAAGAATATATGAACCAAAGAATTTGAAACAAAACCTATAAAATTGATCAAACATGGGATCAAGATGATAAAATAATTCATGGCCTTCAAATGGAGATGTGATAATATTAAAAATATAAAAATAAAAACTCTTTATAACATAAATGGCTAAATGTATATGTAATTAAGCGTAGAAGGGGAATTTTAAAGATAACGAGAGGAATTAGATCTCAATAAAAAGAGAACAAGTCTGAATGTAAGATTAGATCTTAAAATATTAAAAGGAATGAATGAATATAAGACAACATAGATACTAACATGGAATTAGAAACTAATCCTGAAAGAGATGAGGAATCAAAATAGAGAGACAATAAAGAGGCTATTGAAGAGCAGTTAGATCAAATTAAAAATAGGTATAGTGAGTAATTATAGAGGTAAAATTTATATTTGGAATGAGAAGGATAGTATTTCAAGGAGGTAATGATGTAACATAGGTTTAGGTTATGTATAATGTTGGTCATTATATACACTCCATGTATGGTTCATTTTCTTGAGGGGGATGCATTCCCTACACCTATTTTAATTACTAATAATAGTAGACTAGAAGTATTCAAAGAGTTAATATTAACTAAGAAGTGGTTTGAAGAGTTTAAAAAATTATTATATAGGCATAATATGGAAAGTGAAGGTGAGTCTATAATAATAATTAATTTCAATACTCTTAGTATACCAAGTACCATCACATCTAGTTTATAGATACCAATGCATACATCACTCAAACCAGGTGTAACCAACCCAAATGCAAGAAATATTTTAGTACATATACATTATTTTGTTATATTTATGTCATATGATGGGTAAAATTATTGGGAGTAGTAATTATTGACATGAAAAATTAAGTGGTAGGTTAAGGGTGTAACAGATGATATATAAAATAAGTAAAAAATTATAGGAGCTTTGAATAGTTGAGCTCTAAAGTTCATTTTTAAGAATAATCATAAAAATATAAACCTAAAGGAGATAAAATGTAAATTTATATGGTAATTAAAGATGAAAAAGTGTATTTAAAACCATTTAGTATTTTAAATAAATTATAAAAAACCTAGAGAATTTGTATGGGATTATGATCATCAATTTTTTGATGTGATAAATATAGTGAATTTTTAGTTTCATGATATATACAATTTTTTTTAGTTTGTATAATTCCATTTAATTAATATTCAATTTTATATATCCAAATCTCAATTTACCAAAAAAATTAATTTAATAGAAATAATGATCATAGTCAAATAAATAGAGGAATGTAGAGAATACCCTCCTAACATTGTGAAAAGTGATGCCAAGTTAGTGTTTTATAGGATGAATGAGCTCTAGTAGGGGAAGAAACCAATTTTTTTTAATGTTTCATTGAATGTGGAAAATAGGGACACCATTGACATGAATACTTAAATATTAAAATAGAGTCACACTAAAGGACATGAAATTGAAAAATTATCATTTACTAAAGTAGTATGTGTGATAGTCACAGAGTTTATTATGGAACTTATAAAAATACCATAACCATGATGAGAATAAATCTAGTTATCTTCATGAGATAAAAAATTACATTACTTTAAATGTATTCACAATATTTATGCAACATTATCCTACACCAAAACTAAAGTCACCAATTCAAGATGTCAAGGTCATATCATAAGGTACAAGGGGTCCCTTAAAAACATTTTCTACACCAAGTTGGAATCATAATTAGCCTTATTACCAACTAGGGTAAGCTCATATTTCTCCTTAATATCCATCTAGATGGACATATCCTTAATCTCATCACCAAAAAGGATGGGCCCATGCATCTCCACAATAATAACCAAAATAGGCACCTCATTCCTCTCAAAAGAAATATAGTGGATATTATACTCAATATAAAGAGTGTGGATCACCTCAAATAAAAAGGAGGTAATTAGGGAGGCATCCAAAATTTAAGACAATGGAATATGAAACAACTTTTTGCTTATTATCTGTGTGGAGAAATGAACCATATCACATGAAATTATCCATTCAACCCACATTGAGAAACATGATTTACATATTTTAGATTTATAGGGAAACATAATTCTTAGGATTTACCAATTTTAGTGAATTAAATGAGAGAAAAGAAAATGAAAAATTTGAACATGGTACATTCTCATCTAAAGAAATGGTCTTTTGTCCAAGTAGTTACTAAGAATCAACATAGAAAACAAGGTCTTCCACATTTAGAGATTCCTTAAAAAATTACCTATAAATGTGTGATATGAGAAATATTCATATCCTATGAGATAAAGTATTGATTAATGAATTAGACAAGATATTTTAATTTATTCATAATCAAAATTCTAGTGAAGGATATCCTATGATAGTTGATACCCAAATGTATGGAGAGGTCATATGGATCTTGTGACAAGAGGGATTAGTCATAACTTTAAAATACCTATTAAAACTAGTAAGTACCCTATGAGATAAATATATATCCAAAAATACAAAATAATTATTTCATGTTTTTTTGATTACACACAAAGCTTATATACAAAGAGGACATCAAAGAATAATGCAAGTGGTTTGGTATGTCAAAACTAAAATGCCATGGAATGTGGATGCAAGAATGGGAATTGATCTCATAAGATATAAAGTTTAAAATTATATATTTTTTTTGATAGCATAGTAAATATTATTAACATATGTACTTGGGAAGTTATTATAAGGCCAACTTTAAGCTATAGTCTTATTATTCTAAGTTTTCTAGACTATGGTTGAGTAAAACCTATTAGAATATTGAAAGATGTTGAGATAAATGTGGTTGACATATGTATAATTGGTATTTTCAAATGATTGACATGAATATAGATGAAACTAATTATCCTACTTTAATTGGAAAAAAATGGGCCTATGATGGTCACATAACCATCAACACAATGGTCAATGAATTAAAAATACACTAAAAGTATGTTATTATTTTCATACCTTTGAATAAATCTAAATGTATACCATATATGATACCAAAAGATCCATTTTATCCATAAGCATATACGGATTACAGTTATCTCAAAATTAATATAGAAACTAAATTATAAGCTCTATGAAGTAGAGAGTTTCCTTACTTTTTTAGCCTACACAAAAGACACTAGTATTAGATAAAAATAAAAACCATGGGTTTAAATAGTCTAGACACTTTATACATGTCCTTAGTTCCAAATACAAGAGTTTAAGTCCCCTTTTATGTTCTCTCATATAGATTGATAGTTTTACTACATCTATCAATTAACTCCAACTAAGAGATATTATACTAAACCCAATATAGAAGGAAACATACCATGGGAATCAACTTCCTCAATTAGTGTAAATTTATATGTTTGCATGATTAATTGGTTTCATGGAGATCATGAAATAAGACACATACTAATGGTGTTCACCATATAAATAAATATATCTCAATAATTTTATATATAATATTTGTAAGAATTCCTTCATAGAATCAAGAATCACTTTCTAGATATAGAGATGTAGGTTAGTGAATTAAATTATGCATTTAAATGGGTTACATGTAACTGGAGGGTAGTCCATATACACAAAAAACTTAATTGGGAAGAAGTGTAATAAATTAATAGTGATAATTTAAAATTTAAAATTATATCTCATGTAATTGGGCCTTGTTCTAGGAGGGGAAATGTCTATATATGTATGTCCATAAATGTGTCTATGTATGTAAATTACATCACATTGATCCAAGGTAATGGGTGAAACTTTTTCAACATACCTTAGCCTCTCAAACCAAGTCCTGATATATTCATCAAGAATATAGATGAGAGATATAGACATGGACCAAAAATCAATAGGATTTTATTTAAACCTTTTTATTTGAAGATGAAAATTTGATTTTTCACATGGCTTTATAGAAACTAGATATTTTATTGGGTCATGGGTAAGAAGAGGATATACCTTCTGTGAAAGAGCAAAAATTTTAGGTTGAAATAAGCACAAGGCTTCAAAAAACTATAAAATGGTACCATAGTAAGAAATATAAGAGGAATTATGTTGAAGTCTTGAAATATAATCTATAATAGTGAAAGCAACTCTAATCACACTTAAAGTGAGGAGGACATAAATTTGAAATGATTTTTTAAACCTAAAAAGGAAATAAAGATACTCGAGAGTAAAATAACATATAAGATAGAAGAGGATCAGTTGTGAAATCTAAATATCATACAGAAAGTAGGCCAAATAAAAGTAATTTATTTTTCTAAGGTTGAAATTAAAAAAAAATACTATGAACTTATGTGAAAAATAAATGAGAACTTTGGTATGAATAAAGTACAAAAAATAGAAATAATTGGTGATTATTAACACAATAATAGATATTAGAGGTAGTTAAATTTATATGAGAATATGAATACGCATCCCCACTAATTTCTCTAAATTTAAGGGCATAGAACCTTCATTAGGTGAGATGCATATTGAGCTGAAAGAGTGCACATGCCCAATTAAAGAGTGACCTTGTATGTTATATCCCAACATGAAAATGAAGGTAAAAATATAAATTTATCAAATGATGGAAGCTAAAATCATATATCTAGTTAATATGTCATATTGGGTTAGTCCCATGGTGGTATACACTAAAAATATACGAGAGATACAAGTCTATAGATATTATCAAGCATTAAAAAATGTGTGTTAATGATCCATTCTCAATTCCCTTCATGGATGAGGTGTTTTAATAGTTTGCATGGAATGAATTTTACTAATTTATAAATGGTTTCAATGGATATGATCAGATCCCCATTACACCTAAATACCAAACAAAAACATCTTTCAAAATAGAATACGGGTCATTTTCTTATAAGGTAATATCATTGGACTGGAAAACACACCAAGAGTTTTCTCTAGGGTAGATTTTATAGCATTTAGATAATTCATTCATTTGATTTTATAAAATTCTACATAGATGATTAGGAAGCTTTTATTTTATTCAAATAATAGTTATCTAAGATATGATTAGTGTTGGATAGGTGTTAAACACTGTGAATTCATTGAATTTATATAAATGTCTTTTTTTCACACCATTTAGCATATTCCTTAGACATGTCTCTAGTGACATTATTTTAGTGGACCAAGAAAAAATTACAGTGATAATGGGACTCAAACCACCAATCTACTTGATAAAAGTGTGATCATTTACACACCACATTATCTATTATCAAAATATAATTCCAAAACTCTAGTATAGTAATAATGCAAATAAATCAATATTAAATGGACCCCAAAATGTTATCAATTTTTTATAAAATTTAAGTAGGGTTAGTCACAACACTGATTTTAATTTTCCTAAACTAGAGTAAACCATTACACATTCATGTAAATGTATTGGGAAAAATGGGATTCATTATAGTGTAATTAGGATATGGATGTCTAGATCATCTGATTCACTTCACAACTTAGAAGTTGTTTACGACTAATAAAAATTAAACCCTAATAGATGAGAAGCTTTGGTGATGGTATTTTCACTTCAAAAATTCCAAAATTACTTTTTGGATACCCTATTTGATTTTTTCACTAATCACCAAGCATTGTGATACTTGGTAAATAAACCAATGTCATGAGGGATAATTTTTATATGGTTAGTGCTCTTTCAATAATTACAGTTTAAAATCAATGTAAAAATAGGTCATGAAAATGTTGGACCAGACCACCTTAGGTACATTCAAATAGGGGAGGAACCTAAATAGTTATAAGAGGAGTATATAGATGTGTACCTATTCAAAGCGATTATGATCCCAAAATAATTGGAGGATATCACATGATTTCTCTAATAGTGTAATATTTCACATCATTATGTATAACATGATAAGAAGTAGTTGGTTGCATAATATTTGCATTTGAGTATTTTTAATAGATTTACATAATCTAGGAAAGGATGATTTTATTGTTGGAAATTTGGCTTGTCAAAACCAAATTCCAACCCATACAATTCAAAACTTTCTAGGATTCTATTAATAGCCTATGTAGGGTGGTCAAATAGGTGAATTTTAGTTAGAAAAAGGTCAAGTATTGGTCATTTAATTTTTAAATTGAAGTTATAAGGTAATTAAAATATCAAATATGTATTTAATTATATTCAAACACATGAATTTTACCTTAGTCCAAAGTTTCAAAAGTTAAAAGGTGTTTTGATGAAAATTTAAGTCAGACAAGGTTTGTTTTCAACTCCCACGTGCCAAATTTGGCATCAAAAACATGTAAAAGGATTAAAAAAATTGTTTTAATGATAATTACTCATGATAATTCTATTATCTTATAACCATGGTCGTATAAGCTTTAGTTTTTAATAAAGGGCAAAGAGAAGGCTATTTTCATTCATATTTCAAAGAATAGTATGTATCCATATGCCCAACCATATAGTTGAAGCCTAAAATAGGATCAAGAGGATATGAAATATGTTAATGAATATTTTCATGGAAATTGGTCTCTATACAGGCTCAAAATTGGTCTCCTACAGTCACCTTTCTCCTTTGCATATAGAGATAAAACTTTAGGTTTGATGCTGGTATGCTTTGGAGAGACAAAGTAAAGGTCTAAATTTTTGGTTGAATAAATTAGAGTCAAAGTTATTAATAATATATTAAGTGGTTTTATAATTGGTCTCTTTTTTCTCATGAATCATCCATTTGATGTTAGGCTAAATTTTTTAGTTTTCCATCCACGAAGGCAACTAGTTTTCTTCAATTTCTCCTAACCAGGGCAACATTTCATTCAAGTTTTTAGAGATTATTGGAAACCTAAAACACATTTACATGACATCATTCATTCATTTTCCAAATAATTTAATTTTAAATAAATCTTAAAAATATAGAGTATAATTTTCATTTTGACATGCTTCTAAAGAGGAATTATATGGTCTAGGAGAGAGAAAGTTTTCAAGATTTCTTGGTTTCCTCCATGGCATGGATTTCCTTCATGTTATAATGTTTTAAAAAAAAATTATTAAGAATTTATCCAAGTATTCATGACATATTCCATTTTGAGCTCTCAAAACATCTCAAAATGCCTGTTCAGCAAACTTTAAGAAAAATTAGCATATTTTGAGATTTTTTTAGAAAGCTATGTTTCATTTTCAACCTATTATCCTTATCCAAATACATCAAAATTGATATGGAGTCAAGATTATATGTTCATGTTTGCATATAATTATTCATGTTGGTATTGACATGCTCCTTCATACTTATTTCCACCTCCACTTTATTCATCCCCATATCACTGTTATAACACTACTTTTACCTTGTGGTTTCACTTATTTTCCAACTTCATTCAAGGTGTCCTCATCCTCCATTCATGTCATTACCCCCTTCCATCCATATACACACCATGAATAAATAACTATGAGAAGCCAAAGAATAACAAATTCCATCATGGTTATGGTTAATCAATGAAGGAGGTATAAGGTCAAGCAAAACATCAAGCTAGAGTCAAGGAAAGAGACCTTTAGTCATGGTACCTAAAGGATTGTTATGAGGTAGAAAATCCAAAACATGTTGAATATATGCCTTATTAAAGTTTAATTCTTATATAATCACCTCAAGGTAGAATATATGGGGGGATAATTATTCATGTTTGGTGACTAGTTGAAGGCTAATCACACTTTTTCCATACATATGGTGCAACTTACAGTCATCCATAATGATAGAAGGCACATTAAAGTTGGTCATAACATCAATGCATAAATAAAGGTTTTTTATATGGTTATATATCCATGATGTCTTTCATTAAGAATATAATCCTAATTATTAGTATTTATGAAATCAATAAATCATCTTTAAGACACCTATAGGCTTGGATAGAGACACTCAGCCAATAATAGGCATGAACTTATTCTTGATAGGTTCTTCTACTCTCTTAGGATTATGAAGGAAAGCTATATCATTATCATGAATTAATAAAAATATGAATTTTATGGCCTCATTAAATATATAAAGGACAAAAATTACAAGTTCTTAAATGGCTAAGGAAACACTAAAGAGACCTACTACCAACCCTAAGGCCAAAGGTATCGGCTTATAGGTGAACTAGTTCTTGAGAGGACCTAAAGGGTTTATAACAAGTTCAAGGAGGCCATTGAGGATTTTATAAAATAATTTGGAAAATAAATACATTTTAAACCTAATTTCACCCTTTTCAAGCTCCTCAATAACCCTCCAATCCTATCATTTTCCATATTATCTCTACCTATAACATGGTTTTATCTAGATATGTAAATCAAGGATCATGTTCATGGTTAAAGAATAGGTAATATTTTTATGGTTCAATGAGATAAAATATGATGAGAATACGATAAGATATAAAGACATGAAACCCTAAGAAATTACACTCATAAGTTAATACCCTAGTATTCACCTACAACTGATTGTGTAGGTATCTTAAGACAATCAAAGGGAGTCTCAGGATGGTCATGACAAGCAAGATGACATGACTTACATAGTGATAGGATAGAATTAAATAATTAATTGTACATTTTAAAAAGTATATCCTTCACATAAGGTTTTTGGACTAACATAGTCTATATAAGACACCTTAAAAGCATACATACAACTTTAAGAACACATACCTATCTACAAGCTACAGGAGGTTGATAACACAAATATCAATGGTGGGGGTTTCATATCAAATTTAAGGGGAATTTTAGAGAATAATTGATGATAATTAGTTTAAATAAATCATGATAGGCCTTAAGGAGCATATAAATATTCATCTCCTCATAGAATATCCACCTACATGCCTTTCACAAGGTAGCGTACAATAGATAAGAGTTTTGAAGAGTCTTAAGGCCTATTAAGACTAGAAAGAGACTGAGTTCAAACATAAAATACATTGTTAAATGAAGTTAATGGAATAGGAAGGTATATAAAATAAAAAATTGTGTTTATCCTTGATTGACTCATGAAACTCAAAATGAGACCTACAGCCACATGAGCTAAAAGGCCTATCTTCAAGCAAGTATGAGTTAAGGGCAAAATGGTTAATGAAGGGATTTTCATATATATAATTATTATTATTGGAAACCATAGGATATGAACTCATGAGGATGAATAAGGGTATATAAACCAATATATATAGTTAGTTTCATCTGATAATGCATCCTATAGCCTACTACAATCATCATACATTGTTAAGTAGAAAAGAGGAGAGGGTTGTGAAGTGTGAGTAATTTTTTTTTAACATAAATTTATTATAGATTGTTTCCATGATGAGGGTATCATGAAATAATCAAGAAAATTAAATAAATATAATCTCAATGACATACAAGACACAGTCAAATTAACCTTAAGACCACACTTATAACAATGTAAAGAGGTGGAACCATCTCTAAATATAAGGTTTTTCAAGTGCAGGGTATAGATAGGTGTGTCAAATATTGAGACTATTTCAAGTAGGTATTATAAATTAAAATAATCAAGAGGATGGAGATATTTTTAACATTGTACTCAACCTTTCACCTTGAAAACCAAACCCTACAATACTATTAGTATAAGAAAATAGGCTTTTTGAGTGGATAAGGTCTTGAAAAAGGTAATATAGGGTGAAAAATGACAAATGGAGAGTAGGAAAACTAAATTAGAGGTATTTATTATTTTTTAAAAACATGTTCATCATGTTATAATGATATCAAGGATTAAATATTGAAAAACATAGTCAGTCACATGCTCAATCAACACATACGAGGCAATTTTAAGAGAGTTTTAAGGATTTTTAGCATCTACAGGTGAAATTAAGTCCCAAAATTTGGTAAAAATCATAATAATGACTTGATAAAGCTTAAATATCATTTCACAAGTGTAATTTCCCACTATTTTGACACAATCCCCTACTTGTCTGAAAATAGTCATGATGGAGCAAAAGGAGGTTATTGTGGGTTTCAAGGTATAACAGAGGTCTATAAGATAATTAAATTGTTTTTAAATAATTGTATTATGTATTAAAATATTCATAATACCTTTAAATAGTGTTTAAACTCTAATTTATATGTAAACCATGCCCTTGAGGGCTAAAATAAGCACCAAAAGGCATTTTTTGACCTATCAAGAAAGATGACACCTAAAAAATGATTTGATGACATGGTAAATGTAAAATAATTATTATTTAAATCAGGTATAAATAATGGATGAGTCTTATTCATCGATAAGGATAAATTCAAATTTTATAGTTTTAGACACGCATTCAAGCCACCTAATCAAATGCTTGTATCTTTCACCACATAAAGAGTTTTTTAAAATTATATTATATTTATTTGAGGACCAATATTAAATTATAATTTTATTTTTTTATGTGATTTTATTTATTAACAATTGCTAAGAGTGTAAGCATGCCCAAAATGCTTGCAAACCTTATAGGCAAATTTCTTTAGGTGGGTATCTTTTCATACATTTTTCATGGGAACCCAATATTTTTAGGGATGTTTAATGGGTTTTTATAATATATATTCATGTAAATAATTTGTTTTAAAGTATTTTATTTATGAACCATCGTTAAGAATGTTTAACTCCAAAACCCTCCCAAACCCTCATAATGACTAGTTTTGAGAAAAGTTAATTTTATCACCATCAAAACCTAATTGATCAACCTAAAAAATCTTAAATAATGAGGTAAAATTATAGTGGATCCCATAAATTCTAATTTTTTGTATGGAATTATACAGATCAAGGTATAATTTAGGTTTTTGAGGGAAAAAATAATAAAAGATGAGGTACAAAGAAGTTTACATGAAATCCAATCCATGGAGGTTGAATAATAAGACTTGTTATTTATCCTAAAATAGTCATTTGGTTATAGATATTCTTATAATTCACCGTACCAAATCATCCAAAATAGCCACTATGTAGGAAATTGAGGCAAAAATGACCTAGTCAACCATGGTGACTAAGTTTCAAAAGTTTATTCTTCAAGAGCACATATGTCATGGTGTGAGGAGTTGTTATAGGTATAATAATAATTGTGTTTTTATGTTTCCTAGTTTTATTGTAGGTTATAATTTATTTAAAGTACAAAAATTTATGCCACTAGGCCTAATTGGCCTATTTGAGGGATCAATCAAAGTGAAATTGGCATTGGAGGACTAATCAAGGAGTTTATATTGATTTTCCACACAAATTATCTATTTTTAATGTTAATTTCTCATGAAATTTTAGTACTTAAATTTCCATTTCATGGAAGGAAAGGTCTTAGTGGAGTTTATCTTATCTTAAGGATCAATACTTCAGTTGACTAGCTTCATGCATCTTTCATGGTCTTCATGCAAAGGAATAATTTCACTTAACTTGAACTCAATTCAAGTGGATAAATAAATAAATATATGCCTTATATTTCATGAAAATGGATTTTTACAAGTCAAGGATGGGCCCACCTTTCCTTTCCAATACAAAAGAGAAGATCATGCAAAGATTTTCAACATGAAGACACCTTTTGAAGACTATTGTTTGCAATTTTAAAAGGATATTGACTTGAGTTAACAAAAATTGACTTATACTTATCTCCTCCATGAAAAATTGGCTATAAAGTTTAAATTTCGATATATATTAAGGTTTTCAAGCCATTTTT
Source organism: Torreya grandis (assembly GCA_037957365.1). NCBI lineage: Eukaryota > Viridiplantae > Streptophyta > Pinopsida > Cupressales > Taxaceae > Torreya > Torreya grandis. The sequence continues at coordinate 1,987,339 of JARHVA010000371.1, read as the reverse complement.
ATTAGATCCTTAAGGCTGGAATAGAGAGACTTATAGAAATTGTAACTTGCACCAAAAATCAATAAAGAGAATTTGTTTACAGATAAAATCATTATTGTAGTATGTACTTTTGATTGTTTATTTACATATTAGTGTGATATATATATATATTTTTAGGTCATTTCCTCACCTACTACTATTGTTTCATCCTTTATAGGTCACTTGAAGAGTTAAGAATATAAATTCAATTGAAGATTATCAGTATGTAGTGTATTTAGAGACCTTCATTCATACACCTTTAATTATCAAACCTTCATTTGAAATACTAATGTTTAGGACTGATATTATAGATTTTTATTGATAAATTATTCTATCTTGATCCATATGTGTGCCTAAGTTTCAAATTTTATGGAGGATCAATCACTATTCAGGTGTATCACCATCATAGATAGATTTCCTTTTTAGTTTCTTCCTTACTATTTTCATCACAACATCAAATAGGTTTAATAATTGATCTTAAATTCATATATTCAAAGGATATAGCCCCAAAACTAGATTTATAATCTAGATATAGGTATCCCAAAGCCTTATACCATTCCAACATTAGTGTAGATATGAGTCATATTTGAGAAATCTAATTTCAACTAGGTGTTACCTGGGTTGCTAACAGTTTTCACATGTCTAGTGGGACTACTTATTCACAAAAATTGAAGCATATATCTACATATCTGAATATAATATCAAGTTTCAAGGTGTCATTTTCAGATTTACATACATTTCATGCCACTAAGAGTGGTTACTATTGGACATTTTGGCCCACATACCAAGCTTTGCCTAGACTTAGAGAGAAGCCTAGTAGGGTCCCAATTGAAGAAAAATCAAATGGCTTAGAATCAAGATCAAAATGGAAAATGGAGGGATATAAGGAGGTAATCATGAGGTTAAAAAGCATTCATAGGTATGAAAAAGGTTGCAAAAACCAAAAATTAATTATAACCTTGAAGGAATAATAAAAAGATGAATTATGCAAGTTTGAAGGACCAAACCATCACATGATGCCATCCAAAAAATAAATAGACCGGTTCACTTGTGTATTAAATAAATGAACCTAGAAAGTCTCATGATAAAAATATTTTAGTGCCATGGATTTATTTATGCCAAGATCATCCTCTAAAATTTGCATGCCTACGTGAGCTTTCTATCTCAAGATCTAAGCATTTAAAGTTGAACTTACAAAATGGAACATTCATGTAATAGTCAAATTTAATCTCAAAATTTGGGTTCAAAATTTAATGGTTGTACAAATTTCAATGATGGTCATGTGAACATAAATTTATGGGCACATAGATGTCCAATTTAAGACATGACAAAGAACCGTTGGGGTTCAAAAATCCTAAGACAGTCATGCAGATATCAAATAAATTTGTGCAGACATCAAGTACGAGAACACAAAAATCAAAGTTAGGTCTTGTGAGTTATCCATTTGAGTTCAAATGGTTGGTCCAGGAAAATTTGATGGTCTACACCCATTCATATATCTTGATCCAATGGTGTGAGCTCAAGTCAACATGTCAAAGGATCTTCATGGAAAGAAATAAATGGACCACATTTGTTCATACCAATGAGATCAACAATGTGTAAGGAGGTCAAAATTCAAGATCTAATAGTGGTAATTTTAAAAGGCCAATGGAAATAATGATAGGTTGGAGCATTTTGATTAGCTTGAGCAATTTTCAATGGATAAAGTCAAAACAAAGGGAAGTTTTGTGACTAAGGTAAATAGGTGTTATAGGGTCATCCCATCACCATTATAGATAAATTAAACACTATTAAAATAGAAAATTAATGTAGTAAAGTTAATTTACATAAAGAGAATTCCATTAAATCTTAATATGGACCTCTAGCTTAAGGGTTTGTGTTATGTAGGGTTCATTCTATGATTATGTTTGTCATTTTTAAAAGAAAGACCCATGTATATGGTGAAATATCAATTATTTCAAAGACATAATGGGTATATTTACACCTAATATAATCAAAAAATTGGGATATATAGTCTATAGGTCTGCATTGACATAATGACTATAGGAAAACTAGTACTCTAAGATTGGTTTTCCATCTATAGTGGACCTATGAACATGGAGATGAGTTAAAGCATGATAAATTTTGAGTAATATATATCATTCCAAAGGATGTCATGAGGGAATACAATTAGACCCCAATAATTTCATCTTTGGGACCAACTACATGAAAAGGGCCCTTGTTTCACTCTTGCATGTCATGAAAAACTAGTGAAGAGTAGTTAACACCAAGACAAAATTCCAACAAACTAGTCTAGTTTTTGTAACTAAATGGATATTGAAACTTAGCTCAAAACAAATTTATCCCCTCATTATAACCATAAAGAGCATCAATGGAGGAATGATGTAACTATGTAATAACTTGAAGTGACCTAGATTAATCAAAAGGTCTGAATGAGCATAATTTTTAGAAGCAGTTATAACTAGGGTTCAAATATTTTAACTCATTTATTCCCCATTTAATATCAAAAATCCCTCTCTCTTTCTTCCTTTCTTCTATAAATATAACCTTTAAGCTATTGTTAAACATCCCTTAGGTTGGTATAACTAGACTCTACCAAAAATTATATTTTTCACCTCTTAGAGTAATGAATAGAGCAATTTTTAGTTGTTTACTAATCTTTGCTTAGTGTTTTATGTTTGTTTGATATACAAAATTGGTTTTCATCTTCCCTTTGTAGGTCTGAGTTCAACCTAAGTGCTAAATAAAATTTTCTTATAGGTCATCTATCATATCTTAAAGTTGATGTCTTAGGTATAGAGTGTATAGTTGACTGTAAGTGCTTCCAATCAAGCCTTACCCTCATTTCCCTCTAGCCTAATTCCATAAAATTGACCTCTAGGTGAAACATTATTACCTAGGAACCATTGTAGACACTGCATTAGTTCTATTCAAGTCTATTAGTCTGTTAGTGAATTCAATCTTGAGAGTGGATCCTTGAACATATAGTGCATCACCACATGTTAGATTAAGTTTCATTTTATGCAAACTCTTGACTCTTTTCACCCCAACTTTTTTAGGTCTTAGAAATAAAGGTCCAAACTATCATATCTGAGGAACTAGCCTCATTAAAAACCATAGAGGTCTAGTCTAGATATAAACATCCCATAGCCTTAGATCATTCCCATGTTAGTCTAGGTATGGGTCATACTTGAACAAATCTAACATTTATTAGGTTATATCTAAATAGCTAACATTTTTGGCATGCCCGATGGGACCACCTATTTACATAATTTTGCATATATGAGTATACTAGCAAATTACAGAGTTTCATTTCCATATTTGCATATTTTTCATGCCCCCAAGAGTTTTCATAACATCCTATACAAAAGAGAAAGAGAAAATTTTATCTGATCTATATTTCCAATCAATAAAGAATAATAAAGTCTCTCAATCAAATCCTACACCTACACCTCTTGTTCCCGCTATTGTTACACAAAATCCTCCTATTCAAGACAATATTGTTCAACCAAACATTGTTATAAACCCCATACCTTAGATGACCATTCATAGAATAAAATCCTTTATGCCATTGAATGGTGGTAGTCTTATGAATCTTAATCAATGGGATGATATTCTAATCTTATATTTTAATTCTATTTCTTGTTTTATAGGAGAAAATCCAATTGCTCCTATAAAACATATTACATATATTATTAACCTTTATTTAGTGCATCATGTGACTTAGGAAAATGTAGCAATGAGGTTGTTAGCAACTTATTTCAAAGGGAAATCACTTCAGTAGTACAAAGGATTGGATCCTACATCAATCAAAAATTGGGAGGAATTTGGAGAGGTCATATGTAAACACTTTTAGGATAAAAGTGACCACCTTTCACTTGTGGAGCATCTTAAAATAATCAATATATTCAATCATGAATTCATGGTGGATTTCAATTATAGGTTCCAAAATACATGGGATAAAATTTCTATAGTGATCAAGACTACACCCAACTATGTTTTTCTATACTATTTGAAGGATATCAACTTAGATGTATCTATGATGACTCAATCCATGGGAGGTAATACTCTACCTGAGGCTTTTGAAATAGAAATTAAGGATGAGAAATTCCTTATACAAGTAAGTACATTGTCTTCAAGGCCACAAATGCCTCTCTTTCTAGAGATCCACTCTCATAATCCAAATATTGATCCACTTCCACATTCAATAAATTTTCAACAAATAAAAGGTGATCAATCTGACAGACTAGGGAAGATAGAGAGTCTCTTCAAGACTCATAATAACAATTTTGTTGCAATCGAAAGACAACAAGTTCCACCATACAAACCACATCAGAATACTAATCAGAATTAGTAATATAATAGGCCATCCTATCAGTCTAATCAATAAGGAAAAGGGTGAAATTATCAATAAAAGTAATATAATCCTAATTCTCTAAGCAATTCTAGAGTTTTTATGCTAAATCAGAACAACTACACTCAAGAATGGAAATTAATAAATTAGTGATATCAAGTAAATAACATGGCAATAAATCTAATTGGTGAGAGCTCAAATCAATATTATATGCAATAGAGCTTAGATCCTCCTCCACATGAAAAACATCTAAATAAGGAAGCCCCTCTACCACATGGATACATTTATTGATTCACTCAATTAGAAGTGCCAAATCAATAAGGAGGAGAGAATGGTAAATCACGTATTGAAACTACATTTATGAACTTTTAGGGAGGTCAGGATTCTTTTGAGCACATAGACGAAAATCAAAGTCAAAATATGCCTAACATTTATAATTTAGTTTTAGCCCATACTAGATCCATGAAAAGGGAAATCGGTGATGGTTCAAGTCTTAAAAAGGCAGCCCCTTTTCTTTCTCAACCACCATAAAGGACCACCACTCATGAGTTACCTCTAAAGACATTAACTCAATGGGTTCAAGATCCAAAGGTAAAGAATGTGAAAGGACCTTCCATCCCTTAGTTCACACAATATCTAGGATCCCGTCTTTCTCCTAAATTTTAGACAAGGACAACCACTTCTCCACTCAATATTGTGGATCATATGAAGAAAATTATTATATCAATTTCATTGTGGGATACACTACTAATTTTAAGACAAAAAGAGTATGTGCAAGAGGAACTTTCAAATCTCAATATCTTTGATAGACCACCTAAAAAGGAAATATTAGGTGATATTCTAACCAACTATAATCCATTTATTGATCCTCAAGCTCCTAATGTGACTAAGCCTCCTCCATTTTATCTTTTAGTTGTCATAGGAAATTATCTTGTCCACAATTATATGATTAATATTGGAGCTAGTACCTTATGTCATGCCTAAATCTATAGCCAACAAACTAGGGCTCAATTATGAACCTAATGAAAAATGAGTACTATAGTTAATTGGTTCTCCTACTACAACTATGGGAATCCTCAACGATATTAATATTTTACTTACTATTTTTCCAAATTTCACCATTTCATAGGATATAGTTGTTGATTTACCTCCCTACTTTTCACTATGCCTATCCAAAGATTTTATTACTAAAATAGGAGGTTACCTTTCTTTATATTGGCCATACATGGTTTTTATAATTAGATATGGAACCAAAGTCACTATAAGACCAGAGCCTATTTTTGGATTTCACCTTGATCAATATATGCCAAATATATCTAATATGAATTATTATTTTTTCAGAGGAAGATGAGGGTACTATTGATCAAGAAAACTCTAAGCCACTTGAATTCATATCGTATCTACTCTTAGATTAGTGGTATGTTAATTAACATGGGTATGACCCATATAAAGGTTTTGGTGTCTACTGCGTGCATGAAGAAAGTGACTCATCACCTAGTCTCACCAACTCAAAGAAAGATCAAGAAGGAGCATGGAATCTATTCTTTGATGGATATATATAAAATAATGGGAGTGGGGCTGGTGTAATGTTGGTTTTGCCTCAAAATCAAAGGTATTATTCTTTAGTTATATTCTAGTTCAGTTGTACATCAAATACTACAAAATATGAATATCTTATTCATGGCCTTTAGTGGGATAGAAAGAGAGGTATTAATATTTTAAAGGTGAAATGTGATAGTGATTTGGTATTGTAACAAGTTATAAATCTAAGTGAGACAAATAAATCCCTCCTAAAATCCTAAAAACATAGAGTTTGCAACCTCATAGAAGATTTCCTAGCATTTGACATTTTCTCCATTCCTAGAGTAGCCAATCAACATGTAGATATACTTGCTACCATAGGAGCACAATGTGATATAGTAGACTAAATGAAGGACAATAAAAATTAGAATCAAATTAATTGTATATTTAGGCCTTCATTTTCCAATAATGAGGTAATTTGTAAAGTCTTTGATAGTGACAAATAGATAGCTTGTTTCCTATAAAATGAGGTAGAATGTTTCTCAAAGAATCAAAATAAATTACAACACAAATATGAAGATTATATTATGTAATTGAGATAAAATAATATTTAGTAACTTTAGAGATCATTTTCAATGAATATGATCAACTTATAAAAGACAAGGTAAGTATCTCTTCTAAGGAATAACATTATGAGCAAGTTCACATAACTGAAGGTAGGAAAATCAAGTGGGGCAAAGTGAACATTTTTTATGAGAGAGTAGATTTCATTTAATTATGTAGTGATTTCATGGATGTGTTTTCTTAGGAATACCCTAATTTGAAAAGGTTTGACTCTATATTAGCATAGCATACTATTGAGCTTAAACAAGATGTAAAACTAGTAAGATCAAAGTAAATGCCCATTAACCCCAAGGTTGAAATTCAAATGATAAAGGAGCTTACCAAGCTAATTGAGTTAAGTATAATATTTCTTATCAAGAACTCCACATGGGTAGAAAAATTTGTACTAGTGAGAAAGAAAAATGGAGATATAAGACTGTGTGGATTTTAGATATTTGAATAAAGTGTCACTAAAAGACCACTATCCTCTTCCTTCCATGGATCAAATCTTGTAGAGGGTATCAAGTTCAAAAAGTTTCTCCTTACTATATGGGCACTTAGGTTACAACTGGATATTGGTGAAATATCAAGATCAATATAAAATAAATTTCACAACCAAATGGGGTATTTATGCCTACAAAAAGATGCTTTTTGGGATTTATAATGCTAGAGCCACTTTCTAAAGGGTAATGGATGTTGTATTTCAAGGTATATTTTGAGTGAAATGGTCTTATTTTATCTTGATGACATTACTATATTTTCAAAGCATCCTAATGATCATCTACCACACTCGAGAGATTTTTTGATAGATGTAGACAATATAGAGTTTCATTAAATCCAAAGAAGTGTATCTTTTCAATGAATGAGGGGAGACTGGTTGGGTATTTAGTGTCCAAAGATGGTATGTATATTGATACAAAGATAATATAATAAATACTTACTCTATCATTTACAAAACATAAGAAAGGATTTCAAAGCTTATTAGGTAAGATTAATTTCATTAGAAGATTTATCCTTAGATTTAAAGAATTGGTAAGGCCACTCACTCAAATGCTGAAGAAACATCAAGAATTCACTTGGAGTAAGGAAGGTAAGAAAAGATTTGAATACATCAAACAATCAATCAACCAAGATCCTACTTTGATTAATCTAGATCTTAGTAAGGATTTATTTATGTGTGTTTTTTCTACATTTAGTACAATTTTAGCCATGCTTATGTAATAGAATAGTAAAGTATTAGATCAACCCATTTATTTTTTTAGTCAAGATATGGAAGACTATGAGGAGAGATATTATTTTATTGAAAATCATGTGCTTATTTTTATAAGAGGTTTGAAATTTTTTATACATTTGGTCTCAAATAACAAGATTATACTAGTGGTAACTCATCCTAGTGTGAAGGATTTCATCCTCAACAAAGACTTAAGTGAAAAAAGATATGGATGGGTCACTAAGTGCATGGAGTATGATATTGAAGTGAAGGTCACAAATCTATTTTGAGGTAAAGGATTGTATGAATATCTTATAAAATAAGTGAAAGAATAAAAGGAGATGGTTATTAGGAATAAGTGATTAAAATTAATTAATTATGCAATAGTATACAACATGAAAATAATTCCTTAAAATCATAGTAATAGAGACATTAGGAAGAAAAATTTAGATATAAGCAAAAATACACACATAACACCAATATAACGTGGTTCACCCAATGTGGGATACATCCACTAAGAAGATATCAATAATATTATAAACAAGATTAAAAATAACTCTAAACAAGAAACCTCTCATAGATATTATTTTCTCCAGCCCAAATTCACACTAGAATTCTTGAGATGCAAAACTACACCTCAAAACTAATCACACTAACTGCAAAAAAATGTAGAGCTCAAAACTCAATGCAAAACACAATGAATAATGTGTTACCACTCTCCCTTATTTATAATTTATAAAATCCCTTGAAAATGTGCCATAACCATAAGGATAACCATATCCCCACAAAATAAGGCACAAAATAAGGGAGGTTTCAACCACATAATTCGTTGATTCTCTCAACACCTTTAAATCATACCCACTTCCCAAAAATATGCCACAAAAAAATGGAAGTGGTTAAAATTCATCCCACCATTGTAAAAGGTAAATATTTCATGCTAAAATTGTCTTGATAATTTTATTTTTACCTTAGGAGTGTTAAAACAAACTCCACATTTTACAATCTCCCACTTGGATTTTGTTTCCCCTTGAATAAAATTTAACACTCCTCCATGATCTTAATGAAGACCAACCAAAGCTAAACATAACCTCAACTTCTACAATGTGACTACCTTAGTCATCATATTTCTAGGATTCTAGCTCATATGTATCTTCTCTATCTTCACCATGTTTTCCGCCATAGTTATCCTGATGTAATGATACCAAAACTTTATGTGCTTCATCCTTAAGTGGAAAGCAAAGTTCTTGGATAAATATATAGCAATCTACAAGCACTATGTAGTCCCCCAACTTCTTACTTATGCCCTAACTCACTAAGTAACTATTTTATCCAAATCATCTTTTTGCTAGCCTATATAACAACAACATACTCAGCCTCTATGGTTGATAAATCCATAACCTTTTGTATCTAAGAAATTCAACTAACCATTGTATACCTAATAGTAAATACATAACCCATCATAATCCTCCTTCTATGAACATCCTCGACCATATCTGAGTCCACATAACCAAACAAAGTGATGTCTGATCCACTAAAACATAATGTTATACCCATGGTTCTTCATAAATATTGAATAATCCATTTCACTACTTGCCAATGCTCATAGCCTAGATTACTCATGTACCTACTTACTACTCCCACTGCATGGGCAATATCTAGCCTAGTAAATACCATAGCATACATCAAGCTACCAATTATTGATGAGTAACATACCTTGGACATCTTTATCTTTTCTTCTTTTATCTTAAGACACTATTCCTTTGATAATCTAAAATGGCTTGCCAAAGGAGTCCCAACTATCTTATAATCCTACATACTAAACCTTTCCAAAACTTTCTTCACGTACTCTTCCTGGGATAAGATTATCTTCTTCTCTTTCCTATCTCAAGTTATCCTCATAGCAAGGATTTGCTTTGCTACACCCAAATCCTTCATAGAAAAGGAATCACCAAGCTGCTTCTTGAGTACTTGAATCTATTGCATGTTCTTTCTTGAAACTAACATGTCATCTATATACAAGCATAGAATAATACAATTATCATCCTTAAATCTCTTGACATACACGTAATGGTCAAGCTGATACTTAGAGTAACCCTATTTCAACATAAAACTATCAAACTATTTATACCATATCATGGAGCTTGTTTAAGGCCATATAAACTCTTTTTTAATTTGCACACCAATTTTTCCTTTCCTTCAACCTCATAACCCTATGGTTATTTAATATATAATTCCTCCTCCAAATCACCATGAAGGAATGCAATCTTCATGTATAATTGTTCTAAATGAAAATCCTCTAATGTAACTATACCAAGCATAATTCTAATAGAAGTCATTTTAATAATAGGAGAAAAATCTCATCAAAAATCAATACCTTTCATCTATGAAAACCCCTTGACCACTAATCGAGTCTTGTACCTTTTCCTTCCTCCATCCTCTTTTTTGATTTTGTATACCCATTTATTCTACAATGCTCTCTTTCCCTTGGGTAGCCTCACCAAATCCCATATCTAGCTCTCCATGAGAGAACTATGTTATTCTTCTATGGCTTGCTCCCACTTCTTCCTATCATTCACATGCATTTCTCCCTCAAAAAAATCTAGTTATCCACTATCAGTAAGTAAAAAATAACTCAAAGATGTGGAAAAACATTTAGGATCTTTTCTTAAACTAAGAGACCTTACTATAGGAGTTTGGGGTTCCTATGTAGGATGTTCTTGAACTATCTCCTTTGATACTTTATCATTTATAATATCATCAGACACTATGTACTCTTTTGTTCCTATTCCTAAAAATAATCTTTATACATTACTTTTTCTTTAAATACAACATCCCTATACTAGAATATTTTATTGTCTCTAAGACCCAAACTCAGAAACCAAAGTCATCCTCATCATAACCAATAAAGGTGCATCTCTTAAACTTAGCCTCTAACTTGGTCCTATCCTTCTTGGGAACATGAACTAATGCCTCACATATAAAGACTTTAAGAAAAGAATAATTAAATTTCTTACCAAACCAAGCTTCTTTAGGTATGCCTCCATCCAAAGTTATTAGATGTCCTTTATTAATTATATATACCATTGTGATAAATGCTTCTAACCAAAACATTAGGGGCAACCCTACATGAAACCTCATGCTCCTTACATGCTATTGATTGTCATGTTCATCCTCTATGAGACTTCATTCTCCTATGGTGTCCCTGGAACCATCCTTTGCTTATGAATTCCATTATATGAACAATAAATATCAAATTCTTTGCTATAATACTCACCTCCATTATTTGATCTAAGATATTTCAACTTGAGACCTATTTCATTATCAACAGACACCATATGCAAAAGTTATAGGCCATTGAAGTTTTGGTTCGACAAGTAATAATTTGGTGTCAAAAATGACGTGGCATAGTTGTGGAATGACAAGTGGACCAATCTCCATTTGACACGTGGAAAATAATTAGGGGGCAAAAATTTGGTTAGGTGTTATTTATCACATGTTATTTGAAATTTTCAAGCATGCCACACCACCTTGCCATGCTTATCACGCCACCCAAGGAAATTTAAAAGTCCAAGGCACCAAAAAGGAGGGAATAAGAAGTCAAAGCATTCAAACTACATACTTGGCACCTAGGAAGGAGAGCCTGAGCATGCCCATGAAGGAAGGATGCCCTTGCCCGCTTCGCTAGGCACCTAGAAAGGAGGAGGGAGTTTTGAACTTGAGACCTGGCACCTAAAAGGCTAAGGTCTTGACCGCTTCAGCCACAGTGGCTAAAACATTATAAAAGGGAGTTATTTTTACTTGTATTGACATGGATTTCTGACTGTGTAAAGAGAATTAAGAGGATTAGAGCCTTGTTTTTTCCTTATATGGCCTTGGGCTTTTGTTTTCAGGTCAAGGAGGAATATTTGCATGCATATAAAGATTAGAGAAGGTGAAATTGAAGATTTGTAAAGGTTTTGAAGCCATATGTTGCAGCATTTTAATAGAATGGTCCTCACCATTGGGTGGACCTGGAGATGTAGGCTATTGAAGCCAAACTCCATTATCAACTTGCTAGTGTTATCTTTGATTTTCTCTGATTATTATTGCATCTAATATTCATTTTAATTCTAATTTTATTTTCTTTATGCAAAATTAAACACAAGAAAGTAAAATTTTGAAAGATCTCATAAACATGAACAAGTGATTTTTGAATGTAGTATACTTGTATTTTTCAGTTTATAGATTAGATTTTTGGTATTAGAGCAGTTGTTATTTAACAGTGATTGCTAGTGTATGTTGACAAGGTCTAAATCCCAAAAGGGTGAAGGAAAACTCATTGAGTATAATCCAGAGATTGGTTCAAGGCGTGCTTCAAGGATGGCCGAAGAAGAGGTGGAATCCAAACAAGCTTTCCATTGAGCTTTCATGGACATGAGAAGCATGGTTGAGGAACTATACCGTGAAAAATAAAGGAAATCTGAGAATGAAAAAGAAGGTGATTCATGAGAATCAAAAGGTAAAGAAATCAAAAAACCTTCTCCATCAGATGATGGTAAAAAAACTGTGGATTCTCTCCCTTCACTAAAATTGGATATTAAGTTTGAATTACCATTGTTTAATGGTGAAGTTAATGCCAAAAAGTTGGATAATTGGGTCAAGTATATTGAAGTTTATTACAGGGTCCAAAATATTGTAGGGGATGAGTCAAAAATTCATTTGGCTACTCTTCATATGGGAGGTACAACTCTCATCTGGTGGGAGAGTAAGTTGAAGGAAGCTGAGGTTCAAAAAGGTAACTCGTTTTCTACTTGGAATGAATTTATTAAAGAGATCAAAAATCAATTCTGTCCTTTAGGCTATATACAACAAGCCATGATGGATTTGCAAAGTTTTAGACAAGGAAAAGGCCAAAGTGTTCAAGATTATACACAATATTTTAAGAAAAAAGCTTTACTTTTGAATGTTCCTCTATACACACAAGAAACACTACTATAATATATAGGTGGGTTGCATAGTTACTTAAGACATATGATTCTTATGTTCAATCCCACTAATTTAGATGCAGTATGTGTTCAAGCCACTTATTTAGAGGCTAGAGGAAAACAATCAAAAGAATCTTTTCCTAAAATAAAAAGTAAGCAATCTAATGTTAAGCATTCCAAAGGGGAAAGTTCATTAGGAAAGGGTAAACAAAAATCCACTTATACTGTTAAAAAATAAGAAGGAAAACCATTTTGTAATCATTGAAAGAAAAATCATGATGAGCCTAAGTGTTGGAAATTACATCTTGAGTTAAGGCCTAAGAAGTATCAAAAGAAAGAAAAGAAGGCTAATGCTATGGTTCAGGACTTAGGATTAGATTCAGGTGATGAAACTAAGATCACAGATATGGTGTTACATAATGATTTTTCTCTTTTAGTTTCTGGCACTAAGTCATCAAATGATGCATCTTCTTCTAGACCAAATTTTGTGCGTGTTGATAAGAAAGAAATGAATTATTCCACATTAGAGTTGTTTTAAAGCATACTAAGATTAACGCTCTATTTGATAGTGGTTCACAAGAAAATTTAATTTTTGAAGAGGTTGTTAAGAAGCTAGGCTTACAAACCAATCCCCATCCAAAGCCTTATTTACTAGGTTGGGTGTGTGACAATGCGAAGCTATAAGTCTCACAAACTTGTAGGCTAAGGTTTGCCATCACATCCAAGTTCATAGATGAGGTTGAGTTGGATGTTGTTCCATTGGACATATGTGGGATTGTTTTGGGAAGCCCATATCTTTATGATAGAAAATAAATCTTCTATAGAGAGGAGAATAAGTACTTTCTTGTTAAGGATGGCATTGAATATATAGTTAGAGCACATCACATTTAAACAAGTCTTTCCTTGGTTACAGTAGGGAAAATGAAAAGACTAGTTAATTCAAGCAAGAATTTTTGCCTCATGTTGATTAAGTCTAAGGAAAAAGAATATTCTCAAGCTTTGGAAAAATGTGATCCTAGACACAAGAATGAATTGGTTGAAATCATTTCTACTTATGATGATGTATTTCAAGATCCTAAGGGATTACCTCCCTAAAGGGGAGTTCAACATGAAATTCAGCTATTGCAAGATTCTCCTCTCCCTAACATTGGCATGTACAAGTTATCAGTGGTGGAAAATGAAGAAATCAAGAAATAGGTAATGGATCTATTGGATAGAGGTGTTATTCATCCAAGTTCATCTCCTGTTGGTTCGCCAATTATTTTGGTGCCAAAGAAAGATGGCACTTGGTGAATGTGTGTTGATTTTCATGATTTAAACAAAATTACTATTAAGAATCATTACCCTCTTCCTCGTATAGATGATTTGTTGGATCAATTAAAACATGCTATTTATTTCACTAAGTTGGATTTGAGAAGTGGATATCATCAAGTAAGAATTAATGAAGGTGATGTATGGAAAACTGCCTTTAAGACAAAACAAGGATTGTTTGAATGGCTTGTTATGCCTTTTGGGTTGTGTAATGCCCAGATTACATTCAAGAGATTGATGAATGATGTTTTTAGACAGTTCCTTGATGGTTTTGTTATAGTTTACTTAGATGATATATTTATTTTCAGCAAGTCATGGGAAGAGCATGTGATCCACATTAAGAAAGTCATGGATGCATTATGAAGGGAAAAACTCTATCTTAAAATGTCAAAATGTGAATTTGGCAAGACCTCTTTGATATACTTGGGTTACATTGTAGGACATGGTAAATTGAAAATTGATCCTACAAAAGTGGCAACCATTGTTAATTGGCCTACACCCACTAACACAACTGAAGTTAGGAGTTTTCTTGGTGCAGTATAGTTTTGGAGGATGTTTATTTCTCAATTTTCATATATTGCATCACCTTTGTATTCTTTGACAAGTGTGAAATAGGTCTTTCAGTGGGGAGGCAGACATCAAATAGCCTTCGATACTTTGAAAGAAAAGATAAGTACTACTCTGGTCTTGGCACTTCCTGATATAAAAAAACCATTTGAGATCAAGACAGATGCAAGTGAGTATGATATGGGAGCTATTTTAATGCAAGGTAAGAAACCAGTTTGTTATCATTCTAAAATCTTTACAAGTGCAGTAAGAAAATACCCAAATTATGATGAGGAATTTTATGCATTAGTTCAAAGTGTTAAAAAATGGAAACATTACTTAATGGGCAAAGAAAAAATAATACATATAGATCATCAGCCCTTACAATATCTCCAATCACAAACTAAGCTATAATAGTCTAGACATTTTCATTGGATGGGTTTCTTACAAAAATTTCATCTTGTGATCAAGTATAAAAAAGGAATTCAGAATAAGGTTGCAGATATGCTATGTAGGCCTCTTATGGTTGTTGCATCTATTCTTTTACAACATGGTTCTTTGTCTCATGAAAGTTATAAAGAGCAATATATGAATGATCTTGATTTTTAGGATGTTTATAAAGACTTGATGAGTAGTAGACAAGTAGAAGAACTGGACTATCATGTACACAATGATATTTTATATCATTTGGGTAAACTATGTATTCCTCAAAATGAGAGGGTACACATGATTAGAGAAGCACATCCTTCTCTTATTTCTTGTCATTTTGGAGTTGCTAAAATGGTTTCACATTTGAAAATGTATTTTTATTGGCCTCATATGCAAGAAAATGTTGCTAAATATATAAGGGGATATACTCTTTGTGCCACAAGTAAACCTAGTAACAGGAAATTGGGACTTTACACTCCTCTACCTGTTCCTACTCACCCCTGGGAAAGTATCTCTATGGATTTTGTGGGGGGATTGCCTATGACACAAAGAAAACATGACTATTTATATGTGTTTGTGGATAGATTTAGCAAAATGTGTGTATTGATTCCTTGCACTAAACAAATTAATGGTGAAGGCACTGCATATTTATTCTTTAAATATGTATGGGTTCATTTTGGTTTGCCTACTTCAATTATTTTTGATCAGAACTCTTGATTTATTGGGGATTTTTGGTCAACTTTGTGGGGATTAATGGACACTAAATTAAAAAAGATCACTACATTTCATCCACAAACCGATGGACAAATAGAGGTTGTGAACTGTACTATGGTACATTTGCTTAGGGGTTATAGCAATAAAAATCCAAAGTTATGGGATGAACAATTATGTTACATAAAACATGCATATAACTAGGAACTTCATTCTTCTACTATGAAATCTCCATTTGAAGTTTGTTATGGATACTTGCCTAAATCTCATCTAGATGTTTGCTATGGATAGGATACAGCTGTTGGTGAACCAAAAGAAGACATTCGAGGAAAGAAGTTCATTGAACAAATACAGCTCATTCATTAGACTGTTCATACTCAATTGGAGAAAAGTCAAGCCAAGTATAAATCCAGGCATGACAAACATCGTATTGATCATCAATTTTTTGTAGGTGATATGGTATGGCTTCACATTAGTAAGGAAAGACTAACAACTAAAGGTAAAAATTTGAAACTAATCTGGTATGGTCCTTTTCAGATAATAGAAAAAATTGGCTCAAATGCTTTCTGATTAGATTTACCATCTTACATGCAAATTTATTCAGTTGTAAATGTGGAAAATTTGAAATTGTATGAGCCTCCAATGATCATTGATCATGATCAAAGTGTATCCATTTCTTTCGTTGATGATTTTTCTCTTGAATATCTAACAAAATTGTAGGAAGATACTATACTTGACAGGAATATGTGGACTTTGTGAAGAGGTAATGTTGAATATCTTTATTTTGATCTCAAAGGGATGCACCTAAGTAAGTCTAGATGGATGGAAGTCAGAAAGGTGAGGGAAAAATACCCTCACCTCATTACCAATTAATTTCAACTTTTGGAGGTCCAAAAGTTCCCAGTGGGGAGGAATGATCCAAATGTATCCATTTGCTATTCTATTTTGTAAAAGTCTTCAAATTTAGTTCAAATCATTTGTACATTATAGTACTCATCAAGAGCTTTTTGATGCTTTTCAAAGTTTGCAAAATGGACACCGTATGCAAAAGTTATAGGCTGCTAAAGTTTTGGTTTGACAGGAAAAAATTTAGTGTAAAAAATGACGTGGCACAGTTGCAGAATGCCAAGTGGACCAATCTCTATTTGACACATGGCAAATAATTAAGGGGCAAAAATTTGGTTAGGTGTTATTTATCACATGCTATTTGAAATTTCACAAGCATGCCATGCCACCTTGCCATGCCTATCACACCACCCAAGGAAATTTCAAAGTCCAAGGCACCAAAAAGGATGGAAGAAGAAGTCAAAGAATTCAAACTACATACTTGGCACCTAGGAAGGAGAGACTGAGCATGCCCATGAAGGAAGGACACCCTTGATCGCTTCCCTAGGTGCCTAGAAAGGAGGAGGGAGTTTTGAACTTGAGACTTGGCACCTAAAAGGTTAAGGTCTTGACCATTTCAGCCACAGTGGCTGAAACATTATAAAAGGGAGTTATTTTTACTTGTATTGACATGGATTTCTGACTGTGTAAAGAGAATTAAGAGGATTAGAGCCTTGTTTTTTCCTTATACGGCCTTGGGATTTTATTTTCAGGTCAAGAAGGAATATTTGTAGGCATATAAAGATCAAAGAAGGTGAAATTGAAGATTTGTAAAGGTTTTGAAGCCATTTGTTGCAGCATTTTAATAGAATGATCCTCATCATTGGGCGGACCTGGAGATGTAGGCTATTGAAGCTGAACTCCGTTGTCAACTTGCTAGTGTTATCTTTAATTTTCTTTAATTATTATTTCATTCTAATCTTCATTTTAATTCTGATTTTACTTTCTTTATGCAAAATTAAACACAAGAAAGTAAAATTTTGAAAGATCTCATAAACATGAACAAGTGATTTTTGAATGTAGTACACTTTTATTTTTCAGTTTACAGATCACTTACATGCTATATAATTGTCATGTTCATCCTCTATGAGACTTCATTCTCCTATGGTGTCCCTGGAACCATCCTTTGTTTATGAATTCTATTATATGAACAATAAATATCAAATTCTTTACTATAATACTCACCTCCATTATTTGATCTAAGATATTTCAACTTGAGACCTATTTCATTATCAACTAAAGATATTCATCTCTTTAATGTTTCAAACACATGAAATTTCTTCTTAATTCAATAAATCAAAACTTTCCTAGTTGTATTGCTAATAAATATAGCATAATAATTTGAACCACCAATAGAAGATACCTAAGATAGCCCCCATACATCCAAATTAACCAAATCTAATTTATTCTCTTTATTTATATGTCCAACCCTCAAGACCTTAACTCGATTCTACTTCACATACACAAAATCATAATAAAAGTCCAAATTAACCTATTTCAATTTGGGCAACTTATCTTTCAAGATCTCCATGCCCTTCTTGCTCATATGATTGAGCCTGTAGTGCCACAAAGTTGCATCTCCATATACAACAACTAAATTATAGTGATAAACACTATTATTTAAATATAAAGTGCCAATTTTTTTACCCCTCACAACCATTAGATCACCCTTGTTAAATTTCTAAGAGTCCATTGAAAACATCATCTAATAGCCCTCACTGTCCAATTACCCCACTAAAATTAAATTCTACCTTAACTATGGGATATGTCTAACATTCTTTAGTAGCCATGTGTTTCCATTTTGCATATTCACTTGAAAACAACCTTTCCCTACTATACTACATGATTGATCATCACCAAGATAAACATGTCCAAAATCTCCTTGAATATAATCCATAAAATGATGCCTATGTTGGGTGGCATGAAAAGAAGCCCCTGAATCTAATACCCAAGATTCAAAAACATTATCCAAGAAAATAATTAAAGCATCATGACTAACACTACCTATTTTCATATTTAACTCCTTGAACTCCTCATGTTTGGTATTCTTATCCCAAATTTTGCTAAGTTCCCAAAATTCCTTCTTTGTGTGCACACTTTTCCCACAATGCCAACACACCATCTTGGTTCTAGATTTAGATCTTCCCCAACCATTTGAATTTCCATGGTGTCCTTTGTTTCTATACTTTTAACTCCCTCTAGTCTCCACCATTAAAGCATTCCCTAAATATGATTCCCTAGTGCTCTTCCTTTGCATTTCCTCACTAAGAATCACACTTATAACATCCTCAAACTTTAAACTTCCCTTAGCAGGGATGAATTACTCATAGCCATAACCAAGCTATCCCAACTATCTAGTAATGATTACAAAATCAATAAATCCTTAACTTCATCTTCAAATTTAATACCAACTAAAGTTAGTATACTCACAACTGTATTAAAATTATTCAAATAAATAGGTATAGAACCATTTTTAGACATTTTCATATTAAATAATATTTTCATAAAAAAAAAATTATTAGAGGTAGAGAGTTTTTCATATAAATCCCCTAATATATTCATGAAACCAAATGTATTCATCTCCTCTAAAATATTGAAGGCAACCAAAGATGCAAGGCACAACCATATGGCTCCCAGTGTTTTCCTATTAAACAAATTCCAATCTACCTAATTCATACCTAAAGGTTATCCTATTTTCCCCATAAAAGGGAGATGAATATCCTTTTCTAAAAATTAATCTTCCATCTTCATCTTCCATAATCAAAAATTTTAACCATTGAATTTTTCAACTCTAGATCTACCATTATCTACCATAGCTCCCACTCAAGTTCATATCTTTCCCTGTAATTCACCATGTTAGAAAAAACACTAAAGCTAGCTATGATACTAGTGATTATTAATAAGTTATTAAAATTAATTAATTATGAAATAATATGCAACACATAAATCATTCCTTAGAATCATAACACTAGAGACATATGGAAGAAAGATTTATATCTAAGCAAAAATACACACATAATACTGATATAATGTGGTTCACCTAATGTGGGTTATATCTACCAAGATGATCTCAATAATATTATAAACAAGAGTAAAAACAACTCTAAACAAGAAACCTCTCATAGATATAATTTTCTCCAGCCTGAATTCACACCATACTTCTCAAGATTCAAAACAATACCTCAAAATGGATCACATTGACTGTAAAAAAAATGTAGAGCTCAAAACTCAATGCAAAACACAATGAATAATGTGTTACCCCTCTCCCTTATTTACAATTTTAAAAATACCTTTAAAAATTCACCATAACCATAAGGATAACCATATCCCCATAAATCCCCAAGGGGTACCTGGAAACAAATTTTGGATTATGAGGGGATCCCTTTTTGGTGCAGGAAGTGCCACCAGACGGGTCATATTGCTACTCATTGTGTTGATAGGAAATCCAATTCTAGATGTTCACCTTCTTGGTGGCCTAAGGTTTCCTCTGAACATAACATTGATAAACAACCTCTGGAAGCAACAACTGGTTCAGAGTCTGAGAACGAGGAAATTTTGCAATCTAAACCAGAAGTTGAAGAGGAATCTTTAGTGAAACATTTTAATGAAGCCCTTGGAGAGGTTGTGGTTAGTGATATAGCTGAGCCAGAGGAGGAGATGGTGGTCTCTTCCCTTGGTTTATAGGATCTTTCTAAGAGCTAGACTGTGTTTGATTCTCACAAGGATTTTATGCCCACTGGATTCCAAAGATCATTGTCTTCTGAGGCATGGGTTGTTGAGGCAGCTAAGGTAGAGGACGGTTGGACAGTAGTAAGGAGAAAGAAGTCTAAGCCTGTGGTCCCTCCTCTAGATATGAACCTTTGGTCATGCAAAAAAAAAAACATTAACTTTAAAGACTCATCTAAAGTTCCCTTTTGCTGACTAGTTTTTGGGGTCAGTAAACTGGTCGCTTTTCTGGTTTACTGGTTACTGGTCTGGGAGGTTGTTCAGCTTGCTGATCTAGTTGGTTAACTTTCAAATCAATGTTTTGACAGCTATTTCTTTTGGTCATATTTTTTGGTAACAGGTCCCTGTAAAACTTGGTTTTGGTACTTCTCTGTAATCAAGTTCTTTTATTAACCTAGTTGTGCTTTATGGTTTATCTTTCACCTTGTTGTATAGGGTTTCAGGGTCCCTTCAAAACCTTTTTTTACCTTAATCTAAAACCATATCCCCATAAAATAAGACACAAAACAGTGGATGTTTAAACCATATAATCTCTTGATTCTCTCAACACGTTTAAATCATACCCACTTCCCAAAAATGTGCCACAAAAAAAGGAAAGTGGTTAAAATTCATCCCACCATTGTAAAAGGTAAATATTTCATGTTAAAATTGTCTGGGTAATTTTATTTTTACCTTAGGGGTGTTAAAATGAACTCCACAATTAACAATGGTTTTGACACTTCAAGACACGCAACAAGAAGTTGAAACTACTTCTCCATCTAGCTTGACATAAGACATTGGTAGATTCCTTCAAATAGGAAAATGTCTAATGGGCTTAGATGAATTAAGGAGAAGACATTTTATTACACAATTAGTACCATACATTTTAATTGATGGAGTGTTATTCAAAAGGGACATTGGAGGTATGCTTTTAAGGTGTGTTGAAGCTAATAAATTTGATAATATTTTTGAATAATTTCATGATAGTCCTTTTAGAGGCCACTTTTAAGTGAAGAAAATAGCTACAAATATTATTATAGCCAATTAATTTTGGCCTAATTTATTTAAATATGCACATGCATGGGTTAGGATGTGTGACAATTGTGTAATGTTTATAAGTAAGCAGAGATAGATAGTTATGCCACTGAAGCCTATTTAGGTTGAACAACCTTTCATGCTATGGGGTTTAGAATTCATTGGCATGATACATACTTCATCTATTTCTGGTCATAAATGGGTATTGATAGCTAAAAAATATTTCATCGGGTGGGTGGAAGTAGTACCTTTTAAGGAGGCAAATAAGAACTTTGTGTTTGAGTTTTATGAGAGTTTAGTCACCCATTTTGGAGTACTTCTACTATAATGTTAAATAATACTTTGGATTTTAGAAATGTAGAGGTATGTGAATGGGATATTTATCAAGGTATTTATCTAACATATTCATCAAACTACTATATATAGGGTAATGGACTAGCTGAGTCCACTAATAAGAACCTAATTTAGATCATCAAAAGAACACTAGAATATAATCAGATATCTTGGCATACAAAGTTGAAGACTACCTTATGGGCTGATAGGATTACCCCCAAGAAGGACATTGGTAATTCACCACATCTTCTATTTTATGGAAGAGAAGGAAGGATACCTATCTCATTAGATCTCACAGCTTTGAAACTTGCACACCAGCAAGAACTTCTAGAAAGTGATGTAATGCAGGTTATGATGAATGAACTGAGAGAATTGGAAGAAATTATAGATGATGCCATACATACCATGTGTTCTAACTAGAAAAATAAAAGAATAATTTTGATAAAATAACTCCATTAAGTATATTATATCAAGGTGACATAGTCCTCAAATGGGATGAGGACTATGCAAAACTAAGAAAACACTCCAAGTTTGATAGCCTTTGGAGTGGATCTTATGTCATCATGAGTTGTAGGGAAATCAATGAAGTTAAACTTACTAGATTGAATGGAGAGAGCCTTCCCATCCCTATAAATATAATGTATCTTAAGTTATGCTATTATTTTGAGCTCATGCTCTTTATACATAGGTAGATAGGTCTATTTTCCCTCCAAGTGCTTTTGCACATTAATTTTTTTATTATTTCCTGGTTTGTTTTATTGATTTCTTATTGTTTGTTCCCCATTGATCCAAAAAGTGTTTCCAAAAATCAAGCAGAGTCTTTTTATAAGTATCATTTCATTTGTTTTTTCATCTTAAATAATTCTAATCAAAGTCTAGGTTCCATGACCAATAGGTTGGTTAAGCAAGCTGAGTCACCATAAATGTTGGCTATTTTGGCCCACATACTAAGCTTTGCTTAGACCTAAAGATAAGCCTTACAGGGTCCCAATTGAAGAAAGATAAAAATTCTTAGAATCATGCTCAACATGGCAAATAGAGGAATTTGATTAGGTCTTGATGAGGTTCACAAACATTTAGAGGTATGAAAAAGGTCACACAAGCCCTAGAAATTTATCAAAACCCTGAAAGAATGATCAAAAGATGAATTTTTAAAGTTTGAAGGACCAAACCATTACTAGGACATCATCCAAAAAAGGAATGGACTAGTTCACTTGTACATTTAATAAATTCATCTAGAAAGCATTGAGAACTAAAAGATTGTATTGCCATGGAGGTCTTTATTACAATATAATCCTCTAAAATTTTCATGCATATGTGAGCTTTCTATCTCAAGATCTAGGCATTCAAAGATGAACCTATAGAATATAACATTCATGTAAACATTAACTTTAAGCTCAACATTTAGGTTGAAAGTTTGATGGGCATGTTGATGTCAATGAAGGTCACATGAACATCAATTGATGGGCACATAGATGTAAAATTTAAGACACATAAAATAACCATTGGGGCTCAAAAATATTAATATGTTCATGTAGACATCAAATAAGTTTACAAAAAAATCAAATATGGGCACATAGATGTCAAATTAGGGTCTTATGAGTTAACCATTTAAGTTCAAATGGTGGGTTTAAAAAAATATGACGGTCTACATTCATTCATACATCTTGATCCAATAGTGCGATCTTGAGTCAACATGTCAAAGGATATTCATGGTAGGAAATTAGTGGACTTTGTTCATTCATACCAAGGAGATCAATGATGAATAAGGAGGTCAACAATTAAAGATTTGATAGTGGGGACATGTGAGGCTAATGGGAATAAATATAAGTTGGAGCATTTTGATTGGCTTGAGTAATTTTTGATGGATAAATTTGAACCAAAGGGAAGTTTTTTTACCATGTAAATTAGGTATTTTAGGGTCATCCTATCACCATTAGAGATTATTTAAATACTATTAAAGGAACACATTGATGAAGTGAGGTGAAAATACATAAAGGTACTACCATTAAAGATTAATATAGACCTATGGCTTAAGGGTTTATTTTATGAAAGGTTTTTTTTGTGACTATGTTCAACTTTAAAAGAAAGACCCATGCATATGGAAAACTCTTAGTTATTGAAAAGATAGAATGGGTCTATTTGGACCTAAAATAATCAATAAAGGGGGATATATAGTCTATAGGTCTGCACTGACATAATAACTATAATAAAACTAATAGTCTGGATTAGTTTTCCATCTATAGTGGACATATAAACATGGATATGAGTTTAAACATGATTTAGTTTGAGAAATAGATAGCATTCCAAAGGATTCCATGAAGGCATACACATAGACCCCAATAGTTTCATCTCTAGGACCAACTATATGAAAAGGACCCTTCTCTCCACTTTTACATGCCATGATGAACTAGTGAAGAGAAATTATCACCAAATTATAATAGACTAGTCTAATTGTTGTAACTACATGGATGTTATAACTTAGCTTGAAATAACTTCATCCTATCATTATAACCATAAGGACCATCAGTGGAGGAATAGTGTAGCTTTACAACTACTAGAAGTGACTTGAATCAATCAAAAGGTTTAAATGAACATAATTTGTAAAATCAATTGTAACTATGGTTTAAATATTTGAACTCATTGATTCCCATTTTGAGTTCTAAAACTCCCTCTCTCTTACTTCCTTTATTCTATAAATATAGCCTTTGAGATATTGTTAAACATCCCTTAGGCTAATATGATTAGACTCTTCTAAAAATTATATTCTTTAACTCTCGGAGTAACAAATAGAGCATTTTATAGTTGTTTACTAATATTTTCTTAGTGTTTTTTATTTTTGTTGTCATCTTCCCTTTGTAGGTCTGAGTTCAACCTAAGTGCTAAATAAAATTTTCTTACAGGTCATCTAGCATGTCTTAAGGTTGATGTCTTAGGTATAGAGTGGATAGTTGACTATAAGTGATTCCAATAAAGAATTACCCTCATTACCCTCTAGCCTAAGTTAATCAAATTGACCTCTAGGTGAAAGAGTATTGCTTGGAAACCATTATAAACACTGCATTAGTTCTATTCATAGTCTATTAGTATACTAGTGAGTTCAATCTTGAGAGTGGATCTTTGAACATTTGGTGCATCACCACATGTTAGAATAGGTTTCATTTTATATAATCTATTGACTCTTTTCACCCCAAATTATTTAGGTCTTAGAAAGAAAGGTTCAAACTATCATATCTAAGGAACTAGCCTCATTAAAAATCCTAGATTTTTGGTCTAGAATGGCATCCCATAACCTTAGATCATTCCCATATTAATCTAGGTATGTGTTAGACTTTAAAAAATCTAACCTCTATTGGGTGATATCTAGATAGATAACAGTTACAAGATCCTCTACAAAAGGGAAAGCGACATATTTCATTGATTTATCCTTCCAATTGACAAATAAAAATAAATCCTCTTAGTCAAATCCTACAACTCATGCTCCTATTATTGTTTAAACTCCTATTTAGTCTAATATTTTTTAGCCAAACATTTTTATAAATCCCATACCCTTGATGGTTATTACCAAAATACAAGCCTTTGTGTCTTTCAATGTTGGTAGCCCTGTAAACATCAATTAATGGGATGATATTCCAACTTATGCCCTAAATTCTCTTTCTTATTTTACAAGTGAAAATCTAGTTACTCGTATAAAACATATTATAGATATAGATAACATTTGTTTAATGCATCGTGTGACTTAGTAAAATGTAACAATGAGGTTTTTAACAACTTCATTCAAAGGCAAATCACTTCAATAGTACATAATATTGACACCTACATCAATTAATAACTTGCATGGATTTGGAGAATTCCTATACAAACACTTTGAGGATAAAAGTGATCATATTTCACTAGTGGAGAAAATTAAAAAAATAAAAATATTTCCTCATGAATTCATGGTGGATTTTAACTACATGTTTTAGAAAATTTTGAATAGAATTCATACATTGATCAAGCTTACTCCAAACTATGCATTTATATATTATATGAATGATCTTAATTCAGAGGTGGCTATGATGATTCAATCTACGGGAGGAAATACTTTATCTGAGGATTATGAAGTGTAAATAAAGGATGAAAACTACTTAATACAATTAGGTAAGTTATCTCCAAGGCCACTTATGCCTTTATTTCTAGAGATCCATTATCCTACTACTACTATTGTTCCAGTTCCAGATTCAACAAGTCTTTATCAAATAAAGGTTACTTAGATTGATAGATTGGGGAAGAGAGAGAGTCTTCTTAAATATTAGAAAAAAAAATTATTTTAATAGAAATGCATGAAGCTCCATCTTATAGGCTATACCAGAATCCCAATCAAAATTATTAGTAAAATAGGCCACCTTATCAGGCCAATCAATAAGGACAAGGGTAGAATTATCAATCAAGGTAATACAATCCTAACACTCCAAGAAATTTTAGAGCCATAGTGACAGATTAGAGAAACTATGATCAAGAATAACAATGGAATAATTAATGGGATCAAATAAATAACATGGCAATGGATCCAACTAGTGAGATTTATTTAAAGTCTTATATGCAACAGAGTTTAGCTCCTCCTCCAAATGATAACCAACCACCTTATTATAATAAATAAGCCTCTCTGCCACATGGAAATATTCCTTATTTCACTCAAGTTGAAGTTCCCAATTAACAATGAGAAGGTATTAGTAAATATCCCATTGAGACTACATTTATTAACTTCTAAGAAAGTGAGAATTCATTTGAGCACATGGCTGTAAATCAAGGCCAAAATATGTCTAATGTCGATAATTATATTACAACCCATAATAGATCCAAGAAGAGGGAAATTGGTTAAGTTTTAGGTCCTAAAAAGGTATCTCATCTTCCTTCTCAACCACCACAATAGACCACCATTTAGGATGTGCCTCAAAAGACATCAAGTCAATAAGTACAAGATCTAAAGGGGCATAATTTGAAGGGTCCTTACATTCATTAATTCACACAAAATTTAGGAGGCACTTTTGCTCATAAATTTTTGTCTAAGATAGCCACTTCTCCAATTAGTAGTGTGGATCAAATTAATAATGCTTCTATATCAATTTCTATGTGGGATATACTGCTAATCCCAAGCCAAAAGGATTTTTTACAAGAGGATATTTCAAAGCTCAATGTCCCAAATATACAACCTAAAAAATAAAGGGTAATTACTATTATAACAAATTTAAATCAATTTATTGATCCTTAATCTCTAAAGGTGAATACTAATCCTCTATTTTATCTTTTTTTTGTCATAGGATATTGTCTAGTTCATAATTATATGATTGATAGTGGGGTTAGTACCTTTGTCATGTCTAAGTCAATAGCTGACAAACTAGGACTTCAATATGAACCCCATAGAAAAGGTGTCATGAAATTATATGGGTATCCTAAAAATAATATAAGTTGTCTAAGAGATATTAAAGTCATACTTTATAATTGTCCAAATTTTACCATCACATAAAATGTGGTTGTTATTGATCTACCTCCTTATTTTACACTATGAGTATCTAAAGATTTTACAATTAAGATAGGAGGTTAAATTTATTATGATTGGTCAAACATGGTTTTTATAATTATTAATGGAACCAAATTCATAATAATATTTTCTCCAATTACCATATTCCATCTAGAGCCCTACATACAAAACATGTCAAATGTGAATTACTATATCTCGGATGAAGATGAAAAATATCAATGATCAAAAACCTTCTAAGTCACTTGAATTCATACCATGTATACTCCTTGATGCATGGGATTATAATAACCATGGATATTAACCCTAAAAATTATTTATGAATCAGGTTTTGGTGTCTACTATATGCATGAAGAAGGTGACTTAATATCTAGTCTCACTAGCTCAATGTAGGATCAAGAAGGAGTATGGAATCTGTACTTTAATGGATCCATATAAAAGAATGGAAGTGGGTCTGGAGTAATGTTGGTTTCAAATAAAAATAAAATTTATTATTATTATTATATTATATTTTATTTTATTTTTACATCAAATATTGTAGAGTATGAAGCTCCTATTCATGGCCTTCAGTGGGCTAGAAAGAGGGGTATCAAGCTTTTATAGGTTAAAGGTGATAGTGAGTTGGTAGAGTATCAAGTTATAAGTTTAATTTAATAAAATAATCATCTTATAAATGCCTAAAAACATATATTTTATGACCTCATGGAAGACTTTCAAGCATTTGATATTCATTCCATTCTTAGAGGAGCCAATCAACAAGCAGATAGACTTGTTGCCATAGGAGCATAATATGACATTATGGATCGGATCAAGGAAACCAAAAATCAGACTCAAATCAAGATTTTATGTATGCTTTTATTTATAAATAATTATTTAAGTTTTAAATTTTTTGATAGTGAAAAACAAATATTTTATTTCTTATAAAATGAGGTAGAATTATACCCAAAGAATCTTGATAAATTATAGAAACAATATGAAGATCAGATTATGAAATTAAGATAAAATAAACTCCCTAAAGGTTTGGTTAATTTAAAATTAATTTTTAATGAATATGATCATCTAATAAAGGACAAGGTAAGCATCTCTTCCAAGAAATAACATTATGAGTAAATTGCCATAGCTGAAGGTAAACAACTCAAGTTGGGAAAAATTAACACTAATACTAAGAGAGGGGATTTAATTTCATTGTGTAAGGAATTAATGGATGTATTTTCTTGGGAATACCATGATTTGAAAGGTTTTTATCCCAATTTATCATAGCATGCAATTGAGTTTGAATAGGATGAAAAACTAGTAAGATAGAAGCAAAGGCCAATCAACCCCAAGGTTGAAATCCTCATGATAAAGGAGATTACAAAGCTGATTAAATATAGTATAATATTTCTTATCAATCATTCAACATGGTTATCAAAACTTTTACCTATGAGAAATGAAAATGGAGAGACAAGGCTATGTGTAGATTTTAGAGATATAAACAGAGTGTCATTGAAAGATCACTATCCTCTTCCCTCCATGGATCAAATTTTACAGGGAGTATGAGGTTCACAGAGGTTTTATATACTTGATTGGTACTTGGGCTACAACCAAATATTGGTGAAATATTAATACCAATATAAAATATCTTTCACCACCAAATGAGGTACTTATGCATATAAAAAGATGCCCTTTGGACTCTCCAATGCTGGAGCCACTTTCCAAAGGGAAATGGATGTTATTTTTCATGGTATTTTGAGTGAAATGGTTTTATTTTATCTTGATTAAATTGATGTATTTTTAAAATAACATAATTATCATCTAACAAACTTGAGGTTGGTTTTTGATAGATGTAGGCAATTTGTTGTTTCCTTGAATCCAATGATGTGCATCTTTATAGTATATGAGGGAAGATTTTTTGGGCATGTTGTGTCCAAATATAGAATCTACATTGACATAAAAATAATATAATAAATCCTTGATCTATCATTGCCTAAACATAATAAAGGATTTTAGAGCTTCTTCAGAAAGATCAATTTCATCCTAAGGTTCATTCCTAGTTTTGTAAAATTGGTAAGGCCACTGACTCATATGCTTAAGAAGCATAAAGATTTCACCTAGAGAAAGGAGGGTAAGAGAATATTTGAGTCCATAAAGGAGGAGATTAGCCAAGCTCCTACTTTTCTCAATATACTAAGGATTTATTTATTTATGCTTTCTATACATGTAGTACAATTTCATCCATGTTTATGTAGCAAAATAGTGAAGGTTTGGAGTACTCCATTGATTTTTTTAGTCAAGATTTGGATGGATATTAAGAGAGGTATTATTTTGTTGAAATAAATTTTCTTGTTATTATAAGAGGTTTGAAAAAATTTAGACATTTGGTTTCAAATAATAATATTTTTCTAATGGTAGCTCATCCTAGTGTGAAGGATTTTATCTTTAACAAAGACCTAAGTGAAAAGAGAGATGGATGGGCCACTAATTTCATGGAATAGGAAATTTAAGTGAAGGTAAAAATTATGGTCAGAGGTAGATTATTATGTGAACATCTTGCATTATATTTTAGATAAGAAAAAGAGATAGTTTTGATAGTATAAGACACTTGAGAGGCAGCTGAAACTACCCCTCCTAGCTAGACATAAGACATTGCTAAATTCATCCAAATAGGAGAGTGTATTATAGTGTTAAATGCATTAAAAAGTAGACACTTCAGGATGAAATCAATTATATACATCTTAATTGATATATTTCTTCTCAAAAAAGAAATTGGAGGTATGTTTTTAAGGTGTGTTGAAACTAGTCAAATCAACAAACTTTTAGAGTAATTTCATGATGGTCCTTTAGGAAGACACTTTGAAGCCAATAATATAGTAACAAAAATCATTAGAGAGTTATTTTTGGCCTATTTTTTTCAAGGATAAACATACATGGGTTAAAAAATGTGCTAAGTGTGAAGTGTTTATAGGGAAACAAACACTAGCTACTATGTCATTGAAGACTATTCAAGTTGAGTAGCCTTTCATGCAATGGGTTTAGAATTCATTTCATGATTCACCCTCCATCAAGTGCTGGTAATAAGTGGGTGTTGATAGAGTAACTCTATTAAAGGAGGAAAGTGAGAACTTAGTTCTTGAGTTCTATGATAGTCTAGTCACCCATTTTGGAGTCCCTTCAACTATCTTATCAGAAAATGCTTTGGCATTCAGCAATGTAAAGGTATGTGAATGGGATCTTAATCATGGTATTTATATAAAATATTCATTAAATTATTATCCATAATGAAATGAACTTGTAGAGTATACTTTTAATAACATGATTCAGATCATCAAGATAATAATGGAAGGTAATTAGAGGTCATGGCATACAAAGTTGGAGACTACCTTATGGGTTGATATAATCACTCCTAAGAAGGCAATTGGTCATTCATCTTATCTTTTATTTTTTGTAAGATAGGAAAGGCTGCCTATTTCATTATAAATTCCCACTTTGGATCTTACACACTAACTAGAGCTTATGGAAAATGATGCAATGGAGGTAAAGATGAATGAACTAAGAGAAATGAAGGAAATAATAGATGATACTATGCATACCATGTGGTCAAACCAACATCAAGTCAATAAATCCTTTGATAAAATTTCTTCATCAAAGACATTTTATAAAAGAGATATAGTAATAAAATGTGATGAAGAACATGCTAAACTAGGTAAGCACTCCAAATTTCATAGCCTTTGGAGTGGCCTATATGTTATTACTAATTTTAAGAAAAGCAATGCTTTTCAATTATCCCAACCGATTGGAGAGGAACTTCCTATTCTTATGAATGGGATTTTCCTAAAGTACTACTATTATGAGAGTCACTCCTCTATACATAGTCATAGTTTGATTCTTTTAAGTGCATAGTTGCACATGCTTTGATAGTTATAATTTTCCCTTAGTAGTTAGTTGTTGTTTCTAGTTTGTGTCTGTCTATTTGTTTGTGTCAGTGTCTACAAGTTTTCTTAGTTTTTGAATATAGTCTAAAGTATAATATAACATAGAGATTATGATTTTCCTTGACCAACAGGCTGGTCAACCCCTGTGAGTCACATTAAATGTTCGTAATTTTTCTTTTTAAGTCTAAATTCCAACCCATACATTTCAAAACTTTCGAAGATTCTATCAATAGCCTCTGCAAGGTGGTCAAATAGGTGAATTTTAGTTTAAAAAGGTCAAGTATTAGACATATAATGTTTAAATTAAATTAAAAAGGTCATTAAAACATCCAATATACCTTAAATTATATTCAAATACATGAAATTTACCTTAGTCCAAAGTTTCAAAAGCTAAAAAGGTGTTTTGATGCAAATTTAAGTAAAAAAGGTCTATTTTCAACTTCCACATGCCGAATTTGGCCTCAAAAACATGTTAAAGGATAAAAAATTTGTGTTTTAATTCTAAATGACTCATGATACTTATATTATCTTCTAATTGTGATGGTGGAAGATTTACTTTTTGATAAAATGCAAAGAAAAGGCTATTTTCATTGATTTTTCAAATAATAATATGGATCCATATGGCCAACCATATAACTAAAGCATGAAATAGGAATAATAGGATATGAAATATGTTCATGAATATATTCATGGAAATTTTTCTCCATATAAGAACAAAATTGGTCTTCTACAATCACCTTCCTCTTTTGCATATAGAGATAGACCTTCAAGTTTGATGTTGGTACAATTTGGAGAGAGAAGGGATGGGTCTAAATTTTTGGTCAAAGAAAGCAGACTCAGGGGGATTACTATTGGATTAATTTTTTTTGGAATTTGTCTCTTTCTCTCATCAATCATCCATTTTAATTCAAGATAAATTCTATAGTTTTGCATCCATAAATGCAATTGGTTTTCTTCAATTTCTCCTCACCAAGGCAAAATTTCAATAAAATTCAAGTTTTTAGAGATTCTTGGGAACCTAATCCACATTTACATAGAATAATTCTATCCTTTTACACATATGTTAATTTCAAAAAAATATCACAAAGACAAGAAGTGTAATTTATAGTTTGCCATGCTTCTAAAGAGGAATTGTATGGTGTAGGGGAGAGAGAAAGTTTTCAAGATTTCTTGGTTTCCTCCATGGTATGGATTTATTTCATTTTATCATGTTTTAATACATGTTTTCTTAAGATGTTATCCAATTATTCATGGAATATCCCATTTTTTCTCTCAAAATATCTCAAAAGGCTTGTTTAGTAAACTTTGAGGAAAATTAACATATTTTGAGGTTTTTGTAGAAACCTATGTTTCACTCTTAACCTATTATCCTTGTCCAAAGGCATATAAATTGATATGGCGTGAGGATATATGTTCATTTTTTCATATAAATCTTCATGTTGGTCTTAAAATTCTCCTTCATACTTATTTCCACATCAACTTTGTTCATCCACATATCACTATCATAACATTGCCTTTACCCTATGGTTTTTGTATTATTTTCCAACTTCATTCAAGGTGTCCTCATTCTTCATTCATGTCATCATCCCCTTCCATCAATATACACACCATGAATAAATCATAATGAGAATTCAAAACATAAAAAAATTCCATCATGGTTATGGTTACTTAGTGAGGGAAGTATAACATCAAATAAAGCATCAAGCTACAATCAAGGAAAGAGACCTTCAATCATGGTACTTACAGTCATAAGCTTATTATGAGGTACAAAATCCAAATAATGTTGAAGAGATACCTTATTAAATGTTCATGCCCAAATAATCACATCAAGATACAATATATGAGGGGATAATGATTCATGATTGGTGACTATTCCAAGGCTAAATCACACTCTATCTCTATATATGGCACAACCTATAATCATCCATAGTGATAGAAGGCACAAAAAATGGTAATATAATCAATGCATAAGTTGAGGTTTTTCATATGGTTCTATATATATTGTACTTCATTAAAAATATAATATTAAGGATTAGTATTTATGCAATAAAGCAAGCCTCTTTGAGACACCTATAGGGTTGGATAGAGACACTCAGCCAATAACAGGCATGAACTTATTCTTGATAGATTCTTGGAATCTCTTAGGATTATGAAGGTAAGTTATATCACTATCATACATGACTCAAAGTATGAATTGTATGACCTAATTGTATATCTAAATTAAAATAATTCCAAGTTCTTAGATGGATAAGGAAACACTAAAGAGACCTACAACCAACCTTAAGGATAAAGGTACATGCATGTAGGTGAACCAGTTCTTGAGAAGACCTAAAGGGTTTAAAAAATGTTCAAGGAGTTAATTGAGATTAATATGAGATCATTTATCAAATAAAGACCCTGTTAACTTATTTTAAACCTTTTCAATCTCCTCAAGTACCTCCAATCTTACCATAGTTTGTATTATCTCCACCTATAATAGGGTTTTTTTTTTGATATGCAGATCAAGGATCATGTTCATGGCTAAAAATTGGGTAATGATTTTATGATTAAAGGAGATAAAAAATTATTAAAATAATATAAGATATAAATATATGAAACCCTAATCAAGCACAATCACAATTTAATACCCTGGTCTTCACCTATAACTGACTGTGTAGTTATCTTAAGACAATTAAAGGGAGTCTCAGGATGGTCATGATAAACATGATGACATGAAATAAATAGTGATAGGATGGTATTAAAAAATTAATTGTACATCATGAAACCTTTTCAAAAGTATATCCTTAACATAAGGTTTTTGGAATACTACAGTTCGTATAAGACACCTTAAAAGCATACCTACAACTTTAAGAATATAGACCTGACTATAAACTAGAGGAGGTTGATAACATAGAGATAAATGGTGGGAGTTTAATATATAATGTAAGGAGAATTTGAGAGAATAATTTATGATAATTATTTTAAATACATCATTATAGGCCTCAAAGAACATATACATAGTCATCTCCTCATAGAATATCCACCTACAGGCCTTTCATAAGGTAGCTTATAGTAGATAGGGGTTTTGAAGAGTCTTAAGGCCTATAAAGACTAGAAAGAGATTGAGATCAAACATAAAATACATGGTTAAATGAATTGAATTTCTTAGGAATGTAGCTCAAAGAATAAATTATGTTTGTCCTTTCATTATTCATGAACCTCAAAATGAGACCTATAGCCACATGAGTTATCTTCAAACAAGTATGGATTAAGGAAAAAAAGGTTTATGAAGGGAGTCTCATATATATAATTATGAATCTTGGAAAATTTAGGATATTAACTCATGAGGATGAATAAATGTGTCTAATTAGGATCTATAGTTAATTTCATCTCAAAAGTCATCCTACATCCTACTACAGTCATCATACACAGTCAAGTAGTATAGGAGAGGGTTGTGAAGTGTGAGGCATTTTATTTTAATATAAATTTCTTAGGTTTTTTTACATGATGAGGGTATCATTAATTTTCCAATAAAATTAAATAATTAGACTCTCATTGACATATAAGACACAATCAAATTATCCCTAAGACCACACTTACAACCATGCAAAGAGGCAGACCCACCTCAAAGTATAAGGTTTTTCAAATATAGGGTCTATAGAGGTGTTTCAAATATTTAGAATATTTCAAGTAAGAATGATAAAGTAAACTCATTAGGAGGATGGATATATTTATAACATGGTACTCACTCTTTCACATTAAAAATCAAACCCTATAGTATTATTAGTACAAGAAAATATGTTTTTTTGAGAGGATAAGGTCTTGAAAAAGGTAATATAGGGTGAAAAGTGACAAATGGAGAGTATAAAAACTAAAGGATATGTATTTATGAGATTTATATAACATTTTAATCATGTTATAATTCTTCCAAGGAGGTAAATCTTGAAAAAAATAGTTAGTCAAACACTAAGTCAATGCATAAGAGGTATTCTAAGAGAGTTTTGAGGATTTTTAGCATTTTTAGGTGGAATTAAGTCCTAAAATTATATAAAGATAATAAAAATTACTTGGGGAATATTAATATCATTATCAATACCATTTCACAACTGGAAGTGCCCACTATTTTGACAAGTCCCCTACTTGTTTGAAAATAGTCATGATGGAGAAAGAGGAGGTTTGTATGGGTTTAAAGGTAAAAAAGAGGTTTATAAGCTCATAATTTTTTTTAAAATAATGGAATTATGTTTTTAAATCTTCATAATACCTTTAAAGAATATTCAAAATCTATTTTATATGCAAACCATGCCCTTAAGGGCTAATACAAACAAGCAAGCCTATAACACCAAAAGGCACTTTTTGACCTATCAATAAAGATGACACCTCAAGAATGATTCGATGACATTTTATAGTTCCAATAATTATGATTTAAATTATTTATAAATAATGGAAGAGTCAGATTCATCGATAAGGAAAATTTTGAATTCTACAGTTCTAGACACCCATTCAAGCCACTTGATCAAATGTTCATATATTTCACCACATAAAGTGTTTGGAAAAATTATTTTAGAATTATTTTATAAAACATATGAAATTATATTTCATTAATAATTTATTTTGGTTGAGGGGATGCTATCTATGAACAATCTCTAAGAACATAAGCATGCCCAGAATGTTTTCAAACCTTACAATAAAATTTCTTCACATGGGTATCTTCTCATACCTTTTTCACGGAAACCCAATATTTTAAAGTATGTTTAATGGGTATTTATAATATATATTAATGTAAATAATTTTGGGTTTGGAGGTCTATGATTTATGAATCATTGTTAATAAGGTTCAATTCTAAAACCCTCCCAAACCCTCATAATGACCAATTTTTAGAAAAATTGATTTTTTTCCTTAAAAATCATGGATAAACCTAAAAATTATTAATTAATGAGTTAAATTTATATAGGATACAATAAATGATAATTTTTTATACTAAATTGTATAGATCATGGTAAAAATTAGGTTTTTTAGGGAAAAAACATAAACTATGAGGTACAAGGTAGTTTACATGAAATAAAAGAAATTGAGTTTGAATATTGAGTCTTTTATTAATCATAAATTCACTATTTTTCTATAAATATTCCTATATTGACCTTAAAAACTCATCCAATATAGCCACTCTATAGGAAATTGAGGCAAAATTGACCTAGTCAACCATGGTGACTGAGTTGCAAAAGTTTCTTACTAAATAACACCTATCTCATGGTAGGAGGAGTTATTAAAGGTATAATACTAATTTTATTTTTAGGTTTCATGTTTTTATTTTAGGTTCTAATGTATGTAAAGTATAAAAAGTTAGCCTACTCGGCCTAATTGGCCTATTTGAGAAATCAATCAAAATGAAATTGGCATTGAAGGAATAATCAAGGGGTTCATATGGAATTTCCATTACACTTATACATTTTTAAATTTAATATATCATTAAATTTCAAGAATTAAAGTTTTATTTCATGAAAGGAAAGGGCTTAGTGGAGTTTAGCTTGTTTGAAGGACTAATCACTTTAGTTGACTAGTTTACTAGCTTCATTCATCTTTCATGGTCTTCATGCAAAGGAAGACTCTAAATCAACATGAAATCAATTAAAGTGGATAAATAAATAAATATATGTAATATATTTCATGTAAATGGAGTTTTAAAAGTCAATTCTGGGCCCAAATTTAATTTCCAATGCAAAAGAGAAGATCATGCAAAGATTTTCAACAGAAAGACACCTTTTAAAGAATATTGTTTATAATTGTAAAAGGATATTGACTTGAGTTAACAAAAAATGACTTATACTTCTCTCCTTTATTCGACATTGGCTATATATTTTTAATTTTCTATATATTGAGTCTTTCAAGCCATTTTTTCTAGATCCATGAGGCTGGTATAAAGAGACTATACAAAAATTGTAACTTACACCATAAATCAATAAAGAGAATTTGTTTGCATATAAATTCATGGTTTTAGTGTGTAATTTTGATTGTTTATTTTAATATAAGTGTGATAGATATATCCATTTTTTGGTCCTTTCCTCACCTACTACTATGATTTCATCCTTTACAGGTCACTTTAAGAGTTAGGAATATAAATTGAGTTTGAGATGTATGCAGTGTCTTTAAAGACCTTCATTCACACACCTTAAATATAAAAACCTTATTTCAAACCTTCATTTGAAATACCAATGTTTAGGACTGATCTAACAGAGCTTATTTGACAAATTTTTGTATCTTGATCCATATGTGTGCCTAAGTTTCAAAGTTTACAAAGGATTAATCACTATTCAGGTGCATCAACATCATAGATAGATTTCATTTTCAATTTTTTCCTTACTCTTTTCATCAGAACATCAAATATATTTAGTAATTGATCCTAAATTCACATATTTAGAGGAGCGAGTATCATAACTATATTAATGTAGGTTTTTATTTTTCCCTATTTTTTAATTAGGGTAATTGTATTTCTTATGCATACATGGAGTTTTCCTACATTTGTGGGATAGGCTAGCTTATGTAGAGGTGTGTGTCATAGATGTGTCATAGGTGTCATAAGAATGTCACAAGTAACTCCCTTGATGGGAGTTACTTCTCTATTCTTAGCACCTTGTCACCACCTTTCATGGAGGAGTTACAGTCTATTCTTGGGGTGCCTTGTCCACCTTTTGTGGAGGAGTTACTTATGTACTCTCCTATATGTATTCCTCACTTTGGCCATCTCATGTTAATCAGATTTTGGTTTTCTCCATTTTGTCTTGTGCAATTTAGCTTGTATAATTTCAAATTGCTTTAGCATCTATGTGGTGTGCACTTGCTTCATCTCGTGTGATCACGTCTCCATTGCATTGACATTATCCAAATTCTAGAAACAAATCTGATATGGTATCAAAGCCACTCTAGTAATCATGTGTCTATTTATGCTATTCTGAAATTCTTACTTTGATTTCTTAGTAGTTTTTTTTAACTCCCTTATTTTGGTAGAGTTTTTTGAAAACTCATGCAAATCCATACGAAAACTTGTTCAAAAAATTACTTCTGAGTTAGAATTTGCCAAGACATCTTGTTTAGATCTATTGTGGCTTTAACAAAGGTAGTAGAATTCCTTTTCTTTTTGGTCATTCTGTAGGAAAAGATAGCGCAATCCAGCTCCATGGCATGCCTCTTTTGTTGCAAGTTTAAAGTTATTCTTCAATTGAATCAGTCTTTTGAATCAGAGAGAGGCGTAGAAGTGGCGAGTGGTGAGGTCCATGTTAAAGTCCCATAGATGGAGCTCACTATCCTAGGAGCTAGAAAGGGATAACTAGCCATCAGAGGAGATAACCACATCTTGGACAAAGAGGGAGTGGCCAATGAGGCAGCATCTCAGAACACTGTATTTCTCAGTTTCCTTTGCGAGCTGCCACAGTAGGATCTCTCACCATCCACGAGGTCCAAAGGGTTAGCAACCAGCCTAGCTACGGGTGCACTAGCCAACTACTATCTAACTAGTTCTTCTTGGGTCGAGACCCTTAGCTATTTATTTTTATTTTCCATGCCAAGAATCAGTCACATCAATCCAGCATCAATTTTTTTCTAAAAAATGGCACTCTTTTTTGGTTTCCAATGCCCATGTGGTGGGCCCTCCCTCTCTCTCTTATTGTTCATTTGGTAAATCTATTTTTTAAATTATTCTGATCTAAATTAGTAATTTGAATGTTTGATTTAAAAGTAAATTTGAAATTAGCATTCAAAAAAGTAGTTTAGAGGTTTTTTTTTAAAACTTGTATCTTCAACCTACGAAGACGAAGGGTGAGGCCCAGGTTGGTAGGAGGCCAATTCCCCCTCACAAAAACCTCTTTTGGATTCCTCATTCTATGCCAAATCTAATGAGTAGTTATAAGGCCACTTTCTCTCTCAAAATAGGCTTGTTTTAATGTTTTAGTGTTTTTTTGCAAAAACACTAGTTTACAGAAAAATTGAACCTTTAATATCTTGCAAATAGTAGCTCAGATTTGGGTGCCCTTTTTTGAAAAAGTGTTTGTAATTAAATTATCCATAGCATAGGATTTCTATTTGTCAAAAATGCACTAGTTTATAAAGTACCTAAAATTTGGGTCTCCTGGGATGCATTTTCGGCTGAGTCCGACATCTTGTTTGCTTTAAGTCTTGCACTGATTGCTCTAAGATGCATTCTTGGCTGAGCCCGACAGTTTTTGAGTGTGCACTTAAATATTTATGGGGGGCTCAATATTTTGGGGGGGGGTGTGATTTCTTTTCACAACTTGCAAATATTTGCTTTCATTCTCCTTTCTGCATAAATTCACAAGTTGAAATCAACACAACTTCACCTAAATTCAGCTTAAAATAGATTATTTTCAACTTAAACCCATAACACCCTTCAAATATCATGAATGGAAGGTTAAAATTTCAATCATTCTTAGAAGCAAAGGGTTGTATAGGATCACCATGGGTACTGAAGTAGAACCCAACACTGATGCTAAAAAGGTCAAGTGGTACAACCATAGTGATGAAGTCTATAGATTACTGAGCTTGTCTATGTATCCAGAAATTATCTTCCATTTAGAATCCTCCAAGACTCTCAATTACATATGGGACACCTTAGAAAACTTATTTGGGAAGCTTGATGAGATGAGAGGTCATGAGTTCAAAAATGCACTCATAAGCCTAAGTCCTAGCAACTTTGACACCCTATAGGACTTCTTCACTAAGTTTAAGGCCCTTAGATTACAATTGAAAGAATTCAAGATATAGAAGAAAGATGATCAACTCATCCTTTCTATTCTCATTAAGTTAGTTCTAAGCTATTTAGTCTTTGTCTCCACTTTCCATGCCACAAAAAGTGCCCTTGGCACTACATGGAAAATGCCTTCTTTGGATTTATTCATTGTTGACTTGACTAGGGAGAAAGATAAGATAATTCAAATGGGCACAATGAAGTATAGTAAAGCCCAATCTTTGATATCTAGAAATGGTAAGGATAAGACTTCAATAAAGAATAAGAAGAAAAAGAACAAAGACCAAGAGAAGAAGAAAGAAAACAACAATCCTACCAAAAACAACATTGATTCTTCCTCTTCCAATGCTAAACCTAAGAAGGAGAAGGTTAAGTGTGCATATTGTAAAAAGATAGGCCATGATGAACACAAATGCATGAAGAAACAAATATATCACCTAACTCATCTTATAGAGAAGCACAACATAGGTGTTTTAGAGTCCATCAAGCAGAATTCATCTACCCAAGATTCTACCAAGACAAAAGGCAAGGGTAAGGAAAAAGAAAAGGGCAAGGCCCTTGTAGCTACTATAGCTTCTACAACATCATGGGTCATTGATTTGGGTGCTTCTCACCACATGGGCTCTTCATTAGTTGAGTGTTCATCTTTAGAGCCTTGTAGCATGACTTTAATTAGTTTGGGTGATGACACATTAGTTTCTATTGCAGGGAGAGGGTCAGTTGAAATGGAAGGAGGAACGTTCAATAATGTTCTAAGTGTTCCTTCTCTTTCAACCACTCTCCTATCGATGTACCAGATCACTCACATTGGTCGGGGCATGAGAGTTGAGTTTTCACTAGATTTAGTGGCTATCAGGGAGTTGCATAGTGATACTATAGTGGTAGTGGCTAGGGCAGATCACTAAGAAAGGTTATACACCTTCTCACATTTTGCATCAGATTCATCTCCAATAGCATTATTGACTCATTTAGATGGAGTTAGCAAATTGTGGCATGATCGGTTTGGCCACCTTAACTACCACTACCTTGAGCAACTTTACAAACATGACATGGTCATTAGCTTGCCTCGTGTCTTATTCTCAAAAAGACTTTGCGAGGGGTGCTCCCTTGGGAAGCATCCCAAAGCAAAATTTAACAAAGCCAAAGCTTAGAGGGCTTCACAACCTTTGGAGTTAGTCCACAGTGATGTATTGGGACCCTTTCCCAAACCATATTTCACAAGGGCCAAGTACATCCTCACTTTCATTGATGATTTCTCTAGGTACACTTGGATATATTTTCTCAAACAAAATTCTGAAGTGTTTGAAAATTTTCTAGACTTTAAGGCTCTTGTTGAGAAATAGAATGAGAAATCTATCAAGGTTCTTTGAACTAATAATGGAGGGGAGTATGTCAGCAACAAGTTTGAGTAGTTTTTCACCATAGAGGGGATTGATTTTTAGTTCACAGTCACTTATAGTCCTTCACAGAATGGGGTTGTAGAATGCAAAAATAGGTTCTTAAAAGAGATGGGTAGCTGTATGATTCACTGCAAATCCTTAGCACCATAGTACTAGGATGAAGCCATCAATTATACTTGCTACATTCAAAATAGGGTTCCTCATAAAGCTTTGAAAGGGATAACACCCTTTGAAGCTTGGCATAAAAGGAAACTTGATGTTGAACACCTTAGGGTTTTTTGATCCCCAGCCATGGCCTACATTCTAAAGAAGAAATGCAAAGCTATGGAATGTCAATCCAAGCCTTGCATCTTTGTAGGATATTTGGATGGTATTAAGGGGTATCGCCTTCTAGATCTAGTCACTCATGAGTTTTTCATTGAGAGAAGTGTCCATTTTTAGGAGAGTCCTAGAGACTCAACACTTGACACTTCTTCTCCCTCATCAGATCTACTTCTTCATGATGATTCCTCAACATATTCAAATCAACCATAACATGTTCTTGAGCTAGAGAAATCTTCTTCTTCTTCGAGTTTAGATAGCAAGGATAGTGATGCAGAGTCATCCAACTCTAGTCAGTTAGAGGATGAGGAGCTAGCACCTGACTCACCCACTTTTGGGCCACTTTGGGCTAGATAGACACTTGAGAGTGCTGGCACTTGGGTAAGAGATCTTGTAGATGACAGACGTACTAGGGGGATTTTTAGAGAGATCCACATGCCTTCTTTGCTTTAGTTTTATATCCATAGAATTTTTGAGAGGCATCTGGGGTACCTAAGTGGGATAGTGCTATGGAGGAAGAATATTCTTCCTTAATCAAAAATCACACTTGGGATTTGACTTCACTTCCTAAGGGAAGAAAGATGGTTTGTAGGTGGATATATCATACCAAGTTTGTAGTAGATGGGTCAATTGATAAACATAAGGCATGATTGGTCACCAAGGGTTTCTCATAGGTGGCAGGAATTGACTACTCAGAGACCTTTGCACCCATTGCAAAGATGACTTCTATCTGACTCACCTTGGCTATTGCTACAACACATGGGTGGGATGTGCATCAGATGGATGTAAAGAGTGCCTTTCTTCACGGAGACTTAGAGGAGGAGATCTACATGGAGTAGCTGCCAAGATTTGTTCAATATTCTTCCTTAGTATGCAGACTTAGGAAATCTATTTATGGCCTCAAACAAGCCCCTCGGGCTTGGTATGCCAAGATGGATTCCTTCATTCTCAAAATAGGTTTCAATAGGTGCCATTTTGATCCCAATGTCTACTTCTTGCGGCAAGAT
Organism: Torreya grandis; assembly: GCA_037957365.1. Taxonomy (NCBI): domain Eukaryota; kingdom Viridiplantae; phylum Streptophyta; class Pinopsida; order Cupressales; family Taxaceae; genus Torreya; species Torreya grandis. The sequence continues at coordinate 1,944,820 of JARHVA010000371.1, read as the reverse complement.
GATTCACTCTTAATTTTGGTTCTATATGTTGATGACCTTTTGATCACTAAGATTTCTTCATCGACTATTGCAGCGGTGAAGGCATCTCTCTAGGATAGATTTGACATGACAAACTTGGGTTTGTTGCACTACTTCCTTAGCATCATGATCTCATAGTTTGTTGATTGCAAGCCATCTCCAACTCCCTTTCTATTAGGAGTCAAGCTTGAGACTGACTTTTCCTCACCATTGGTTGATGCCACTCAGTATCGACAACTTGTTTATAGTCTCATCTACTTGACTCACACTAAGCCTGACATATCATATACAGTGGGACTTGTCTCTAGATTCATGTAGGAACCTCATGAGCTATATTGGAAAGTAGATAAGAGGATCTTGAATTACATATAGGGTTCACATAAATATGGGATTCATTACAGATTTGGCACAAAGGTTGACTTAGTTGGATATACAGATTTGAACTAGGCTGGCAATTCATAGACTCACAAGTCCACTTTTAGTTATAGTTTCTCTCTAGGTTCTAGTCTTATCAGTTAGTCTAGCAAGAAATATAATTCTATTTCTATATCATCCATAGAGGTAGAGGACAAGGGAGCTGTTAATGCAGCTACTAAGGCTATTTGGCTTTAGGGGATTCTATCTAAGTTTGCCATTCCTATCAGGTAACCCACCATCATTTATTGTGACAACTAGAGTACCATTCAAATTTGCAAGAATCTAGTTCAACACCACTGGACGAAGCACAGAGAGATTCACATGCATTTCATTTGAGAGCTTATTCAAAGTTAGGTCATTGACTTAATATTTGCTAGTCTTTGAAGTAGGTTTCAGACATCTTCACCAAACCTTTCACCGAGAGTAAGTTCATTCATCTATGAGCTCTTATTGGGGTGTGGTATACATCTACAACAACATCATCTTTAGGGGGCCTTCTAGCCTCTTCATTTCTTTTATGTCTCTCTTTTGGGGGGGGGAGTTTTTTCCTACAGGTTTTCTCCTTTTCTCTATCTTATAGGAGATTGCATTTGTATATGGGTACCTCATGAGGCCTAGTTGTCAAGACCCATTTTATATTTACACACTACCCACCTAAGCTATGCTTATGGGGAGGTATTAGTGTAGGTTTTTATTTTTTCCTATTTTTTAATTAGAGAAATTGTATTTCTTGTGCATACATGGAGTTTTCCTACATTTGTGGGATAGGCTAGCTTATGTGGAGGTGTGTGTCATAGATGTGTCATAGGTGTCATAATAATGTCATAAGTAACTCCCTTGATGGGAGTTACTTCTCTATTCTTAGTACCTTGTCACCACCTTTCATGGAGGAGTTATAGTCTATTCTTGGGGTGCCTTGTCCACCTTTTTTGGAGGAGTTACTTACGTACTCTCCTATACGTATTCCTCACTTTGGCCATCTCATGTTAATCATATTTTGGTTTTCTCCATTTTGTCTTGTGAAATTTAGCTTCTTGTATAATTTCAAATTGCTTTAGCATCTATGTGGTGTGCACTTGCTTCATCTTGTGTGATCACATCTCCATTGCATTCACATTATCTAGATTCTGGCAATAACTCTGATAAACTAGAGGTCTTATCTATAAATAGGTATCCTATATCCTTAGATCAATCCAATGTTAGTCTAGATATGAGTCAAATTTGAACAATGTAATTTCAACTAGGTGCTATCTGGGTTACTAATAGTTATGCGCAAAGTGACCTTAGAACATGAAATATCATAGGTACTATAATAATCACATTTAAGAATATTGAGAGGAAATTTCATAGGTGAATTAAATAAGAAAAAATATTATAAATTTAGCTTCGGTGGCCAGCATTATTTTAAGATGCACACAGGGTTGTGAAACACTATGACACTTGTTAGTGTATGGGAAAACCTAACCAAAGGGATGAGTTTCCTTTGAATCTAGTTTTTTCTATGCATCTATTTGAATAATTTAGACTTTATTTCATGGGGCATATTAATCCTTCATATAGTAAATCTGATGATATATATTATAACTTTGAAAAACTATTTCACTAAATGGCTTGAAGTAGTTGTGACTCAAAATTTTATTGCAAAAGACACTAAATATTCTTTTATGAAAACATTATAACAAGTTTTGGATGCTAAAATAAGTTGATAAGTGATAAAGACACAAAAAATTTATGAATAATAATACCATAACCTTAGAAAAATATCATAAGAGTACAACATATAATCCTATGGTAAATGGATAGGTATAAGCATATAATAAGGTTTTGGAGAACATGTTTACTAATATCTATAGTGTTCAAAGGGATGTTTTGGAGAAGATGTTTACTACTATATACAATTTTTAAAGGGATGACTGGGAATATCACATACCATTGATCTTATGGGCCTATAAAATAAATGGCAAATGTACAATTTTATAAATAATGGAAGTTGTGATGCGAATGGAATACATAGAATCAAGCTTGTGAATTACAATGATATTGTGGTTAGGTGAGAAATAATATTTTTAAAAATGTTTGTTGGATATAAATCACATGGAAGAAATAAGTTAATTGGAAAATTGGACTCATATGGTGTATATGTAAAGTTAAAAGGTGTGGTATGATTTAAACCTATGATCCAAAGAGTTGTAATGTGAACAAATGGTCTTGTTATATTAAATAAGATTTAAGTCACATATAATAAAATTATACACAATATGGAAATAACCTTATATAATTCATAATTTTTTGAAACAAGGCACTATATCACTCCAAGATCTCCATGGAAATATTCTTCCAAGAAAATAACAATCCATACTGTAGATGATCTCTATAAGGCAATCATTATAAAAATAAGTGTTTTGTACTCAACACCCCTAGAGGTAAATGTGGACCCACCTTTTTTCAGACTATGGTCTTGAATTTGAGCACCTCTTCTATATGTTTATGAAAACTATGGGAGAAGATTAATTACTAGTATTTTTTGAACTTTAGAAAAATGGCATTGATATTGTGTTCATAGACTTATTCTTTCTATTAGGCTTATTATATTGGGTTTTATTTTTTTAGGCTTATCTTTATTAGGCTTGTGAAAATTGTCTTTTTTGGGTTTTATGTCTTCGACTTATCATTTTCCATAATTTTATCTTCATAACTTTTATTCTGCAAGAATTGGTCTTCAAGTTTATTTGGTTAGACATTTTGTTTGATGCAATTTACCCACATAATTTCTCCAAGCCAATTGAATTCCTTTAGACATTTTGTCTGAGACATTTTACCCTTTGAGACTTTTGTCCCAGGGATTTTTTCCCTTCAAACATTTTGTCCTAAAAAAATCCTCCAACATATTTCCTTTAGCCCTTTAGACCTTTTTCACTTACCCTTTAGGATAATTGTCATGGGTATTTTAGCCTTAGAGACTTGTCCTTCAACCTTTTTGAATAGCCCTTCACCCTTTCAAAGTAAATCCTTTGGGACTTTTGTCATAGATAAAATGCCCTATGAAGTAGACCCTTCATATTTTTGCCCAATGAAAATGACCCTCTAGCCTTAACCCACCTACCCTTCAGCCTTTTTAAAATTAACCTTCAATATTTTAATCTCAAGCCATTTACCTGATGAAAATGACCCTTCATACTTTTTATCATCATATATTTCATCTGATGCAAAAATTCTAAAATAATTCTCCAGAGCAATCTTGCCAATACATTTTTTCCAAAACAATGACCCTAAGGGCACATACCCTTTAGGATTTGTGTAACCTACCCTTCAGGACTTTCATACCCAACCCTTTCCCATCAAAAACTTTACATTATGAAGTAGACCATTTGATAATTTTTTCCATGAAGTAGATACTTTGAACCTTTTTCACCTACCCTTAAAATTTCTTGAAATGACCCTTCGAACATATTGAGTGACCCTTCTACCCTTTTCAAAATAGCCACCTACCCTTCAAGATTTTCTCTTGACCCCTAATACCTTTAGGACTTATCCTTCAAGACTTTATCTTCGCCCCTTTTCCATACTACACCTACCCTTCAAGACTTTTGTCTTGGGCTCTTTGCCATCTAGAACTTACCCTTTAAGATAGTTATAATGGGCATTTTACCCTATAGACTTTCCCTTCAGCCTTTTGAATAACCCTTTGGATTTTATGAAGTAGATCTTTTGGGAATTTTTTCTTGGACAAAATGCCATAAAAATTAGACCCTTCAGATTTTTTCCCAACAAAAATAACCCTTTGGGACTTTTAGAAGTGACCCTTTAGGATAATTGATTCAAAGCTTTTTCCCAATAAAATAGGTCTTCAGGGAAATTATTGTGGACATTTTGTTTAAAACAATTCCCCTGACAAATTTCTTTATGGACATTTTGTCAAAACATTTTTACCAATGAATTCCATACTGCTGAAAACACTACTATCCCTTGCTAAACTTAGTTGAATAAAAGGTGAAAATACTTCCCATTAATAGTATGAGACCCCCCACTGACTTGAACTAACAAAGTTTGAATTATGCAAGAATTATAAGCAAAGTGAACATTGGGAATTTATGTTGCATGAATTTTTATTCAATGTAAAATTACATATATTCAATGCACACCCATAAAATCCTTCATTATTTTCTAACAAACTTACATTTGAAGTCTCTTGCTATCCTATGTATCAGAGAGCACTAGTTATTCCCTACAAAGGGAATTGTGAGTAAACATTGATCAAGCTAGAGCATAATTGAACATATAGCATACAAAACACCTATGAGGAAATTGTAAGTAGAATAGAATGTATGCATGAATGATCTCTTCATCTAGGACATTTAGAGGAAAAAATATTCCATCACCATATAAAATCAAAAAATTCTATAGAGTTCATGGATATAGTGTTTGATGCTACCATATTAAAAAATAAAAACACTAACTATTCAAAGTTATGGGATGTAGTCAATTTTTTGGACATGTTTTCATAGGAGGTTGAGATGACACTCACTGATAGGTTATTTTTCCAAGAATTGTTTGCTTTCTAATTTCAAAGGTTACATTTTGTTACCACCAAGTTAGAAGTGATACCATGCATTGACCTCCTACGGGATTTATTTTTCTTAAGTAGGATATCATAAGCTTATTTATTTCATTACTATAGAAATAACATAGTTATAACATGTATTTCAAGACTTGAATTCTAGTGATATATATCTTTGATCATACCCAATGCTTATTTTGACAAGCCTATATTAGTGAAGTTCATTGCATAGAGCTCAATTGAGAAGGCACTCTCTTCATGGTTTCTCCTAGACCAGACCATCACATAGATAGGGAATAATCCAAAGGGATTTATTTCTATCTATAATTTTAGAATGGATATATGCATCGCCATGGCTCTCTTGAATATAATTTAAGGTATGCCAAGTATTCCTTTTATTAATTTAGACTGGGTGCCATTATTATACATGATGCTCACCCATGTTGTTATATATGACCTAGGTGAGATAATCAGCTTCCATCTAAGAGAGTAGATAATTCACAAGGACAAATATCCCACACCTTTTGGAAATTTCTATATGATTTCCTATTTGCTAGATTCCATTATGGGAACTTATTGCAGAGGCCTTGACCAATTATTGACTCCAGCCACAAACTGCATCAAAAACAAAATTTGTGACCACTACCAATTTATGTACATATATGCCTACACCAAAAATATGGTCATAATAGTAAAGGGAATATATTTTTAGGTTTGAAAAGCCATTCATGGCTTGCCCATGCCTAAAATTAGACCAAATATTGTAAATAACTTGGGTGGTAAAGGGGATTACTTCCTATATCCAAAATTCATAGTCATAATGATTTGGGGAAACAAAGTTAATCATTTATGTCTCCAAAAATACATCCCATACAATTTGGTAGGGAAATAAATTAATTTTAAATTATGGTGGAGTGTTGAATAGGACCTATTCAGGAAGAAGAAAGCTTTTTAATTTGGCCACCATATAACAATTGGCATAATGGTCTAGACAATGAGGAATAATTATGTAGAAGTGGGAGGCAAGCGAAGGATATATCATTTCCCCATGCTTCCACATAGAGACTAGGATCAGCGTGCACTTATTCATAAGCATATATAGGGGACTAATATCCCTTATATCCATATTCCCTATTCTTATGATTTTTAGTTTCTAAATGAAAAGGATGATGAAGATGTTTTAGAGAGGGAAAGAGACCATTTTAGAATGATCCAAGAGGACCCCCAATTACTATAAGAGAACTTGATGGTAATAAGGATCTATACAAGGGATGGAATCACACTAACTTTTGGAAAGGATAGTCAAAGGAGTAATCCAAGGACCAGATGGGTTCTTCATCTCAAGGACTCCCTTTGAAATTAAAACTCAAGAATGTGAAGAAAGAGCATATGGTGTCTAAATAAAGAACTAGTAGGGGAGGACAACCAAGGGAACCCATTAGTTTATATTCTGATGAGGAGGATAAAACATAAGAACATCCCATTGCAAGTTTCATTCAAGTTAATACTACTATGCTTCAGGTTCATATTGATACATCTATTAGGATAGTAACACAATAGGCAATAACATCTACCCAACAAGGCTCCCCCACATAGATAAAGACCCATCTAGTCTACACAAGGAAGCCTAAGACTCCAATAGGTAGTTTCATAGAGGAATCATCTTAAGGATTTCCTGTTACACCTCTATTCTCAAAAACAACATAGGGAGAGGTTGTGATAATTAAGGATATTGAGGATGATTATGATGAATAAGTAGATCTAAAATTAGCTAAGGCCATGAGCATTCAATTATATTTTATAGCACCTATTTCCCCAAGTACTTAACCCTTCATAAGTGTTCCTTTATCTTCTATCCCAATTTTTAGACATGTTTTCATTTATTCTATGTTGAGGACACCCCAAGTGGAAGTGCCTGCTTCCACCTCCATTGACCCCTTTTCTACCACTACCATTGATCCACTCTCCATTTCCATCCCAATAACCATGACAACCTCCTCTATCCCTTTTATCACTTCCACTATCAGAGCCTTAAAAAATAAGAGGATGTCTAAGAAGGTAAAAATTACATTGGCCACTCCATAACTCCATGTCTAGTCTACCCACATCACCCTTCCAATGCCATCCACCACATACATAGAATAAATTATTATGATAAGTTATAGTATGGAAAGGAAGGCCAAACCCCAATTGATCATAGTTCACCCACTCCCTCAATTTGGAGGAATGGATTGGTCTAATATTATATGGTCTACCATACCTAATGTACTTGTCAAAGTAAAAAACAAATAGCCAAAAGTAGAGGAGGCTAAGAAAGAGGTTGTTGTTATAACCTCAGATGCTTCATAGTTGGACATTCCTCAATCAGTTGTAGACTTAAGAAGCAAGGCTTCCCAAATGCCTAGCTTCAAGATCATTGAGCTTCCCTCTATATCCACTCTATTTGACCCCCCATTTGGTAGTATATAGAGAGTGAAGAAGAGGAAGTTGGAAGATGATAGAAGAAGGGAGATAATTCTTAAGGAAATACATGAAGTATTCTCCCTCACTAAGAGGTATAATAGATAGCCTAATAAATATCCTTACATTGAAAATATTTTATACCTAACCCAAGCACATAAGGATGATATAGTATCCATCCATGAGGGAATGAAGATATATCTACAATATCTAAAGGCCTAAGTTGAATAGTTGAAGGAATAAGATAAGACCATACATATCCATACATTTACAGAAGTAACTTCCTGATTCTATAACTCTTTGGAGGCATTGGAGTTTATGAGGGCTGAAGTGGTCCCTCATGTGAATAATGCCAACCAATTATATAATTCTTTGAAATGTGATAGTGTTAAGTTAAATATGTTAGTTTCATACACATGTGACTCATTATATAGTCATCTAGACTTAATGATAACACCAAAACAATCTAATGCCTTTAACTTAGTTGTCATAAGGAAGAAAGAAAAAAAGGAGTGACTAAAATTAGTTAGGGCCTTAATCCCCAAATATCAGGCACATGAGGCCCAAATCCTTTTAATTTCTCATGATTTAAAGATATCAAAGTTGAAGGACACCATAGGCAAATTGATTAGTATAATCAATTTTGATAAACTCATTCAAGAAGTGGTGGATGACTTCAAGAAGATTTTGAAAGGCTTAGCACTAAAAGAGATAGAGTCTGAGATAAGTGAGGCCAAAAATAAAGTTACAAATGTGGAAATTTTCTAGAATAAATTCTAGATGACCAAGGATGAGCATACAAGACTCCTTGGTCAAATTAAATGGATACATCAACCACCGATGTTGAACTTGAACATTATAAGGTAGTAACATGATATCATATAAATTTTGTCAAGAGAATGAGTCCAAGACAAAGCAAGATTCTATAAATGCATCGACATATATAAATTTAACTACTAGCACAATAACTGATACACTAAATAAAGTACATGCAGTACTTCACACAATGCAGCCTTGATATGCTAAGATTTTATGCATGCATAATTTTGTCAAGGTTCATAGTTTCATTGTAGTTCAATATTTTTATTGTAAAATTTAATTTTTATTTTTTACACATGCACATGTTGCATGGATTGTAAAAGTTCAACTTATTTAATTGATAACTATAAGATTTATCTTATACAATTTTGACTATAGTTATAACTCATGTTCTAACTACGACATGTAAACACTTTGCATGAACTTGGAGGATGAGGTGACCACTTCCCCAATCCTATTTAAATATTTGTATTATAAATTAGATTTTTTCAAATAATTTTAAAGATAAGAGAAGCATTAATTTTGATTTTTAGTGAATGTGTTTGCGTATTTTCTTTCTAATTTCTATGTAATTAGTCATTACTTCTTGGTTGTATGTTTCAATAATATTTAGTTTGAATTAGTTGCAAATAGATTCTTGGTTATAATAATTGATGTACTATTATATATATGTGAAAAATATATTGAAGGACTAGTAAATATATTTATTGGGATAATTAAGATTAAATTGATTCATAATTTTGATTATCCATGATTGCTTTATTGACATAGTTTTCTATGTGTATGTAATAGTTTCCTCATATACTTCACTAGCCTAAGCCATAATCTCTTGATTAAGGGTGTGAAGCAATTGTAATAAAATTAAAAACCTTTATCTAAGACTTGTGAATTTCCTATAGCATTATTTCCGTAGACTTCTTAGCCATGTCTGATTATGCATGTGCAATTACTGATAACAACATGCATAGGTTCTGAGAGCACTTTTCATTTTTAGAAACCAACCAGGGAAGAGATTATTGAAAAACATAGAAGCTTTCTTTTTTCCATACCTTTCCCTCCTATTTTGAGTTTTTTTAGACCTACCCACTTTATATTATCAACTAGCCACCCATCCAAATCACACAGATATTCAATACATTTTAAGAACTACAACTCCATCCAAAAACATTGTCAACAACCTACATGACCTACCCATTATTCCATCAATAGGTTATAATAGACTACATACCTATAACTCATGCCCTAGAGTGGAGTTTCCATCCATTGAGATCTTGCTATGTTAGAGTCTACCTCATTACACTCTGGTGTGCATAAAATGTGCATCAACAATCTCACTATCACTTGAAGGAGGGCCAACACCACTAATAATAGTAGTTATTATTTGTGTAGAGTTTCACTAGAGTCATCCAAGAGAGTGATCAGATCTAATTCCTAGGCTAGTTTTCTAGTCTCACCCTTAACAAATCATAGGAGACATAAAAATCTACCAATATCCCTAATTTATAAAAATCCACCTCCTCTAATAGGGAACCCCTTATCCATAAGTAATCTTTTACTTGTTAATAAATTAATGGTTCATCAACCACCTTGGTTAGTTGTATCTATTTCCATCCTAGGAGATGTGCATGATTTGCCTTAGAATCCTAAAAAGTACTTACCATCATTTTCTCCTTCAAGAGTAAGGGCAATAGAGGAACACATCAAATTAGTGAAATCTTCTTTAAGGTTAATGAATGTTATAGATGAGGATGTTTCATGAAAATTATTACCTTTTATTTTAATGGATGATTTTTATGATTAGTATTTAATTCTAACAAAAAATTCCATCTCTTCTTGGGATGAATGTCAAGCATATTTTCTTGTGCAGTTTGGATAGATCACCAATCTTGTTTTGGTATATCAACACTTCATTAGTATGAAGAGGGAGCCTAACAAGCCCATCTATGGTTTCAATATAAGATGGCATATGATGTACAACTAGCTAACCCTAATAAATAAACTAGAGGTGGAATTAGCATTAGAAATGTACAATAATGCCTTAGACCTTATCACTGTCATGCTATTGAGAAGAGAAATTATGGCTAACACTTTGTCATTAGAATTTAAAGATGATATCAATATAGATAGGTAGCTTAATCCTTAGATGCCTAAAGTGCCTAATGTCAATAATGGTTTTCTATCACTAAATCTACTACCATATGTAAAGCAAAATGTTCCCACATTCAATCAAAACTAGTTATACACACTACCTCTAATAACATAGACAACACTACCAAATTTTGGATACTTGAACAATCATGTGATGGGCAATGCTTATCAACATAACTATTAAGTAGATGTACTTCCCACTATTGTTTTACAAAGTATGTATTTCACAAAGGAAAAGTTGGATTCTATTTAGAAGATGGTTCAAAATATAAGTAACGATTTACTAAATATGCAAAGGAAGATGGGCAATGCCAATCGGCCAATTGGTGATCATAACACTAGATTATAGAGATATAATAGACCATTTAATAGGCCTAAACAACCTAATAAGCTTCTAAAAATCAATAGAGTAGAGATAAATCTTCCTAATTGTTGTAAAATTCACAATACTTCTAAGCATGGTGAGCTCAATTACATTGAATTTTTCATAGCATTGGAAATATTTTAAAGAAAGGTGGTTAGACAAGATCAAATGCATAATCTACCTAAGCATCATCTAGATCCTAGCTCTTTAAGTACTACCATGTTCTTTAAAACTGACGAGTTTCCCTTCCCAGGCAAAGATGATAATGAACCAAAAAAATAATATGGATGAAGTTCATACTTTTTTAGTAGTTCTAGTAAGGTGTATAAAATTTAAGGAATAAGTAGCCAGTGATAACATTAACTCCTATAAATACCATGATAATTCATCTTAATCCCAATGTAGATAATAATCCACCCCCTCCAAAGGGGAATGATCAGCCATAGAGTAAGGAAGAACCAAGTAAAATAGGATACAATATAATATTGTGGAAGATATGAAGAGGATCAAGGCAAATATAACTCTTCATGAGTTATCATATATCACTGAACATAAGGAGTTGTTATGGAATTCCATTACTATAAAGGCACTTATAGAAATAACTAAAGCATCTATAGATAAATCAAAATTTGTTGATGCCAATGTCATCTATAAGAGCAAGCTAGAAGTTCCACCCTTTTCACTGACTATCAAGGAATTTGGTAAGAACATCCATATCTATTTAATTGATTTTGGATAATCTACAATTGGCATGCCTACATCCATATGTCAAAATCTATGTCTCACTCCAAACCCGTCAAAGAGAATATTTTCTCGACTAGATAAAATAGTAGTACCAATAGTTTTAGAATTAACTAATGTATGCATTCAAGTAGCATCTAAACCAAGACTCCATATAACCATTGATATTCTAGTATTAGACATACTCAAATTTTATGGTCTAATGCTAAATAGGGATTGGTCCAAAATAGTCAATGAATATCTCTTTATGAATTTATCTCATATCTGGCTACCATGGAGAGGAGTTGAAAATCAAACTAGAATTAATAGAGACCTAAGAATGAAGTATCTCATTATGTATTAAAATGTCAAAAATGAAGAGGTAAAGTATGAGTCACCCATCCTTGGAGCTTATAATTTTACTACTCAAAATCAAGTACAAAATCTAGATCCTAAAGGTTCTAATTGGTTATGGACTCTAAAATTTAATGGTGCTAGATTCAAGAAGGATCAGGCACAGGAATCAAGATGATTGATGCACAAGGTAACACGTATTTGGTAGCATAGAGGTTACAATTTCCATGTACTAATAATAGAGTTTAGTATGAGGCCTTAGTTCTAGTACTATATTTTTTACTCAAGATTAATGTGAAGTATATATTATTATTTGATAACTTAGAGTTGGTGGTCAATCAAGTCAGACATGAATACCAATTCAAGTTGTATTATTTGTGAAGATACAAGCATAGAGTGTGGGACATGATTAAAAGGTTTGAAGATTTCAACATAGTAGCACTTCCCAAAGAACAAAATTAGATCACTTATTCATTAGCTATTGTTGATACTAATCTGGATTATCCACAAGAATCTAAGGTAAAAAATTTTTCAAATTAATTGGTACCTTATCCCTCTATTATAAATATCATAAAGAATTTCTAGGTTTTTGATGATGACTAACAGATTATTCAATTTTTAACCAATTCAAGGGAATTCAAGTCCCAAATCATCAATGACAAGGACATTAATTACCTCTATCAAGAATAATCAAATAAATAGGGCATTATTTATCTTAAAGAGAATCAAATTACATCTATCTTGGTCTTTTTGGAAAGACCATTCAACATATACCCTCAAGCTCAACAACTCATATAGCCCAGGGTCATGAATCTAATTTGGAAAGAGAAAATATAGGAGATGAGCATAAACCACATTATGTGAATATCAGCCTCAGTTTTACCCTAAAATAAATATAGTGAGTGAAGGATTTAATCACTTGATATAGAGACATCATTACCTAGACATTTAAAGATTTGAAAGTATATGACCCGTAGGTCATTACTCATACAAATCCTTTAAGGATAGATCATAAACCATTTAGATAGACGTAAATACCAATAAATCCTATTCTATAGCCTCTAATTTAGAGAGAAGGGGAGAATCTTTTAAATGTAAAAATCCTCTTCCTAGCTTGACATTCTACCTAGGTGGCCAATTTGGTCCTAGTAAGAAAGAATAACCATGAGATCAAATTATGTGTGGATTTGAAAAATCTGAACAAGGATTCTAAAAAGGATAATTATCCTCTACCTTATCTATATGAGGTAATACAAATAGTAAGTGGCTATAAAATTATGTCCTTCGTGGATGGATTTTCAGGCTACAATTTGGTACTAGTGCAATATGAGGATAGAATGAAGATGGCATTTACCATGAAGTGGGGAACTTATGAATATAAGAGGATTATTTTTGGATTGATAAATGTAGGAGATACCTTTCATTTAATAATGGATCAATATTTCAAAGGATCAATATGAAAATGCATAATCATCTACATGAACAATCTTACAAAAAATTTAAAGAATGGGAAAGACCACATAAGTCACCTATAGTCCATATTTAAAAGATGAAAATTGTTTAATGTTTCACTAAACCCAAACAAGACCATATTCAAAGTGACTAAAGGTAAGATTTTTGGGACTAAAGGTAAGATTTTGGGGCACATCATCACCAAAGATGGGATCGCCATTGTTTTAGATAAAATGCAGGTGATTTCAAAAATTCAACCATCAAACAATAAGAAGGAACTTAAATCATTCTTCATAAATATCAAATTCACAAGGAATTTCATCTCAATATTTGAAAAAATCATTAAACCTCTGAACACCATGCTTAAGAAGGATGCTAAAATAGAGTGGAAAACTATAGCCCAAAAGTCCTTTCAAGATGTTAAAGATGCAATATCATAAGCTCTAATTTTGATCAGTCCAAATTTTAATAAATATTTCTACCTATGTTTATTTACTTCAAAGCATATGATTTCAACTATCATCATAGAAAAATAAAGATACTGATCATCCAATTGTGTTCATGAGCACAAATCTTAAAGATGCAAATCTTAGATATTATATGATTGACAAATAGATTTTCTCCCTTGTCAAGGTAGTAAATAAGTTTTATCATTATATATTTAGGAATAAAACCATTTCCATTATCCCTAATCCTATTTTCAAGATCATTATTTTAATGAAAGAACTAGGAGAACATTAAGGCAAATGGATAACCAAGTTGCAAGAATTCAACATAGAGATTAAGACTGTAAAGATCATTTGGGGCCAAGGAATTATTCAAATTATGACTAAACTAGATCCTGGTATCATAGTTGAAGAGGTATGTGAAGCTCAAATATCTCAAAGAAAATGGTATACTAATATAATATAATATTTAATTATAGGAACTTTCTCCTTGGATCTCAATAGAGAGAGAATAAGAGCTTTTAAGCTCAAAGATAATCATTACACAGTCAAGAAGGGAGTCTTCTATAGAAGAAATTATGAAGTTATTTAGCTCAAGTGTGTATCTACAAAAGAATCTAAATAAATCTTAGAGAACTTACACCAAAAACTAGGTAGTGGTCACCCATATAATAATACTATGGTCCATAAGATCTTAAGAATGGGATACTATTAGATAAAAAATTTCATACATTCTCACACTTATGTGAAAACAATCCATGAATGCCAAGCTCTAGACAAGAGAGAAGTATACACAACAATGTTATCACAACTAGTTGTTAAAGGAATGTTATTTTCCCAATGGGGTTTAGACATCATTGGTTTCATCAATCCAAATTCCTTAGTAGGCGATAATTTTTTTTCTTATTTCTATAGACTATTTCACTAGATGGACCGAAGCCTTAGCCACAAAGAATTATAGAGCATAATACATAATTCACTTCTTGGAAGAACATGTAACAACTAGATTTAACATGGCAATTTCTTTGTTTATGATAATGAACCAACTTTTATATCAATGTAATTTACTAAATGGGAACATGATAACCAAATTATTATCAAGTCAGCTTCTAACTATTACACTTAGGGAAATGGGCTAGTAGAATCAACGTACAAGAATCTGATCAATGTAATTAAGAAATTAGTAGGGGATAAGACTAAGGACTAGCATAATATATTAAAGTATGCTCTTTGGGTAGAATAGACTAGACAAAAGCAAGCCCTTAAAGCTTAACCCTATCTAGTGGTATATCGATACAAGATTGTATTACCAATTATGCTAAAATTACATACTTATCAACTTATGTAGGATTATGTAGAACTGAGTGATAAAGCAAAATCAAGATTGCTAGACATAATAAAAATGGAATATTTAAGTATTTAAGCCTTATATACTTTTAACAAACACTAGGATGTGGTCAAGAGGTGGTTTAATAAAATAATAAAAGTTAAAGCATTCAAAATTTTAGATCTAATGCTACTTTGGGATAAATACCATGAGAAAAAAGGAAAACACAACAAGTTTTACCCATGATATATTGGACCATACCATATTTCAAATATCATGGGTAATAAAACATTTCATTTGAAGGACCTCTAAGACAATGAGCTTATATATCTAGTCAATTTATAGTTCTTGAAGCATTACTTCAAGGTTGTGTCATCTACTGATGTTACTAAGTAATGAGGGACAAATGAATGTAGCTATACGATTAGATTATATTTCACACTTTCTTAGATTATATTTCTTTCTTTCATAGATTATAATTCTTTCTTTCTATATTAATCTTTTTTTCTTTCAATTTTTTTCTTTCATAGATTAGATTTCATGTTTTCTAGATTGGATTTTAATGTTTTCTTAGATTAGTTGTTCTTTGATTTCTATGAAAATCAAAATCATGTTTGCTCTAACTATAACCAAGTTAAAATAAGAACCAACTAAGCTTATGACCTATAGGAAAAAGTGATAAATAAAAATCTTGACACTTTGTGACTAGTTTATAAATTAGGGGTATTTTTGTGTTTTTGAGTCTTTTGGATGAAAGTAGGTAATCATAGATTATTGTGAATGATGTCATAATTGAATAATTTTACCATACTTATTGAAGTTTCTCTCAAATTACTTCATATTAGTTTAGAAAATTTTCTTATTTTATTATATTAAATACATTTATCACATTAAATACCTATTGGAAGTGAAAATTCTAGGTATATGTGTGGTTGGTCGGGACATCCTAGTAATTATTTATTTTATAATTATACTAGCTCACTAGGGTTATATCTCTTCTTATTTCCATTCAAGAACAAAAAAAGAAGAAATAACTAATTATTTCAAAAGAGTAAAATAAAATCTAAATAAAATCAAAAGGCTTGCATGATGAAATAAGGTCAATGTACCATACATCATGATCAAAATAAAATAATGGAATGAGAAGAGAAGGAGCCCAAGGTATCTCTATTGGAATTATGGATGATTATTTTGAAGCAAACCAATACCTAATATTCCCTTATTTTTGAGATTTAAGAGATACTAAGATGAAACCTATAGCTTCATCAAAGTCTTTGAAAAATCATTATAGAAAGGGTTAAATAAACTATGTGTTTGACACACACATAACCAAGAAATTAGGAGGCAAGTATGTTGTGTGACTAAACATTTGGAATCTCTTCCATGTTTGTAATTCAAGTATTCTTCTCTGACAAACTTCATGATTGATTTAAGATCACAAACTAGAGTTTTTGGTTCTTAAATACTCAGGAGTATTCCCCTTGTGAGTCATCATTTATTATACCCATCACCTTCCTTTTTTCACAAGGAAATTAGGACCCACATTTTTTTAGACTATGGTCTTGAATTTGAGCCCATATTCTATATATTTATACAAAATTTGGGGGAATGTTTATTATTGGATTTTTTTTTACTTTAGTAAAATGTCATTGGTATTGTTTTCATAGACTCATTCTTTCTATTAGGCTTATTCTATCAGGTTTTATATTTTTGGACTTATCTTTATTAGACTTGTGAAAATTATCTCTATTAGGTTTTATGTCTTCAGCGTATCTTTTTCCAAGAATTTGTCTTTGGAAATTTTATTTTACAAGAATTGGTCTTTGGGTTTATTGTGTCAAACATTTTGTTCGATGCAATTTCCCTGCAACATTCCCCTAAGCCAATTGAATTCCTTTAGATATTTTGTCTAAGATGTTTTTACCTTTGGGACTTTTATCCTAGGAATTTTATCCCTTTGAACTTGCCTTTATACATTTTATCCAAAATAGATCCTCTGATATATTTCATTTAACCCTTCAAACCTTTTGTACTTACCCTTTGAGATAATTGTCATGGTAATTTTAGCCCTATAGACTTGCCCTTTAGCTTTTTTGAATAGCCCTTCACCTTTTCAAATTATATCCTTCAAGACTTTTGTCTTGGATGAAATACCCTATGAAGTAGACCCTTCATATTTATTCCTGATGAAATTGACCCTTTGGCCTTAACCCACCTACCCTTCAGCCTTTTTGAAAGTTCCCTTTGACCTTTTTGAAAGTATCCTTTGGGAATTTTATCCTATGCCCTTTTCCTAATGAAAATGACCCTTAAATTTTTTTTATCATATTTGTTTTTTGATACAAAAATCTCAAAATAATTCCCTACAACAATCTTGCCAATACAATTTTGGTTAAATAATGACCCCAAGGGAATATACCATTTAGGATTTGTGCAACCTACCCTTTAGGACTTTCATCCCAAACCATTTCCTTGGAAGAAAATTACCTTATGAAGTAGACCCTCTAGGAATATTTTACATGAAGTAGATCCTTTGAACCATTTACACCTACCCTTCAAATTTATTGAAATGACCCTTTAGACATTTTAAGTGACTCTTTGGCCTTTTTCAAAATTACCACCTACCTTTCAAGATTTTATCCTAGCCCCTTTTCCCTTAGGGACTTATCCTTTGGAAATTTTTCCCAAACCCTTTGTTTTACTACACCTACCCTTTGATACTTTTGTTTTAGGCCTTTTACCCTTTGGAACTTACCCTTTGGGATAATTGTCATGGGCATTTGCCCTAAATACTTGTCCTTTGGCATTTTGAATAACCATTCAATTTTTATGAAGTAGATGCTTTGGGACTTTTATCATGAATTAAATTCCCTATGAAGTAGACCCTTTAGATTTTGTCCTAATGAAAATGACCCTTCAGGACTTTTGGAATTGACCCTTTGTGATAATCACTTCAGAACTTTTGCCTAATAAAATAGGTCTTCAAGGAAATTTTTGTGGACATTTTATCTAAAACAATTCCCTTGATAGAATTAGTCTATGGACATTTTTATGAAATAGTTTTCCTAATGAGTTCCTTACTACCAAAGACACTACTAGCCCTTACTATACTTAGTTGAATAAAAGGTGAAAATATTTTCCATTAATAGTATGAGACCTCCATTAACTTGAACTAATAAAGTTTGAATTATGAAAAAAATATAAGCAAAGTGAACATTAGGAATCTATGTCACACAAACTATTATTCAATGTAAAATTCTATATATTTAATGCACATCCATCGAAGCCTTCATTACCTTCTAATAAACATACATTTGAAGTCTCTTACTATCCTATAAATTGAAGAACCCTAGCTAATCCCTACAAAGAGAATTGTGAGTAAATAGGGATAAAGATAAAGTGAAATTGAGCATATAACATACACAACACCTAAAATGAAATGATAGTAGCATAGAGTGTATACAATAATGGCATCTTCATCTAGGACATTTAAGGGAATAAATATACCATCACCATATTCAATCAAAGATTATATATAGTTTATGGATATTGTGTTTAATGCTACCATATTTGAAAATAGATACACTAACTATTCAGAGTTATGGGATGTAGTTGATTCTATGGAAATTTTTTAAGAGGAGGATGAGATGACACTGTTATGTTGTTTATCTAATAATTTTTGGCTTTCAAATGCTAAATGTTATATTTTGCTATCACCAAGCTAGAGGTGATGCCATTCATCGACCTCCTATGAGATCTATTTTTCTTTGGTAGGATATCACATGATTATTTCCTTCATTACTCTAGAAATGACATAGTTTTCATGTGCATTTTAGGACCTAACTTTCATTGATATATATCTTTGATCATACATAATGCTTATTTTAACAAGCATAAATTCGTGCAAATCAATGTAGAGAGATCAATTGAGAAGGCACACTCTTCATGGTTATTGCTACACTAGAGCATCACATATAAAAGGAAGAATCCAAAGGGAGCTATTTTTATTGATAAGTTTAAAATGGGTATATGCATTAGCATGGCTCTCTTGAAAAAAAATTATAGTATGCCTAGTATTCATTTTGTTAATCTAAACTGGGTGCCTTGTTATATATTATTCTCACCCATGATCGTGTGTATGTACTAGGTGAGATAATTAGCCTCCATATAAGAGAGCATATAATTCACAAGGACAAGCATCCCACACATTTGGGTAATTTCTATATGATATCCTTTTTTCTAGATGTTGTTATGGGAACTTGTTACAGATACCTCAAGATATTTTTTGGACTCCATCCATAGATATTATTAAACATATATTTTGTGACCACTACTAATTTATGCACATATATGCCTATACTAAAAAATAGTCAAAAGAGTCAGGATGTATATCCATAAGTTTGGCAAGCCATTCATGGCTCACCCATGCCCAAAATTAGACCAAATATTGTAAATAACTTAGGTAGTAAATGGGATTACTTCCTCTATTTAAAATTTATAGGCACAATGATTTGGGGAAATAAGGTTTAATACTTTGTGTCTCCAAAAATACATCCCAGACAATTTGGCAGAGCAAAAAATTGCTTTCCAATTATGGAGTGTTGAAGAGGACATATCTAGGCAAAAAAAAGCTTTGTAATTTGGCCACCATATAACAATTAGTATAATTGTATACACAATGAGGAAACATATTTGAGAAATGGGAGGCAAGCAAAGGATCTATCATTTTCCCATGCTTCCACATGGAGACTAGGATCTGCATGGACTTATCCAAAAGCATCTATAAGGGATTAATATCCCTTACAACCATATTCCCTATTATTATTATTATTTATTTCTAAATGTAAAGGATGATGAAGATGTTTTAGAGAGGGTAGGGGTTTCTAGACTAAAGGAAGACTATTTGAGAATGATCCAAGAGGACCCCTTAGTTACTATAAGAGAAATGGATGGCAAGAAGGCTCTATATAAGGTATGGAAGAACACTAAATTTTAGAGAGGATAATTTGAGGAGTAATCCAAGGACCAGGTGGGCTCATCATCTCAAGTAATCTCTTTAAAATTAAAACTCAATAATGTGAAGAAACAGCTCAGGGTGTTCAAACAAAGAACTATCAGGGGAGCACAAGTAGGGGACCCCATCAGTTTAGATTTTAATGAGGAAGAGAAAACACAAGAATAGCCAATTGTAAATTCCATTCAAGTGAATACTACGATGCCCTAGTTTTAGATTGCTACATATATTGGGATAGTAACATAAGAGGTAATATAATCTACCCATCAAAGCTCCCCTACATATCTGAAGACCCCTCTAGTTTACACATGGAAACCTAATACTCTAATAGATAGTCCCATAGTGGCATTATCACAAGTCTTTCTTACTAAAAATCTAAGCTCAAAACTATCATAGGGAGAGGTTATGATAATTAAAGATATTGAGGATGATTTTAATGAAGAAGTAGAGCTAGAAGTAGCTAAGGCCATGACCCTTCAAGTAGAGATTTTAGTTCCTAGTTCCCTAGGTGCTCATCTTTTTGTAATTGTTCCTTTATTTTATATGCCAAGTTTTGGACATGTTTCCATTTCTTCTATGTTGAGGACCTCCCAGGTGGAAGTGCCTACTTCTACCTCCATTGATCCCTTCACCATCACTACCATTTATCCACTCTCCTCTTTCATCCCACTCATCATTCCAACCTCCTCTATCCCTTTTGGCACTTCTAATATCAAAGCCTTCAAAAATAAGGTGTCCAAGAAGGTACAAACTACATTGGCCAATCCATAAGTCTATGTCTAGACTGCCTAGATCACCCTTCCAATGCCATCCACCACTTCTAAAGAAGAAACTATTGTGATAAGTTTTGGTAGGGGAAGATAGGCCAAACCCCAATTGATCACAATCCACCCACTCCCTCAATTTGGAGGAATGGATTGGTCTAAGATTATATGGCCTACCCTACTTGACGTACTTGTGAAAGTATGAAACAAACAACCAAAAATAGAGGAGGTTGATGAATAAGTTATTTTTAAAACCTTAGATGCTTTATAGTTGGACATTCCTACAAGGGTTGTAGACTTAAGAAGCAAGGCTTCCCAAATTCCTAGCTTCAAGATCACTGAGCTTCCCTCTATCTCCACTCTATTTGATCCCCCATCTGGTAGTATACAAAGAGTGAAGAAGAGGAAGATGGAAGATGATAGAGGTAGGGAAATAATTATTTAGGAAAGATAAAAAGTATTCTCCATCACTAAGAGGCACAAGAGGTAGCCTAGGCAATCTCTTTATATTGAAAATCTTGTATACTTGGCCCAAGCACATAAAGATGCTATAGTTGCCATCCATAGGGAATGGATATGGCTTGACAAGAGATAGAGGCCCAAGTGGAATAGTTGAAGGAACATGAAAAGATAATACATATCCCTATAGGTACAAAAGTTGAAGTGCAAGAAGCAACTTCCTAATGTTACAATTATTTAGAGGCATTAGATTTTATGAGGAATAAATTGGATCCTAATGTAAATAATAATGCCAAAAAACTATTCAATTCCATGAAAGATGACAATGATAAGTTGAATATGTTAGTTTCATACATAGGCAACTCATTATATAGTCATCTAGACTGATGAAAACATTAGAGGCCTCCAATGCCTTGAACTTAGTTTCATAAGGTAAGAAGAAGCAAAGTAGTGGCTACAATCAATTGGATCCTTAATCACTAAATATTAGGCATATGAGGCCCAAATCCTCTGTATTTTTCATGATTTTAAGCTTTCAAAGGTAAAGGATGCCACAAGAAAATTAATTAGTAAGACCAATTTTCATAAACTCATTTAAGAAGTAGTGGATGAATTCAAGCAAATTTTGCAAGGCTTAGCACTAGAAGAGATAGAGTCTGAGCTGAGTGAAACCAAAAAGAAAGTTATAGAGATGAAGATTTTTAGGAATAAATTATAGATGACCAAGGATGAACATGCAATATTTTTTGGTCAAATTAAAAGGATACATTGATCACTGCTACTAAATTTGAACATTATATAATACCGTCATGATGTGAAATATAAAGTTTATCAAGAGAATGATGCCAAGAAAAAGAAAGATTCCAATGATGCATTGATGTCTATAAATTTAAGTACTACCACCACAACTGGGACATTGACTAAAGTACATGCAATGCTTCACACAATGCAACCTTGATAGGCTAAGATTTTATATATGTATAATTTTATAATGGTGTATAATTTCCTTTTAGTTTAAAGATTTTATTGTAAAATTGAATTTTTATTTTGTATACATGCACACCTTATATGGCTTTGAAAAGTTCAACTTATTTAATTGATAACTATAAGATCATCTTACATAGTTTTAACTATAATTATAACTCATGTTCTAACTACCATATCTAAACACTTTGCATGAACTTGGAGGATGAGGCAACCCATTCCCCAAGCCTATTTAAATATTTGTATTCTAAGTTGTATTTTTCTATAGAATTTTAAATACAAGAGAAGCATCAATTTTGATTTTTAGCAAATGTGTTTGTGTACTTTATTTCTAATTTCTGTGTAATTAGTCATTACTTTTTGGTTGTATGTTTCAATAATATTTAGTGTGTAATAGATATGAATGGATTATTGGTTATACTAATTGATGTAATGATCTATAGATGTTTAATAGCTATTGAATGATTGGTAAATATACTGATTGGGATGATTAAGTTCAAATTGATTCATAATTTTAATTATCATGAGTGATTTTTTGATGTAGTTTTCTTTGTGTATGCAACAACTAACTCAAATAATTCACTTGCTTGAACCATAATCTCCTGATTAAGGGTGTGCAACATCTAGCCTAAAAGGAGAAACCTTTTTATAAGGCTTGTGACTTTCTTACATCATTATTTCCTTAGTTTTCTTAGCTATGTCTGATTATGCATGTGTAATTGCTACTAGCAACAAGCATAGGTTCTGAGAGAACTTATCCTTTTTATAAACCTACCAAGGAAGTGATTCTTGAAAATCATGGAAACTTTATTTTTTGCCTTAACTTTCCCTCATTTTTTTAGACCTACCCACTTTGAATTAGCAACCAACCACCCATCCAACTCATGTAGATATTTACTAACTTTTAGGAACCATACCTCCATCCAAAAACCTTGTCAACAACCTACATGCCCTACCTGTTATTCCATTAATAGGTTGTAATAGGCCACATACCTAAAACGTGTGCCCTGGAGTGGAGTTTACCTCCATTGAGATCTTGAAATGTTAGAGGTTACCTCATTATGTTGTGGTGTGCATAAAACCTGTATCAACAAAGTGTTGTATGAAACAAAATAGATTAGGATTTTAATTTTCCAATGTTTATTTTTATAGGTTTGGTATTAGTATATTCAATTAGGACAACGTAACATGATTTCAATTATAGGAAATATCATGATTTAGCAAAATGAAATTTTTGATACCATTATCTAAAGCGATGCATGATTAGGTTCATGAGAGGGATCTATGCTTGGTTTTCAAAATATATAAGTCTAGGAATGAGGCATAAAAAAGCAAATGATAAATGATAAATAAATTTCAATTTCACAAGGTATTTAATGACAAGACAAAAAGGAAATCCCAACATTCCCCAAAATGGTAGATTTTATAAAGGGTAGTTAATGTTCAAAAATTGAAAGTATTATGAAAAATGAGTGTGTCACATATTTTAAGTCAAATAAAAAATGTATAAAACCAAAAAAATCCATATGTAAAATTAAAATGGTTATTATAATTTAAGATAAACATGTAAGGGTGAAAAAGGTATATTTATGTATAAGAACAAGTAGGGCAATATTTGTTTTAGTTTTCTATAAAAGGTGGGATATGGGTATAACTCACACTTTGAAAACTTAAGTGAATAATAAATTTTATATTTATATTCAATAATAAATTTATGCATTAGGAATTGTATTGATAAAAATTGTTCATAATGCATCTCACAAAAGAAGGGCCAAGGAAAAGTAAATATAGTTATGCATTAGACTATTATTCTTGTAACTGACACCTATAATGAAGAAATGGTACTTGTATTGGAATTATAAAAATATATATATGGGGTGATTACAATACATTCAAGTTCATTGATTCATCAAAAAGAGAGTGGATTTCTCAACCATAATGAGTTGTCCCTAAACAAGTACTTAGAATTCCTAATAGATTGTGAGGATTAGATTCGAGAATTTGGTAAGATTAGCTATATTTATTTATAAAGATAAAATAATGATCAAAATTTTGAGTATATACAATGAGTAAGCCACTTAATTTTTAAAAGATGTGATGATCTACATCTATGCCAATACCATTATGCAAGCCACAGGATTGCCAAAAAATGGAAGTCACTATAGGTATATATGAAAAATAACCCTCCCATCCACTCAAAAATTCAAGAATGATATTATATAATAAACATACAAGTTATGATTGAACAAGTTACTAATGCACCCGCCATATTCATCATAGAGTGCATTATGTGTTGATATTGGTAGACTAGAAGTAGGTAACAAAAGCTTAATTAATATTACACATTGTATGTAAGGATAGGAAAGGAGCTCAATTGGTCAGAATTTTTTATAATAGAGCTCATAAAAAACATATAAAATTTTTTATTTGGCAAAACTTAATCATTCCAATACCAATTTATTGTACTTTTCATCTAGATTACATAGTGGATGTCTCATTCAGGATAAATTTATATAGATGTGGATTAATGGATAGATAATACCTTCCTAAATTTGATATGGCATTGATATGGACACAATCATATCCAAGTGGGAAAATTTTTAGGTTGATGGCTATATATTTATAACATGATAAAAACATAACCACTCATGCCCAATGACATCTTGAAATATATTGAGCCTATTATAACCATTATTAAGTTAAAAAATGGAAAGTAGAACATAATATATGAGTTATTAAAACCACCAATGTTTCCCCTACATTTATTTATTGAAAACCACATGACACAATCAAAATCTATTATAAAAAATAATTTAGTTTCCTAGTGCATCTAACTGAAGCATTCCATACCACTAGGATTTGAACAACCACATGATCAACCATAGGATATAATACAAGCTCAAACCATAGACAAAATCACTATCACATTTAGTGATATTTAACATATTTGATATTTATTCTTTAGTTGAATTTTTTTACTATATGTTGTGATAGTGCATTGTTGCTTAATATCTATATTGATAGTTATTACTTATGATTAATATTTTATATGTATAGGTAAACTAATTTTATGTTCAAATAGTATTACTTAGTAGTTTATTTATAGTTATTTACTAATTATACTATGATACTGGCTAACTACCTTCTATGTGTACATTGTTAGAACTCCACTGGGTTTAAGTCATAAATGGTAATTTTTTATTAAAAAAACTTTACTTTAATAATGTAATTAGATTATTATCAAATAACATAAGTTAATTTATATTTAATTAAATTAATCTTTCATAATAAACTAATTATGATTCATTTAGATAATGATCAAATTAACACATTCAACTAAATTAAAATTCAATCCATCACATAAAGTATAACTGTTGAATAAAACCTCAGCCAACTATTGAAAGCTTATACAATAATATTATACAATAAGAGCATCCAACTACTAGTTATCAAAGTATAATAATATAAATTTTTTATATCAAAATGAATATAAATAAATATATTATTCAATGGAACTAACAAGTATACAAGATCTCATCATATGGATATAAAATGTAATCATGAGTAAAAGTCTCTCTCGGCTAACTACTAGAAGGGAGAGAGAGCATCATAAGAGTGATTTTACACACCAACCATAGAAAATATATCCCCCAAAAAAATTTCTAACTAAGGAATGACCCTCACTTCATGGATGAGAATATGATAACTATGTAAGTATTGGTAAGTCAAGTAAAACTTGTGTGTTGTAATATTTTAACTACATGAATCATATCATAAAGAATTATATTCTAACATGACATCATGCATACATGCATATTAATCAAACAGGTGAAATAATAACATTTAACTATAAACATTATTTTATCCAAAGTTTTAACATACTTTAAAGATATCATATATTAATCATATTCACACACACACTCAATCAGATTTCATTTAATCCATGTATTAATGACTCTAAATATATTCATGAGTAACCTTCTAACAATAATATTCCTTAGTGTCATTAATACCAAATTTAATAAATAATTCATATACAACATTTTCATGAATTTTTAATATAAATAGTATTAATATGATAATAATTAAATACAAAATTCAACTTGAAATAAATACACAATATCAGCTTATTATCTTCTAAAATATTTCTTAAGTTTCAATATAGCCCAAAGTCCATTTTTCAATAAGTCAATATTTACAAATAAATTGTTTTCTAATAATCTTCAAATAGTTAAGTATTTACCAAATTCATATAAATACACATTTTTTCAAGTATTATAATATAAGTAATAAAATTTAGGAATTTCATAATAAATTCTAAGATAATCAACAAATAATAATAACCATAATTTTTATTTTTTATAATCATCATTAAATCATTTCCCTCATAATTTATAATTGAATAAGCATATTAAAAATTAATAATATGCATCCCAATTTTCATATGAATACATTCATTCATTATAAATAAACATCTACTTACATATCAAATTATCTACACACACACACACACACACACACACACACACACACACACACACACACACACACACACACACACACACACACACACACACACGTGCACACACCCACACACACACACACACACACACACACACACACACACACACACAATTGAATAAGCATATTAAAAATTAATAATATGCATCCCAATTTTCATATGAATACATTCATTCATTATAAATAAACATCTACTTACATATCAAATTATCTACACACACACACACACACACACACACACACACACACACAGAGAGAGAGAGAGTAGGTATGTCCACTTATATTCATATATTTAAATCCTTATCCATTCATTTCCTAATGGCATGATATATACATATAAATGATCATATATCTATATATATACATATGTGTATAATTTATAAGTGTTAATTATGTGTGTGTGTGATTTAATGAACCATATGTAAATAATATTATATTATCTTTATGTATAATCCATAATTACATATATACATGTTTATATATGTTTCGAGTTTATTCTCATAACCTAAGCTTCCAACATAAGAAACATAAACTCAATTAAAAAACTATCATATAAATCATGTTAACACCACACAACACTTAAAAACCAATTAAATGCATTAAAATATAAACACAAAATATGAAATATTCTATTATGTACCATATGGTACATCAACTTATTGAAATCATTCAACACAAGTTTAACCCACAAATTAAACATCCCTAACCCTAAAGTAGTTCAACTTCAACCATTTTACAAATGTTTAAAACTCAATCTGAACCATATATCTAACATAGACTACTAAACATAAATCAATCGTTCATCTAAACATATTATACACAATCGATAAATAAAATAATTCTATTGATAATGTTTATCCCTATATTCACATTCATATGTGTATATATGCCTATGATGATGTGACATATAATAATTTATTTTTCTAAATAAATACATTAAAAGGATATTTATGTTACTTAACATATAATTTTAATAACAATTATATTAAAATAAATTATTATAAATAATAACCTAATAATTTCATATAACTAACTATGGTTCCTATAGATTGAATCAATCTTGTTATGTATACCAAACCTAAAAATATAACATTAGTATCAATATAATACCAAATAATCTTAATCTTGTGATATGGTAATCAACTATATTAACTCATAGTCAACACATAATCAATTATACATAGTTAACACACAATAATCTATACTCATTTGACTATATCACCTAGGTTAAGTCAAAATACAACTTTCAACCATCCCATACAAACATTCATGCACATGTGATAATAAGTAATAACATTCCAACATTTCCAAAGTGAAATGTAATGAATACACATCTAAATATCATCTAAAAAAACACAGTTTACATATTCCAAAATCCAAACATAATAATCTAAAACATTAACTTGATGCTATATATCTAAATGTAAACATACCCATTTCCATTATAAATGAACTATGAAACCATAATCATATTATTGACCATCAAAAACTCATGTTTAAAACCCCTATCTAAAAAATGTTTCCAAGCCATTTTATTAACATATAACCATTTCAATAGCACACAAAATAACACACAACCACGTAAATAAACTACACAAAGTAACACTCAATCATGTAATAAACTACACAAAGGTCTCGTATTTAACAGTTACCCTAACATTTTATAACCATTTTATACAATCAAATCATTTTTTAATTATCTATGGGGATTCCTCCTCCCATAGTGTTTAATCCCTAATTATCTTAAGGGTTTATAATTTTTAAAACAACCAATTTTTTAAAAATGCCTAACACATTCCATCTAAAAACTATATAATATGAATACAAAATTTTAGAGTGGACTTGAAAACAAAACTTACCTCTTAATTTCCCCAAAGTATTATTTCTCCTTTGGCATATGAATATAAGTCCCTTTCTTTCCTCTTGTTATCCTCTATCTACCCTAGCCTCTCCACATTTTCCAAAACCCCCGTGCTCCTTTATTTTTTTCATAGTCATCTACATGCCAATCAAAAACACCTAATTTCATGGAAAACCCTTATCCCTCATAATTTATCCAAGAATGACTCATCATAATACTAATAATTCTTATCATGTTTCTAACAACTCATAGCTCAACCACTAAAAAAATAGTTACCCATATATCTCCTCCAACTTTTAGTCAAACCTTAGCCATCCTGAGTTTTACATGGTTCAAAAAAAACAAAGACAAACCAAATGATCACTCCCAAATTAGGGTTGACATTGTATTGTTTCAATAAAAATAATTATTATGTTTAATAAACAACTCAAATACCTATATTAAACGTTAAACATTAAACAATCAAAAATTCACATCTAGTTAACCCTTGGTACTTAAAATTATGTCACCCTAGGTACCACCTTAGTTACTTCCACATAGATTTAGGCTAGACAAAGTTTATTAAATTTCATTTTGTTATATGATCAAAAATGTAATTTATTTCCATGCCACCTATATATATGTTCTAATGATACTTTTATGTTGAATTTTTGTAGGTACATGCCAATATTAGGTTATATAGATAATAATAAGTAAAGTTATCTAAATAATGTATACAATTGAAACATTCCATAATGGAAACAACATTATAATCATAGATAAAAGTATTAACTACAACCAATACTAAAAATAACATCTAAACATAGAGTTAAACCAAAAAAATCATGTCCAAGCATGAATTAATCAAACATAACTAAAATTAAAGAAACTATGCATTTATTTGTACTATGTGTTGTGTGTTGGGTTATTATCAAATTTTTACACCTCTAACATATTCATCTACAACACCCTCTATGATGATACTCTCTCTCCATATCTATCTAGAGAGAGGAATTTATTCTACATCCACTTCAAAAATGCAAATAGTAGTTAGCTCGTAACAATGATAATCAATACAAATGCTATTAAAGCATAATAATATTGAATGATCATAATCCATATGCATATAAAACTCATGTACAACTAATCAATAAATTAATGAGTTACATATAAATAATAATTATGTCTTTCCATACATTAGTATAATGAAAATGATTTACTATAATAGTAATTAAACAAAATTAACCCCATTAATATATGTTTAATAAACAAATAAAATTTAGTGAAGAAATCAGGATGTAACATCATTCCCCATAAAGTTGGCCATCATCCTAATGACACTTATTTCAAACCAAAGTTATGAAATCAAATAACACATAGTAGTAAATCAAATAATAAAAGTAAATACTCTAAACAAATAAATGTGAAAACATCCTATATAACTCATCTTAGTCCTCCCAAGTGGAACTATCCTCAAAATATTTATCCCACTAGACCTTGCACTATGAAAATTCCATTTTATTCAAACTAAGTTTATGAGTGTTAATTATTTTGACTAGTTCTACTATGACCACCTTGGGATCTATTACTTATAAAGCATTCCAATCCAATACATGAGAAGGATCAACTACATACTTTTTAAGATATGATAAATAAAAAATATTATGTAAGAAAGATAGAGCTACTGATAAGGCAAGCCTATACAGAATAGGATTGATCACTTTCAAGACCTCAAAAGGTCCCACATATCTTGGTAAAAACTTTACTAATTTACCAAACTTAATTGAGATATTTTTTAGGCTTAACCCTTAGAAATACTTTATCACCAATAAAAAACTATCTTGCTATCCTTTATAGATTAACATAGTTTTTCTACCCAATGTTGGCTTTATCCAACCTTTGTTTGATTAACTTCACCTTCTCCTCCATTTCTATAAGCATTTTAGGACCAAAGACTACCATGTCTTTGGGATTGTCCCAACTGATTGGTGTTTGACACCTCCTTCCATACAACTCTTCAAATGGATCCATATTTAAAGTTGTCTGGTAAAAGTTATTATAATCAAACTCTACCAATGGAAGATACTATTCTAACTTGTATTGATGATCCATGAAATACATTTGAATAAGATCTTATAAAATTTGGTTTACTCTCTATGTTTTTCCATCCATTTTTAAATGATATGTAGTACTAAAATTCAACTATGCACCCAAAGCTAAATTTAGAGTCAACCAAAACCTAGATGTCATCCTTGAATATCAATTAGATATGATCTCTAGAAACCCATGTAATAGGTACACCTCTTTCATGAATATTTTCATGTGCATTGGTGCATCATCATTTAAATTACCTCATATAAAGTGAGCTACCTTGGTTAATTTATCAACTACAACCAAGATCATGTCATGATGGTTCTATGATAAAGAAAAACCTTAGACAAAGTCAATACTAATCAACTTCCACTTATATTTCAATATATCATGAGGATACAATAATATTTTTAGATGTACATGTTTATCCTTCACATGTTGACACTCCAAATAATGAGACAAAATGTTATGCATCCATTTTAATTCCCTTCTAAAAATAAAGAGTTATTACCTTATCCATGAGCTCAGTCACTTTAGGATGACCTAAATAAGGGGAATAATGTAATTCCTTTAGTATCATGCTACTCAAATTCTCTCTATCAAGTACACACATTATGCCATTATACCTCAAAAGACCATCATTATCCATTTTGAATCCTTTAAACTTAGGGTTTTGATCATCCTATGACAAAGCTTTCTTAATTTTCTCATATAATTTATCGCTAGGGGATAATTTAACAACATGATCATGAAAGGTACTCCTGATAGTAGCCTAATTTGTTATATGCCTTCTACAAATTAGGGAATCAACAACTCTATTTTACTTGCCCTTGATGTATCTAATATCAAAATCATAATTGGCTAATAACTTTAACCAACATCTTTGATGAGCATTTAGGTTTGGTTGGGTGAAGATATATTTGATCTCCAAGTTTTTTGTCTTGATCTCAAATGGTTTCCCCAATATAAAATTCCTCCAAAATTGCAAAACATTCACTATTATAGTAAGTTTTATATCGTATGGGGCATAATTTACCTCATATGGTATAATATTCTTGGATTCATATGCTACAACCAAACCATATTATATAAGCACTCCTCTAAGACCATCCCTAGATACATCAATGATTATTGAGAACTAACCATTAAGAACAAGAACTCTTAAATAAGGTGACAATGTAAGCCTCCTTTTTAACTCCTAAAAGTCTTTCTCATACTTTTTTGACCAAATAAAACTCTGATTCTTCCACTAGATATAAGTAATTGGGTTAGTTATTTTTTAGAAATTTGGAACAAATTTACTATAATACCATGCTAGTCCCACAAAACTTCTCACCTTGTGCACATTTTTAGGTGTTAACCACTCTATTATGGCCCTTATCTTGATTAGATCAATTGAAATTCCATATATGGAGATAAGGTGTCCCAAATATTGCACTTTCCTCTAAAAAATGCACATTTATACAACTTCTCATATAATTTGTGCTTTTATAAATGTTACAAAACTAATTATAGATGTTGTAGATGTTCTTCCTAATTATTATAATAAATGAGGATATCACCTATAAAAAATAACACAAAGTCATCTAGATAATCCCTAAATGCACTACTCATGGGATCCATTAATGCTTCTGGAGCATTAGTTAAACTAAAAGGCAACAATGTAAATTTTTAGTGTCCATACTGAGTTCTAACCACTATTTTAGGCATATATTATTCTCAAATTATCAATTGATGATATACCACTTAGATATTTATCTTAGATAAAAATATTTCCCCATGCATTTTATTAAAGAGATCATTAATGTGAGGTAATGGATACTGGTTCTTGATTGTTTCTTTGTTTAACATCCTATAATCAATACACAAGCAAAGAGTACCATCTTTCTTCTTGATAAACATAATTAGTATACCCCATGGTGACACACTTTGTTGAATCAACCCTTTACATAAAAAATCCTATAGTTTAGCTTTAGACTCAACCAACTCTATAGTTGTCATCTTGTAAGGTACCTTGGATTATGGTTTTGATCCCAAAATTATGTCTATTAAGAAATAGCACTCTCACTTGGGTGGGAATTTTGATAATTCCTCTAGAAAAACATCTTGAAAACCCCTAAGAAAAGATTAATCCTTAATGGAAGATTCCTTTGTTTCATCCTTTTATTTTAATAATAAATTTTTGAAATCCTTTCCTATGAGCCTTCTTAAGCTAAATTAAGGAAATATGCCTATATTTCAACTCCCTTTTCTCACCATAAATTTGATTGTGATTCCCAATATCATCCTAACATTCTACTATTTTAAGATAATAATATACTTTAGGTTTATGCTTAATAATCCAGTTTACCCCTAGGATTAATTAAATCATATGATCCTATCAAAACTGCATATGTGAATTTAGATAATTCAATCTTAGCTTCCAATAAACACCTATCAACTTTGAGCTAGACTTCATTCCCATATTTTACTAACCATGCATTTACCATTAAACCAAATTTATTAGACAAATTAGAAATCATTTTTAGATAAATAAAACATTCTATAGTTTTAGTATAAATCTAAATGGAAATAGGTTCACCAAAATAATTGCCTATGACCTTAATAGGTGAGACTTGAAAATTAACATGATGATTGTTAATAGTCACATGGATTCTTTGTTGAAATTTTCCCTATTTCATAGTACCCTTATCTTTACCTTCAAATTTTCCTTGATTACATTCCCTAACATAGTGATAACTTCCATAGATGAAACATTCACTAGGTGGTCCTTTCTTTTTTGACTATCGATTCCCTTAGAAACTAGGTTTGAATCCACCTTTTTCTTTCTTACTATCTAAGAAGTTACTGAATTTATCATTCTATTTCTTTAATTGATTATTTTAAGTTCATTTTATTTTCTAAATCTTTTTCTTAAGAGTGGGTTTATAACCTGCAAAATTCTTATTAAACTTCTCTCTGACCCGATCAAGAGGCTTTAGTTTTGAATCCCTCTTAACTTCCTTCTCAAAGACCTAATTTATCATAGATGGCCCATTAACATCTACCTCACATCCAATTTAGGGTTTTAATCCCATAATTAACTTTTGAATGTGAAACCTTTCATGTTCCTTATATTAAGGAACACATTTTATGATCTTAATGAGTTTTTCTAGTATTCATCATAGAAATATCTCCCTACTTCAAATTTTTAAAATTTATCAACTTCTAGTCAAAATATAACTAAGGAAACCATCATCATATTAATAAAACCATGAATTAATCCCATGTGGTGGTAGTGGAGTAAAGTTTCATCTCAAGCTTCTTATTTTTGCACCATGTTGTTACTTTACCAATAAGTTGATATGCTCCCCATAATTCCATAGTGACTTATAAGTAATTTTGGATCTCAAAGTACTTTTATACTTATGTTTACCAAGCTTCAGCATCATTCCCTAACATAGTTCCATCAAACTTTGGAGGATTAAGTTTTTTCATGTCCCATACAAGTTATGTAGCTACATGAGCCCTCATATCCTTTGTCACATCATCATGCCTACACTCTTGTTGAGCCTCTTGTTGAGCTTCTTTATAAATAGGGTACTCTTCAAACTCTTCGTAATTGACTTACTCAACATGTCCATACACATCTTGATCTAAGGCCATGATTTAGTGCCTATTTTTGTGCATGTTTTCAAGAATCTGATCCAACTTTGTAGTTTTCTCTATGGAAAATTAGTTTGGGTCTACTAGAGGATTAGTGTTTGAAGTAACCTCACCTCTAGGTCTACCACACACCATTATCTTTACGAATTAATGGGCTAATATGAATATGTTAGTGGAATCATTAAGTCTTATATTTTGAGCCTTAGCTCTAATACCATAATGATAGAACCCCATTGAGTTTAACTTGTAAAGGGTATTTCTTTTTAAACTTTACTTTAATAATCTAACCAAATTATTCCCAATTAAGATAAGTTAATTGATCTTTAACTAAATTCATATTTCATAATAAAATAATTATGATTCGTTTAGATAATTCTCAAATTAACACATTCAAAATAAATACAAATTAACTCCATCAT